>CM036774.1:19214463-19806963 GCA_020796225.1 Arion vulgaris
ATTCATGTGGAAATCTGATTCATGCAGCCTTAGCATTGGTGTATTTTATATCACATATTCAGTACCATTTGGAGCTCTGGTGTTTATCCTTCAGCGATGTGTCCGGTTTCAGCCAGCGTTTACTCGGTTCTCTCTCCGTTCTGTAGCCTCCGTTCTAGTGTTTTTTACGGTGTGGGGTCGCTAGCCCCACATTCAACCTCTCTAGTCGCCTCTTACGACATACGTGACAGGTAACAGTGGTTCTATTCTTTACACCCCAATTTGGGCCCCGGTAACCTCTCGGGCGTTTCTTCTTGTTCAAACGTTCCATATCGACCACTTGTTAACCACTCTGTGTGATTTGTATGTGATCCGAGCCTAAGACCGATTGTACGTTATGTGCCTACAAGTAGGCCAGTACTTCCGATTTCTGCGATGCTTTCTATTTACTAGGGTAGCTTCCCTAGGTCCTACATCAGTCGCCTCTTACGACATGCATTGTAGGTCGCATTGATACTATTCTTTGCCTACTATTGCCTACAAGGCATGTCGTAAGAGGAGACTGAGCTAGGGGTCTAGGGAGGCTACCCTAGTAAAAACTACCTCTTTCTTATATTAAGTCGCCGTGTTGTGCGGGGCTCGTCAGGGAAGCAAATAATATCGACACTGCGGCCTACAAGTCATGTTGTAAGAGGCGACTACGGCAGGGGCATCGGAAAGCTACCTTAGTAAATAAAAAGCGTAGCAGAAATCGGATGTGCAGAGCTACGTGTAGGCGCATAACTGGCACAACGTAATTGCTATTTGGCTCAGATCACTTACAAATCACAAAGAGTGGTTTAACACGCGGTCGATATGGAGCGTTCGATCTATGTAGCATGGAAGACATATAAAGAGACACGAAGGGTTGGAGAAGACCGTTATGAAAGGAGGCCATCCCGGCAAAGAAGAGAAAAGGAAGCCCACGAAGAAGATTGTTTCAAAATATAACTGATGTTTTGAGCATGACGGCAGCAGCGGCGGGACATCTGCCTTATGATAAAAATTCCGAAAGACTGTTAGGGGGGTGAAAGTTCTGCTCAGGAGCAGCTATTTGATGATGATTCTCATTTTACGGCTTTTATTCTGTGCTCTATATAAGAGTAGCGCTTTATATATTGTGCTGTCTGGTATCATGTGCTTGATAAAGATCGTTTGGTCGAAACGTCGCTTTGCCTCGTTTGCGTGCTTTGTAAAACTATATTCATGTTTTCCTACTTCGATTTTGGTACATGGTTTAGTGCCACCTTATTGGCTTTGCTTACACAAACACACTGCATTACACACACACTGCATTACACACACACTGCATTACACACACACTGTATTACACACACACTGCATTACACACACTGCACCACACACACATTGTACTACACTACACACACTACAACACACATCGCACTGCACTACATACACACACTACATTATACACACTGCACTATACTGCACACATATTACACTACACACTCATTACACTACACACTCATTACACACACACAATACTACACACTCATTACACACACACTGCACCACACCACGCACACTACCCTACACACAAATTACAATACACACTCACTACACACACGTTACACTAGACAATTACATACACACTACATATACACACACTACACAGAACACTACACCATAAGCAGTCATATATACATATATACGTAACAGATTATGAACATAAACATGTCATGATGTCATTTCTCGTATTTAGCCTTCCGAATGTGGGCGTTATAATAAACTTCTAACAACACATTTGGTACAACAATGGGAGCTTGAGCTTTATATGACTTTTTGTGTGCCTATAAATGAGTGGCTAGATAAGATGAGAGGTAATTCTTTCTTGCACCCATACAGAATATTATGTAGATCGATTGATTGCTAGGACCATCATCATTGCACTTCGGTGAGTAACCATGTGTGCTCCGATCTCTTTCTTACACAGGAAGATCTCAGTTGCAGTGCACGAACTCCGAAGCACCGGCGAGGTTCCCGATGTAATTTTGAAGATGGTAAAGATATTTTTGCAGGAATGTTTAATTTTGATCTTTTCTTATGAATTTCGTCCAGGCAGAGGCTTTTCAGCCTGCTCTTCTCGATTTTGAACTGCCAATGGCTCTTTTACGTGCTCATATTGAATTACATGCTTATCGTACATCTCCGATAGGACTAGGATATATATATATTGCCCAAGTGGTTACTGGGGTCCAAATCAGGGTGTGAAAAATAGAACCACTGTTACCTGCCACGCATTTCATAAAAGGCGACTAAGGAGGTTTGGCTGAAATCAGATGCACATGTCCTAAATATGAAGAAGTCTATGCGTTAGGGGCCTACCAAACCAATGTGCAATGTACAAACGTTCTTGGCAAAGATCAAACATATTACAAAAAGTGGTTAAAATTGGTTGTAAAGAACGAATGCAAAGAAGAAGCAGAAGACCTGCTACACATGTCATAAGAGGCGATTAAGGAGGTAGGCCATGGGGCTAGCACCCACGCCGTAAAAACACTAGATTGCTACAGAACGGAGAGCAAACTAAGTAAATGCTGGCTGAAATGCCGGACACATCGCCGAAGGATAAGCACCAGAGCTCCAAATGATGCTGAAGATGTGACGTAAAACTCACCAATGCTAAGGCTGAATGAATCAGATTTCCACATGAATAGAATTTATGGGAAAATCTGGTACATTGGTCTGGCGTGATCGCGAGATATATATATATATATATACTTCTTCTTCTTTATCGTCACACTGCTACCGGGTTGTTGCCCAGTGTTTTCTGTTTTTGTCTTGCGCTGTTCTGGTGGCTTGGTGATTGTTATTTTTGCTCTTTCACAGGATTCTGCTACGCCATCTAACCATCTGTTCCGTGGTCTTCCCTTGCCTTTTTCCCGATGTTCTGTTGTAAGACTCTATATACTGTGGAGTTTGATTCATTCTTATTAAGTGGCCAAACCACTTCATTCTTTGTTTACCTATGTAATTCAAGCACGGTTTTGTGCCAACTTTCTTTCTTATGCTGATGTTGGTGATCTGTCTTTTCTTGTGTTGTTGGTAACTTTTCGCAGGCAACGCATTTCACATGTAGTTATTTTTTTTGACTGCGCTTTGCTCAATGTCCATGTTTGGCTCTGGTAAACAAAGTAGGTATAAAAATGCTGTTGATCATTTTGTTTGCCTAGCTGCCTGTGAAATTTTGGGTGCTCTTAACAGTGGGGCTAACTGGTAGGTTACAGCATTTGCTTTTTGCACTCTATCTCTCTATCCAGTTTTCCGTCTTCTGTAAATATGCTTCCTAAGTATTTGAATTCTTTCACTTGGTTTATTTTAGTGCCATTGACATGGATGTCTAGATTATTATGTTTTCTTCCCATATTCATTATTTCTGTTTTAGTGTTGTTGATTTTCATGTCATGTTTTACACAATTTTTGTTCAAGGTCAAAATGATGTTGTAGATCTTGTTCATTTTGATGTATTTGTATTTTGTTCATTTATATACGAGTATATATGTTAATGTAATATCTACTGCAAACACTGTTTATGAGTAAAAAAGTAAGTAAAGGAACCCTTTCATACCTCGTGGTATATAGGTCAATACAGTGTTAGGCCTGTATTTTCATTGACCGTCGGCACACGATGGGTGATGTGGTCAGCATCACGCCAGCCGCCTTTACTTTCCCAGGCATGTCTGAGTACCCAGTTGAGGCTGGGTCGACCTGAGAGCCATCGCGGTCGGGAAAAATTCCACGCGCATTGCGGGAGCTGAACCCAGACCACCAGCCTTGCGAACGAGTTCACTAACAACTACACTACAGCGCTCTCACTGTTTATGAAGCCACACTAAAGTCTGTTCTTGAAATCTTTTATCATGATGATGTGAGGTAAAACAGGATTAGAGACAGAAGAAAATAGAAGACTCGAACAACATCAAATTATTAGTGTGATACTTCTTCATCTTCTTCTTCTTTGCCATCGGTTTTGTATGCTTGTCTAAACCATGAAATGGATTGCCTCTAAAAAGCTGCATGTCAGTTGTGAGTTCCTCAAGAGTTCCACATAGCTTGCTCTGCAAGCGTTTCGTTCTTATGAGGTCATGTTTTGTTTCATTAGTGTATGTATGATGTGCTTGTGAGTCTGTGTTTCCTGGTGTTAAAAAATGTACACCATACATTATCTGAGAGCAGGCTTTATTCTGTGCATGCGATGGTTGAGCCTGCAGTGACCTGTTCTTAGGTGAAAGATTGTTGTGTGCTGTTTTAGTATCATACAAACTTGGGATGTCACAAAACTATTGGGGTTTACAACCCAGTAACATTCACAGTATTGAAAGAGTTAATATGGTTCTCTTTATTCTGTTTACAGAATGGTTGATGCTTGTGGAGATTTCATGTAACCGCCATGTTTCAGCTCAAGCTTGAGAATGCTAGCACCAAGCTACACAATCTTCACTTCCCAGAGCATCATTGCTGAATAGACTCCAGGATTGTTGGAGGAGACAACGCTTGCAGCCCACAGACAACATTTGCTTGTTAGCATAGCTGGCACAGTTCTGTCACCATAGAAGCATATCTGTAGCAACAGTTACAATGCTGAAGAGAAAGCTTGATGAGGCAGTGGGAGATGCTGGGGTGCCGGACAATACCACAACCTCTAATGGTCAGTTGGAGAGTGACGACAGCAATTGTAGTACAGGCAGTACAGATGCACTTGCTCCAGAAGGTTTGTAACCAATCTCCTTTTTTTTATTGCACATCTTTTTTCAGCACAGGTATATTTTTCCCATCCCCAATGTGGTTTCTCGGGTAGCGAAGAATCGAAACTGTTTCAGTTTGGAATATCTTCATTGCAATCCGAATATGTCCATAGGTGCTCCGATCTCCTTCGCAATATCTCCAACAGCGTCCAGCGACTGATCGTACCAGTTATGCTGTTCTTTTCTTGCCACTCCAATCTTCAAACCCAGCTCCTGCAATCTAGTAGTTGATGTGGATTGGTTTAAATGAAAATCTTCTTTGCGGCCACACTCTAAGAGGGCGTTCAAAATATCAGCTCTATCCATTGGCTGACCCTCTGATATGGTGGCAGAGCCAGCCTGATGGTAGCAGAGCCAGACATATCTGCTCTCTCATTGCCAACGACACCCATGTGCCCCGGAATGAAGATAAGTGTGAATCGAAACTCTTGTGCCCTTTTAATACTGGTTGGGGAGTCAGCCCTCAATCATCTCTTGGCAAGTCTTCCTATCGTTAACTATCTCATACAGCTCATTAGATCTCTTCCATAGATCGTTAATCTCTGCCTTCAAATCTCTTCTCCATGAATTACTATTGTCTATTCCCAGGTGGAAGATGGAGTTGGCTGTCCACTCTTGCCGTCAAGGGAGCTTTAATGGGAGCTTTAATTTGTGTTCTAGGGCCAGATGAGTCGCCCTTGTTGTGTTATATCCGTGTTTATGTAGTGTGGTCTTGATATTGTCTATTCATCTTTTTTTTGGTCTTCACTTAGCTTTAGTACCCGATCTCTTTTATTGTATGCTGTTATTGGTGGTTGGTTGTATTCCATTCTCATTAAATGTCCAAATTACTGCATTTGTTGTCATTCGGTGCATGAAGTTATGCCCACTCTGCTTCTGATGTCCTCATTTCATAGTGATCCCCATCTTTCCTGGTGACCCCCACTGCCTTCCTTAAACATTTCATTTTACACGTAGTGAGCTTTCTGTGGTGTGTTGCTTAAGAGACCAAGTTTGGCACTGATGAATTACTAGGTTTCCTTATTTCACTTTCCCTGCGGGTTCCAGGAAAGTACCCTTGTTATATTCATGTCAAATTTTCTCAAGGAGTGTCCTATCCAGCACCACCATCCTTTTTTTCCACCTCTTGGTTTGCTGTTTTCTGTGGAACATTAAGTACTGAACGTCATCAAGAAACAACAAAATAAATGGATTGCCCACAGAACCAGATTACCATCAGGTATTGCACCTCGAAAGACAATGCTAATCAGATACAGTGGATGGAGAAAGGGCATAACAGTAATAACTCACTGTTTGGCGTAGATCACAAAGCCCAAATATATGACAAAGCTGATCGAACAGGTGAAGATCCGGGTCAAAATAGTCGGCAGACAGGATCGTACCCTAGGGAAAGCTCACCCTAGTAAATCAAAAGCTGGCTGAGACCAGGTGGGCGGGCCTAGTCACCACGGGTGCATAATCGTTCAACGTAGATCAATGTGTTCTTGTCAAAGGACCAATTATATATCACAAAAAGAATGATACAATTGGCAGTGAAGAATGATCGAGAGAGATACAGTGGATACAATACAAAAGGTTGTCAATGGTGAACCACATTTGTAAAAAATGCAATGAAACAATGGATACAAGTCAAAGAATCGTCCACGCAAATGGTGGACCACAGAAATAACAGAGACAGTAAAAGACGCCAACTGCTAATCATACACAAAAGTCTGTGCTATAAACCTTTTCTTATCCTGACACCGTGAGGCAACCCTGGATTCGAGAAAAAAGAAAGAAATCAAATATTATAGGTCATAGATGTTAGTTATGAAGAACTCCAATGTGTAGAGAGCTACGAATACCTGAGCTCAATAGTTAACAATAACGACGACTGCTCCAAAGAGATCTCAAGAAGATTGGCAATAGCAATCTAGAAGTTAAATACAATGAAGAACATGTGGCAAAGCACCAGCAAAATATTTAAATTAAAAATATTGAGAGCATGCATTTTTCCAGTGGCTACTTATGATTGTGAATCATGGACTATTACACAATAAAACAAGAATGAAAATTCAGTCCTTCGAAACTAAATGCTACAGAAAGATCCTACGAATACCATGGACAGAAAAAAGAAAGAACACTGATGTCCAGAAAGAACTGAATGTTAAAGAGAATTGGCTGATAAACAATATTCTATACAGAAAAATTAGATACTTTGGTCACATTACGAGTCACGATGGCCTGGAAAGAACAATATTAGAGGGCAGGGTCCCAGGCCGCAGAGGCAGACCAAGAAGAAGATGGCTACAAGATATTAAAGAAACCATGAATATGACCATCAACGAAGTGGATGAACTGGCTAGAGACAGAATGAATTTCAGATGCGCTGCAAAGAGCAACGTCATATAAAGGATACGCACCTTGATGATGAGATGTTAGTTAGTTTGTTCCTTTTGTGCCAAAGGTGGCACATATGGCAGAGGTTTTAGTTCTCCATGTGATGCGGTTCTTTGCTAGCAGTTGGAGATCTTGTATGGTTTTACATCCCAATCGTTTACTTTCTTGTTGGATTGTTCTTCGTAGAGTGGTCTTAGGTCTTCCACGTTTTCTTTTCCCATCTGGTGACCACATAAGTACTTGTCTATTTAGTTTCTTTTCATCTGATCTTTTTTTTTTTTTTTTTCCAGAAGCACTTGAGCTTTTCAGCTCTTCGGCTCAGTGCCATGGACATCATAACCCTTCGGCTCAGTGCCACGAACACTGTAAATCTGGGGAATCTGTGGCTTTTTCTGCCATCCCGCGGAATTGAACCCGCACACACAGAGGGATAGTCACCCGAAGTCCAACGCGCTACGAACACGCTGGGCAGACGGGCTTCGTCTGATCAAAGAACATGACCTAAATATTTCCACCTTCGTTTCCTTATAATATTTGATACATGTTGTTGCCGTGTTCTATCTCTCACTGCGTTGTTAGAAACGAAATCACTCCATTTTAGGTCATAGATGTAGACATATTAAATCTGACTCATGTCCAGTTTTATCTGCTTCTATATGTATGATTATTATTGATTTTCTTCTCCATGCAGTTGCATCTGGACCCACGCCCCCAAAGAGGATGAAAAAGAAAGTGAACTTCAAAGGTGTCACTGTGTATTACTTTCCTCGTCGGCAGGGTTTCACCTGTGTACCCAGTGAAGGTGGCTCCACATTAGGTAAACTATTTTAATCTGTTTTATATCTATGCCTGTGTGTTACCGGGGCCGAAGGGATGCAAAGAATAGTAACACTGCGACCTACAAGGCGACTAATGTACAACCTAGGAAGCTACCTAGTAAATAAAAGCATTGCAGAAATGGATGTGCTTGCAGGCGCATAACTAGCACAACGTACAATTGCTCTTAGGCTCAGATCACAAACAAATCACACAGAGTGGCTAACATGTGGTCGATATGAAACATTCGAAGCAGGAGAATATCTGTAGTTAAGTAAACTTGTTCTCAATTATATGAGAACTTTCATCATAGCATTCTGGATATGTCTATAGTTGCTTTGATCATTACCTCGACAAATCTAGCAATGTCCAGCGACCCAACACGCTAGTTCGATGTTGATTAATCAATCTTTTTGTATATTTTATATGTCGTTCTTTTTGTGATGTACCAATGTACAAAGACAGGTTCCTTTATTGAAATATTTTGCAAAGCACCTCTTCTTCTGCAATCAGCTTCTGCTATGTGACTACTCCGGTATGTGACATAAACAGGGTAGTGTGTTTGAGGTCATCAACGGTCCTCCATAGTTTGTTCTGAAGGGTTGCTCCTGTTGGTTAGATTTCCATTCTCACACTGCTTAGGCTGGGACAGTCTTGCAGGATGTGCTCTGGGGACTGCTTTGGTGTTCCACAGGTACAGGCAACCAAGTCCCTGAGACCCATTCTATGGAGGTGTGATCTCAGACTGCAGTCTATCCATTGTCTATTCCCAGGTGAAAGATGTAGTTGGCTGTTCACTCTTGCCGTTAAGTGTAGGGATGGGAGCTTTAATTTGCATTCTAGGGCCAGATGAGTCTCCCTAGTGTTATATCCGTGTTTATGTAGTGTGGTCTTGATATTGTCTATCCATCTTTTCTTGGTCTTCCCTTAGCTCTAGTACCCAATCTCTTTTTATTTTATGCTGTTATTGATGGTTGGTTGTATTTCATTCTCATTAAATGTCCAAACCACTGCATTTGTTGTCTTTCGATGTATTCGGTGCATGAAGTTATGCCCACTCTGCTTCTGATGATTAACTTCATAGAGACTGCAGTGTCCCGTTCTAAGTCTGTTGTGGTCTGTGCTTTTCTGTTTAGTGTATTTATACTGTTGTGCTCTGGGTTGTATCCTCTGGTTTTTTTTCTTCACATCATTTTTCTGGATTGCAAAGCACTACTATGTGTAACAATCGTAATCCAGGATTGTTCAGGCAAGAGACAAAGACATGAATATATCAATAAATTTTCAGGAAAAATGAGAAAAATTTGGAAACAGAAAAAGGCAGATTTATAGAGTGTGGCCACAAAGTGGATTTTATCTAAACTAGCGTTTCTCAAACTGGGGTCCGTGAGGTCCTCAAGCACTTGAAGAAATATTATGATCTTTGACATTTCATGCAGAAGAAAAATTTAAAAAACATGTATAAAAACAGTGGTAAACTAGTTCCGCTGTGAAATTAAAGGACACATAACCAGACCGGACTCTAAATGTCTGATGAAACAAAATGAAAGATTATTGGAAGTTTCCTACAGTCTGAGAAATTGGAGTCAGCTTGATTGTAGGTGTGGTGTAATAATAACTTCATCGCTAGAAGATTTTCATATATAGAAACTTTTGGAGTCATGCAGCAAAATGTATTTAAAAGACGGGTCCGCTGGAATGCAAAGTTTGGGAACCGCTGATCTAGACCAATCCATGTCAACTGCTAGATTGCAAGAATTTAGATTGAAGATTAGAGGGGCCGAAAAGAACAGGTATATGAGTAGACTGATCAATCAACATCATACTGGTGTGGTTAGACACTGGATGCTGTTAAAGATACTGTGAAGGAGATCAGAACATCTGTGGTTATTGGTTACTAAACTGATGTCATTGCACTCGGGCAGACCCATAGGTGCTCAGTCTCCCCAACAGATATCGAAGAGTATGCATACTGATGGTTCCGTGGCTCGCTGATGAACCCTTTAGCTGCTAAGGACGTATATATACGTTTTCCCATTCACTTCTAAAGACGCATTAACATGTGTGTTATTATCTCTCCTCTTTGGGCTAAAGACGTATTAACACGTTATACATTGCTACTGTCACTGCTATATGCGTACATTCAGGTTTGTGACCTAGAAACAAAGAGTAGCTAAATTTAGCTCAGTCTTCAGAAAGTATATAGCAACGAAAGAGTTAAACACACCTCTCACTCTGCCTCTCAGTCATCCAGTTCGACTTTTACAATGGGTAACTCCAAACTGCCTAAATCGCTTGATCGATTCAACATCGATTTTAGTGTCCCCATCCAACAGGCAGTCGCGAAGAGACCGAAGAACATCTGTGGATATATCCAGAGTGCAATGAAGACATTTCAAACTGAAACTTATACTCCACCTCTGTACCGCCACAAACTTGGCGTCCACATGTTTAACAAATTTAAAATTGGCACAACTAGCCTGTACCCCTGCGAAAAGGCGGACATGATGGCAGAGCATATACTGCAAGATTGTCAATTGATAGCAGGCCTAAGAAAAGAAACATGGCCCCAACACACAGAGTTCCGCGAGAAGCTGTACGGAGGAATGGAGTCCCTTAAAACCACGGTAAAATTCATGATAAAAGTTGGTTCATCAGTCCGGGATCGCGCGGGAGAGAACTGAAACTGACGCAAAGCTGTTCAGGTGCAGATTTTTCATTTATAAAAAAATTAATGTACAGTTAAAAGTGAGAAAGATTAGAGAGAGAGAGAGAGAGGGAAAGAGAAACAGGTAAACCTTTGATTGATTTCAATAAATATTTTACAGGTATGTCTGAGAAACATAGTTTCACTCGTGACTTCACTTTGTCGGATTACACCAAAGAGCAGAAGCGTATCCATCGTGCTATCCTCACTGAACAGCGGAGACAGGGAAAACTCTTCCCATCTTCGCTACTTGCGTCTAGTCAGCAACCTCCAGAATCATCTGGGGATGTTTCCTCGGGGAGTGAAAGTGATAGTGAGTATGACGACTACTATTTCCTCCAGCCTCTTCCGATCCGACAGCGTCGTGTACTCCTGCGTACAGCAGGTGTGAAGAAGATTGAAAATGATGAGAAAGATGAATGCAGGGATATTAGAGTTTCTCGAAATGTTTGCGGATGCGACTGTAGACTATTCTGTGACCCAGCTACATGTACATGCAGTTTGGCTGGTATACAGTGCCAGGTTGATCGGCTGTCGTTCCCTTGTGGTTGTACCAAGGATGGTTGTAATAATTCTGCAGGAAGAACTGAGTTTAATCCGATTCGAGTCCGGACTCATTTCATTCACACTCTAATGAGACTCGAGCTTGAACGGAAAGATTCCGATTGTGCTCGTGGAAATTCCGCTGCATCAACAACTTCATGTTTTTCTTCACAGAAGTCATCGCCAACCAGCGGGGACATTGATGTGGTTGGGGCTATTGGAGAAGAGGGTGAGGTGATAAGTCCTGAATGCTCTGATAGTGGTAGTGATGACAGTTGTAGTGGTGCCAGTATGGATGCTGGAACCAGCAGCGGGATGAAGGTTCTGAAGAGCAGGTTAAAGGCCAAAAAAGCAGAAATGATTGATCTGAATATGTTCAATAGCAATGAGAGAGGAAGTTGCAGAGATTGTCAGAATACGGACATGTGTAATGTTATGATGCATGATGTGAAATTTTCTATGGTGACACAACGGCAGCAGCAGCAGCAGCAGAATCATCAACATCACCAGCAGCGTGTGTTAACTACAACTCTGGGCCCACAACCTGGATATCCGGGAACCCTTGGACCACACATGCAGCAGCACCATCATCACCATTTAGGTATTTCCCTGCTACATCCACCTCCTCCTCCAGCACCACCACCGCAGCAGCAGTCACCTCAACACATGCTACTGTTTAATGATGGTGAAGAAGAAGTCTACCATACAGATGATACTACTCCCATGTATTTTGATATCGATGATAATTCTTATTGCGAGATGAATGATACATCTCCGGACGGACTAGATACTCGGCCATTTCCAAACCTAACCCAAGCGGGGTTTTCTGGAAAATATCATGCCTCTCAGTCTCAAATGTTCACAGACATCAGCGCTGGGAACAGTAGCAGCAATGAAACCATTCATAGCCAGACATTGAGTAGGTCAACCCCGGTTTCACTTCTCAATCCTAGTTGCATACAGGGTCTTCAGGTGAATGGTGTGCGAGACAGTTCATCCACAACATCTTGTAACACTTCAGGACTAGAACAACAGCGCTCATGTGGAATGTTGACGTATCCTCGAGCCCAGTTGCCACCCACAACACCAGTAATTAGTCAACCCCTGCTGAGGTCCCAGTATTTACCTGATGCACACTCACTTTTATCCGTAAATTGTGTGCGATCTGATGAAACCATGACATCAGCTGGAGGAGTTCCTCCGCAGAGCGAACTCATGACTTGTGCTCGTATCAATGACAGTTTGGAGCTGGGTGCTTCTAATAGCTCCAACAGCGTAAGACTACCAAGAACAGACAGTAATTTTCAGAGCAAGTTTGCTCACACAGAAATAGGAACCTCCGTTCAACCAGTACCATTAGTATACAAGTTGGAATCTGATATGCTGTCAAACCAAAGCTACAGCTCTATCTACTCAACTGTGACAAGTTCAGATTACCATAACCAACTAAATCATAGCAGTTTTCCCTCTCAAGCTTCAGTAGGTTTTAGTAATTTGACGACAGCCATTAATAGCGATGGAAGTGCTAGTCTCCAGGCTCTGCAAGCAGTGCAGCACTCTTCCTGTTGGAGCCCATCTCTGAGCAGTCCAGTAGTGAGAAATCACTTTGATATTGAAGCACCTCGCACAGCTGCCCCCAACTCAAGCAACCATCAGATACCCCTCAGAAACATTTCCTGCAACTCCTCGGCATATAAATCAGAATCTCAACCATGTACAGCTCCTCTCCTATTGGCATCTCCAAGTGTATCTACCACAACGTATACTAACATGACTACCACCACCCATGACCGTCTGGCTGCTCACTGCCCTGGAATATCATCCCATGTGAATGCCAGACCAGACCTTTCTAGCTCCATCCTTAAGAACTCAACACTAACATCCCTCTCCAGCTGCCAAGTGACAAGTCTGACCTCAGATATGACCGGCCAGGTCGAAATTGACCAAAATCTGGTATACGACATGCCCTATCCTGTCACTAGCACCTTAGAACCGCATGTTAATTTACCCATGACGTGTCCCACCGCAGACAGATCCTCTGATCCTCAATGGGACAATTTTTTGAATGAGTCAACGTCATCCTTCTCAACTGCAATATCTTCATCGTCATCTACTGTATCATCTTCCACAGATTTACTAATTACATCATCGTTGCATTCAGGTGAAACATCATCTGCACCTTTACCATCTTCTTCACCTCCCTCATTGTCAACAACAACATCATCCTCAACATCATTTGGACACTGCCAGGCTGCAGTAGAAGGTCACATATCTTTCAATCAACCATCGTTGTCTACTACAGACAGTGACTCACTTTTGCCTCATAGTTTCTTTGAGGAAAACCACACTTCCCAAAGACATGTAACTCTCATCAAAACATCTGATGAAATAAAAGACAGAGAAAACATTTTGGGGATCAGTGAGTTACAGAAAACATCGCCTGAGCATGTGAATGCGACAAATGCTCCTATAAGCTCATGGAACAATCAATGTTCTATGAAAGAACAAGACATAGAATGTTCTTTGAATGATAAAGAACATTTAAAATTTGTACAGAGTGAAGAGTTGCTATTGGCAATACCAGATGAAATGGAGGGAAATTTGATAAACTCGGAAATTGATTCTTCTGTATCGTTATCCACACGGCAATCGGGGAATTCATGTTCGTCTACAGCAGCATCTTCATCCACAACCGCATCTTCATCCACAACCGCATCCAAAGAGATAAGTAAGGAGGAGAAAGTTCAAGAAGATTTTGGTGAAATTATGAAAGAGTCAGTTGCTGGTATGATTTTAGTGTAAGATTTTTAGTGTACTCATAGTAGTTGTTGTTGTGTTGCTTTTCTGATCCAGTGTATCAAGAGTTTCCAGCTTATGAAAGTTGAGAAGATGCAGAAGGAGACATACAGATTCATCATCATCATCAAGTAGCTTGTCCCTTTCAGAACTTGGCTCCCATGACAGCAGCTCTGAAAAACTCTCTGTTCTGTGCAAGTTGACTGGCGTCAGAAGCAGTCATTCTCAGATCGTTAATGACATCTTGCACCCATTGTCTTCTAGGTCTTCCTTCATGCTTCTTCCAGGCACCATTCCCTCCTAAATGATCTTCTCTAGGCACTCAAGTTGCTTGATGTGTCGGAAATATTTAATTTTCCTTGATGTTATGCTCTTTAAATAGCCAACTCTCTTTAACATCAAGCTGTTGCAGAAGAGAAGCGTTTGTTCTTTTCTCTGTTCATGATATTCTAAATACTTTTATGTAGCATTTGCATTCAAAGGCATTAATGATCTTCTCCGTGCCATGTCCATGGTAGATGTCTCACAACCATATGTTGCCGAGGGGAAAACGCAGGCTCTTAAACACTTCATTTTTGTTCTTATGGGAATACAGATACGTCGAATCAGGAGTTCCAAGCTTATAAAAATTGAAAAGGTACAGAAGGGTGAATACAAATTAGATTCGATATGATTTCATAATTTGTGGTCGGTTTTTGTTACTTCTTTTGACTTCTCGATCAACTCTGTGACTTGCTCAACTTATTCTCTCCGCTCCTCAAGGAGCTTGAGCCTCAACACTTTCCTGTCCCTGTCTGTTTTCCTTATGGCTTCCTAGGATAGTCCAGCAACCTTCAGTTCCTCCATATTCAGTTCCTCCATCTTCGGTCCTCCACTTCCTTCCTCCACCTTTGGTTCCTCCATCTTTGGTTCCTCCACTTGGTTCCTCCACCTTGAGTTCCTCCCTGATCCCCACTTCAGTTCCTGCATCTTCAGCTCCTTCACCTTCAGCTCCTCCATCTTCAGTTCCTCCACCTTCGCTTCCTCCACCTTCGGTTTCTCCATCTTTGGTTCCTCCACCTTGAGTTCCTCCACCTTCAGCTCCTGCACCTTCAGCTCCTCCACCTTGGGTCCTCCACTTTGGTTCCTCCACTTCAGCTTCCTCCACCTTCGGTTCCTCCATCTTGAGTTCCTCCACCTTCAGCTCCTCCACCTTCAGCTCCTCCACCTTCAGTTCCTCCACCTTGAGTTCCTCCACCTTCAGCTCCTCCACCTTCAGCTCCTCCACCTTCAGCTCCTCCACCTTCAGCTCCTCCACCTTCAGCTCCTCCACCTTCAGCTCCTCCACCTTCAGCTTCTCCACCTTCTGCTCCTCCACCTTCAGCTCCTCCACCTTCAGCTCCTTCACCTTCAGCTCCTCCACCTTCAGCTCCTCCACATTCAGCTCCTCCATATTCACCTCCATCTCAGCTCCTCCATCTTCAGCTCCTCCACCTTCAGCTCCTCCACTTTCAGCTCTTCCACCTTCAACTCTTCCTAGCTCCTCACCTTCAGTTCCTCTACTTCAGCTCTCCATCCTCAGCTCCTCCACCCTCAGTTCCTCCGCCCTCAGTTCCTCCACCTTCAGTTCCTCCACCTTCATGTGTTTTAGGACATCACAAATCTCCCTTATCACTCAGGGGGCCTCTGTGTCGTAGAGATTATTTGTTCACCTCTTGTTTCAAAGGAACTCATTTCGCTCCTTCATTGAGCCATCAGGATATTATTTCAGAGATCCCTGATGTCAGTGTAGGTGAGATCAAGTCGTTAGTCCTATCAGAGACAGAGGATAAAACATAGATCCTGTGTTCAAGTTGAGCGCATAAAAGAACCCTTGCAGTTCAGAATCGAGAAGAAAAGTCTGGAAAGCCACCGCCTAGACAAAATTCATTAGAAAGATTATCAAAATAAATTTCAGACAAAATATTTTCCCCATCTTCTAAATTACATCGGGAACCTTCGCTGGAGCTCGAGTTTGTGCACTTCCTGTATAAGAGAGATCGGATCACACATGGTTACTCACCGAAGGACAATGATCCTATCAAAACAATCAATCAATCAGGCATGACTGACATTTACTTTGAATGCAATGAACATCAGCTTACAAGATGCATTAAATAAAGCATGTATAAGATTCAGATTAAGAAACTAGATTATGAAACTAGTCACAACAGAGATGAAGCATCTTCACAGAATGCTGGGGGTAACAAAAAGAGACTGGTTTAGAAATGAAGACATCAGGAAAAAGTGGGTACAACATCAGTACTGAACTTTATCAAACAGCAACAAATTAAATGGCTTGTTCATATAAGCAGATTACCAACAGACAGTGCACCACAGAGAGCAATGTTGCTCCGATACAGTGGATACAAAGCAAAGGTCGGTGACGCAAAGGTGGACCTCAGAATAACAGAGCGATGAAAGACACTATTTATGAAGCACACACAAAAGCCTGTGCTAGAAATCTTTTCTTCCCCTGAAGCTGTGAGGCAAATCGGGATTGGAGAAGAGAAAGAAAGATAAGTTTCATAGAGAGACTCACTCCAGGTGTCTCCTTTTTTGACCTGTCGCTGAAAGGCAAAAAAGGATTAAAGAATAGATAGATAGATTCCGATAATTTCCCCCTTACACTTTACTTAAGGTAAACAATGGAAGACATAGAGAGACTGAGATGGTATGATAAGATTACGAGAACTCAGAGAAAGAACTAAGCAGATAAAAGTTAATTGCATATCCTTTACAGGACTTTGCTAATCAACCACAGCTTTTTAACGCTGTTTGTGATTTTCTAGGTATTATTACGTTCAGTAGTTTGCCATTGCTTTCTGAGCGGGTGGTGCCATCGTCCTTTTGTAAAAATCCACAGCAGAAACAATTTGCAACTAAACTGTCCATGCGTGATTCGAACTCAGACGTCGTGGTTAATAGACCAAGTCAACTAAGCAGATACCAGTGGGAAAAGAGCTTAGGAAGAGATGCTGGCGATAGATAAGACACACACTGAGAAGACCGACCGGAAGAATTACAAGACAGGCACTGTTTTGGAACCCTCAGAGAAAGAGGAGTAGGGGAAGGCCTAGACACACCTGGAGAAGAGAGCTGGAGACTGTTATTAAAAGGAAAGGTAAAACATGGAAGAGATGGCAGGAGAGAGGAAGAAGCTTGTTGAAGGCCTGTGCTCCATTGGGAGTTGAAAGGCGAAGAAGAAGAAACAACTGAAGAGAAGAAGAAGACGAAGAAGACTAATTTGTAATGGATGTATCCATATTGTTATATAATTTGTTAACTTTGACATTTTTCTCATCGCAGTGCAATATATTTAAAGCATTTCAGATATTGATCGTTCATGCATGCACCTTGTCATTATTTTATAGCTGCTGTCATATTTATCTGTTGCTACAGTCAGCTTGAATAACAAGGTGATAACAATGAATATATGGATGTTGTAGATTATATGAAATGTCAACAACGTTTGTTGTTAGTCTAGAGCAGTGGTTCTCAAAATTTGTGAAATCGTGGCTCAATTGAAGTTCTACAAAAAATCATAGGGGCCATGCCGACTGGCGTGAGCGATCATGGATCTCCACAAATATATATCTTTGGTGTTTGCTATCAACTCAGATGTTGGCGCTCTACCGTACCATGAAGTCAGGCTATCCAAAATTTTCTCTCTCTGTCTCGTCTACCCTCGATTTTACAGGTTGTCACAATGTGTTCTAAACCTTCTTTCCTCATCACATTTTTGAAAAATGATGACTGCCTCTTTCTTATATCGATGATAAGCTTTCTCTGTGTCCTGATCTCATTCAACACCTCAACATTAGTGATTTTAGCAGTCCATGGGATTCTCATCATTCTTCTGTAAAACCACATCTCTGTGGCCTCCAGAGATTTTCTATCTGTTTGTTAGGTGTACTATACACAAAAACTAAATAAGATTCAAAAAGCAAAGAAATACAGAACTAATTGGAATATGTTCATCATCATATAGCTTGTCCTGAACAGAACTTTGCCACCTGACCAGTCCTCCGGAATTTCTCTCTTTAATATGCCAGATGTCCTGCATGTGCCACATTCAAACCATCAGTTACATCCTGAATCCATCTTCTCCGTGGTCTTCCTCTTCTTCTCTTTGCCGAATGCCTCCTTCCGTGATGGTCTTCTCCGGCCCTTCATGTTTTTTTTTAATGTCAAAAATTCCTCAATTTATATGCTACCTATATTCATCATTTAATATCTTCCTATGAGAAGCATGGGCCTGATGTGTCTTGACATTTTTTACCCTGGTACCCGCTGGCAATTGCAACAACTGGCGCGGAATAACTCTGCTATCAACACCTGGCAAGCTATTCTGCAGTATTTTTATGGAGAGGCTGAAAAAACCATCGCGCAAGGCTAAGAGAAGAACAAGCTGGCTTTCGTCCACATCGTTCTTGTACCGATCATATCTTCACGCTGAGATCCATTATAGAAGAATCAATTGAATTCCAGTCACCACTAGTGATAAATTTTATAGACTTTCAGAAAGCATTTGATAGTCTTCATCGTTCTACTCTCTGGGAGATTCTTAAGACCTACGGCTTCCAGGAAAAGTACATCAATATTATAAAAGCCTTCTATTCTGAAGCATCCTGCTGTGTAAGAACAGATGCAGGAAACTCAGACTAGTTCACAGTCAATTCGGGTGTGAAGCAGGGCTGCGTGATGTCACCTATGCTTTTTTGGGATAGCTATAGACTGGATCATGCGCAAATGCACCCAAGATGATCAACTAGGCATCAAATGGCTAAATAACAGCAGACTATTTGATCTTGACTTTGCCGATGACGTGGCCATATTGAATTCAACCACACAAGCAACCCACAAACTAACAAGCAATCTTTGCACACTTGCAGAACAGGTTGGTCTCCAGATCAATTCTGCCAAGACCAAAATTATGGACCTCACGAACTCGACAGACAACATCGTAATAAATGGCCAAACACTGGAGAAAGTTGAACATTTTACATATTTGGGTAGTAAAGTGTCAAACAACGGAGACACGATGAAAGAAATAAACTCTCGTATTGCTATAGCAGCTAGTGCCTTCACTAAATTAACGAATATCTGGCAATCTCAAGACCTTAGTATATGCACAAAAGTTAAATTATTTAGGTCATGTGTGATTGCTGTACTGACCTACGGTTGTGAAAGTTGGAAATCAACAAAGAAAATTGATAAGAAACTGGACAGCTTTGAGAATAAATGTCTACGAAAATTATTAAAAGTAAAATGGAGTGATTTCGTTTCTAACAACACAGTGAGAGATAGAACACACCAACAACCCAGATCAAATATTATAAGGAAGCGAAGGTGGAAATATTTAGGTCATGTTCTTAGATCAGATGAAAAGAGACTAAATCGACAAGTCCTTATGTGGTCACCAGTTGGGAAAGAAAACGTGGAAGACCAAAGACCACTCTTGAAGAACCATCCAACAAGAAAGTAAACTATTGGGATGTAAAACCATACAAGATCTCCAACTGCTAGCAAAGAACCGTATCACATGGAGATCTAAAACCTCTGCCCTATGTGCGGCCTTTGGCTCGAAAGGAATAAACTAACTAACTAACTAACCCGCTGGCACTGCATTGCCAACCCCTGATCTGGGATTTTCTAGGGTGCATCTAGGAATGTCACAAGGAACATGGGTGCACCTGGACACACCCTTTGAGAACCACTGTTCTAGAGCAATGGTTCCCAATCTGTGATACATGTTCCCTGTGGGTACAGGCAGGGTTGTTTAGGGGTATACCAAATTTGATCAGTCTTCTGTGCTCTTTCTTTTCGCTAGGAGTTCTCTAAGGCGAAGTCGTTAAGATGTTTGCATGTCATTCTGAAGGTTATGAGTTCGAATCCAGACCGAATCACACATGCAATTTTCTTCATAAAATCCTTATGTGTCTTGCTGGAGCTACGGAACTTGTGCTTTGTGCAACACTCAATCCGACAAGGATGGGGCAATATGGAAAAGTCCGATACAATGAAGTCAGTCCTTTGCCATTAGACCTTTTCTTTTCAGTCTGGATGCAGTCAGAGAGGCAATGTGTTGTGTCACAGTTGCATGAGCTGTGGTATCTGCATCTTTCGGTCCAACACATCTGACTTCAACATAGACATTTTGGGTTCTTCTCCCTCTTGATCTCCAAAACTTAGCCAGACTTTTGGTAGTCGTCTGTTTCCAGGGCTGCCACGCGAGGCAGTGAAGTCTTAGGTTAGCTTTGTTCTTACACTGACCCTGATGTCTTTTCAGGAGGCTGAAAGCCAGAACGATGTGAAGTCTTGCCATTAGCTTTTTTCATCAGACACTGATTTTTCGTTTCCAGGAGGCTGCCAAGGTCGGGAACTACGTGAAATCTTGGGAATTTGCTTTTTCTTACGTACCACCAAAATGTCTGTTCCAGGCTGCCATGACAGGCTGGGAGAATCTTGGTTAGCTTTTTCTTACACCATGCCATGATGTTGTTTGCAGAGGGTCTGCACTCGGTCGACATGATTCACATGAATCTTGGGTATTCTGTTCTTACAACTTAGCCCTGATGTCTGTTTCCAGGGGCTGCCACGACAGGCTGAGTGAAATCTTGGTTAGCTTTGTTCTTACACTGACCCTGATGTCTGTTTCCAGGGGCTGCCACGACGAGGCTGAGTGAAATCTTGGTTAGCTTTGTTCTTACACTGACCCTGATGTCTGTTTCCAGGGGCTGCCACGACAAGGCTGAGTGAAATCTTGGTTAGCTTTGTTCTTACACTGACCCTGATGTCTGTTTCCAGGGCTGCCATGCGAGGCTGAGTGAAATCTTGGTTAGCTTTGTTCTTACACTGCCCCTGATGTCTGTTTCCAGGGCTGCCACGCGAGGCAGAGGAAGTCTTGGTTAGCTTTGTTCTTACACTGACCCTGCTGATGCTAGCAATCAGCTATGAGTAGTTAACTGCTAAAATCTCATGCATCTTATTTGTAGGAGTTCACAGAAAAGGGGTGGTGCGTCTGGCCCCACTGTTAGTATTAAAAAAAATATTTTGAAAACGAAGGTAAAATTCTTTAAAAAAGCTTAAAATAAAACCAGGTTTTGACCAGAGCAAATGTAAGATTTTTCGACCGAGATGTTATAATATAACAATTCCTCTCCTACCGTTATATGTTACATAGGGCCTGCAAGTGATTCCTCCATACCGCTCTGTCCTGGGCAACTCCCAATCTCTTCCATGGAATTTAAACCATATTTCTTGCGTCTCTCAGCAAAGTTCGTTTCAGGGTCTCCTAGGGCGTCTTAATTTTCTTGAGCCCTTTGCGTCCCACTTCAGTGCCTGCTTTGGTTCTCTTTGATCATTTCTTGATGACTTTCCGCATCTTTTGTCATGTTATAGACACTCCATCTTTTCCTTAGTCTTCCCCCACCTTTTGCTTTGATTTTCTGCTGTTTTATTTTTATGTTTTATTTTATGTTTTATTTTTGTTTTATTTTTATGTTTTATTTTTAAGTTTTATTTTATGTTTTATTTTTAAGTTTTATTTTATGTTTTATTTTTGTTTTATTTTATGTTTTATTTTTATGTTTTATTTTTATGTTTTATTTTTAAGTTTTATTTTATGTTTTATTTTTGTTTTATTTTATGTTTTATTTTTATGTTTTATTTTTGTTTTATTTTTATGTTTTATTTTTGTTTTATGTTTTATTTTATGTTTTATTTTTGTTTTATTTTTATGTTTTATTTTTGTTTTATTTTTGTTTTATTTTAGTTTTATTTTTGTTTTATTTTTATGTTTTATTTTATGTTTTATTTTTATGTTTTATTTTTAAGAACCTAACTTGTCTCCACCTTTCAAATAGCTTTAACGTCACATGTCAAGGATTTATTATTGACTTGTGACCTTTGATCTGAGACAAATGTTTGACATGCAACCTGATCTGGAGTCTGAGATTAAAAATGTTTGACATGTAACCTTTGATCTGAGACAAATGTTTGACATGTAACCTTTGATCTGAGACAAATGTTTGACATGTAACCTTTGATCTGAGACAAATGTTTAACCTGTAACCTTTGATCTGAGACAAATGTTTGACATGTAACCTTTACTCCAAAAACAACTGGTTGATGTACACATTTTATCCATGGCATTTCTTGTGTGTGTGTGTGTGTTACATTGATTGTATATAAATATATCTATCCAAATGTATTATCATGTATCTATTTTGTAAGTCCTAAGTTGTACAAGTTCATGTACTGTATGAATAGGGCGACTAACCACATCAATATTTGATTGTTTTGTATGGCGGTGAATATCGTATACTTACATGTATGTATAAATTGTGTCTGTAGTGATGGTTTATCATTGCTGGAAGGCAACGGAGAAGATGGATTCAGGATGTAACTGATGGTTTGAGCGTGACCGCTGTAGAGGCCGGACATCTGGCCTATCAGAGGAAGAAATTCCGAAGGACTGTTGGGGTGGCAAAGTTCTGCTCAGGACAAGCTATTTGAGGATGAATGATTTATCATGATTATTTTCATCATTTTTATTGCTACCGTCATATCATTATCATCATCATTGAGATTTTCATCATATCGCCACAATCATCAGTCACTACTACCACCACCACCATTATCACCATCATGGTCACCTTCATCACCATCACAATCATCACCGTCACAATCATCACCATCTTATCGCTGCTGCTATTGCAGACATCTTACGATGTTGAACACAAAAAAAATCAATTTTGTTAATTGTAAAATTAATTGTGCACTCGGTGTTAACTGTTGTGAATATTTATGCCCCCCTGCTCCTCCTGTAGTCAGTTGTTACTATACGTTCTTATTGTTATTATCAAGCATTACTGTTGAATGTTATTATTATGGCTTTGGCTTCTTCTTGGTTTGAATTCCAGCAGTAATTATTGTTGCAGTTGTGGTAGTTTTTATGAAGATGTGAGAATTTTTTTGGGGTATTAGTCTCGTTTGATGTGACACATAATTGACAAGTGGTGTAGCTGGTTGGTATGTTGGTTGATGTATCATAAGGTGACGAGTTCAAATCCGTATCGCACCGTTCACAGGTGTATTTGTTTTAGAGAACTATATGATTGTTTGTAGGAACTATGGAGTCTGTGCTTTGTACAGTACTTTCGATAGGTGGCGTATAATTTCTGCGGAGATGGACTGAGCCATATGGGGTGAAACCCAGTGCAATGAAGTCAGCCGGTTTTTTTTTACCGATCCAGAAGCACTTGAGCTCTTCGGCTCGGTGCAGACATCATAACCCTTCAGTTCGGTGCCACAAACACCAATCTGGTGAACCTGTGGCTTTTCTGCCAGCCGCGAATTGAACCCGCGCTCATAGGGAGCTTGTCACCCGTAGTCCAATGCGCTACAAACACGCTGGGTAGACAGGCAGCCATTCATCTTTAAAACCCCTTAATCACAAGATTAGATATGTTTGTTGATGTATCACAAGATAGGGAGTATTTGTGGCTAAGTCTCTTGTCTCGCGATCTGAGGGTCAAATTCAAATCCGAACCATGCCGTTCAAAGTGCATTTTTTCCAGAGAACCTAGGATTGTTGCAGGAGCTATGGAGTTCCTGCTTGTGCAATACTCTCGGCAGGTGTCATGCCATTTCTACGAAGAGGGGCCGAGCCATATGGTGTAAAACCCGGTGCTATGAAGTATGAAGTAAATCGTTCGGCCATAAAACCCCTTAAATGCAATATTAGATATGTTGGTGGATGTATCACAAGATAGATATACTATATACCTATGTAGGGACATCAGAACCCATGTAGGGACATTAGAACTTGTGGACTGGCATTCGAACTCGTAGAGGGATATTCGAACTCGTGGAGGAATATTATAACCTGTGGAGGGACATTAGAACTCATGGATGCATATTAAAACTCTTGAAGGGACATTAGAACTCATATTATGCAGTCATGTAGGGACATCAGAATATAGGGACTAATTTTGAGAGAGCTCCAGAGGAAGTATAGAACACACTGGAAAGTCACGATCAGAAAGTTCAACAGCCAGTTCTTGGATAGCTGTAAGCTGCTGCCACTATATCAAGAGGGCCAGAGCTGACATCTTGAACGCCCTCATAGAGTGTCGCCGCAGAGAAGATTTTCATCTAAACCAATCCACGTCAACTACTAGATTGCAGGAGCTGGGTTTGAAGATTGCTGTGGCAAGACAAGAACAGTAGGCTCATCAATCAAGATCGAACTGGTACGGTCAGTCGCTGGACACTGTTGGAGATATTGCGAAGGAGATCGGAGACCTATAGACATGTCCGAGTGCAATGAAGATATTCCAAACTGAAACTGCTGTCCCTGGATCCTTTTCAGGGGAACGAACACAATGAAAGCATTTTTAGCTGCTTCAACTTCAAGACATAATGTGGCTGTTGGAATTCACTTTCATTCTCTCTCCCACATGGTGTGTTGGAATTCACTTTCAAGCCACAACCCACAGTGTGGTTGTTAGAAATGCACTTTCAACCACTCTCACATTTTGTCATTGTTGGAACTCACTTTTAACCACTCTCACACAGTGCAATTGTCAAAATGCATTTCACCAACAAATCCACACAGTACAGATGTCAATATTCACTTCAATTACCCCCACATAATGATGTTATCAAAATGCACTTCAACCACTTCCTCTCACACAGTGTAGTCATTGAAATTCACTTCAACTGCTCACACACATTGCTCTAATTGGAATTTGAACTTCAACCACTTTCACACAATGCAGTCATCAAAATTCACTTCAATCACACACATTGCTCTGATTGGAATTTGAACTTCAACCATTTTCACACAGTGCAGTCATCGAAATTCACTTCAACGACTCTGGCACAGTGCAGTTATCAAAATGCACTTCACTTTAATCCCAACACACATATAGCTCTCCAAACAAATGAACACTGATACATTTTTACAAACATACTACTTTTTGTTGTGCTTGTGATATTTTTTAATTGATTTCCTGTCCAGCACATTATTTCTGTAACATTATTATTGTGGAAGCATATTTCATGATGTATTTATTTTGTGCTTGTTTTGTGTTTAGTTTGTCAACGGATAACAGTGTCGAATCTAGTCAATAAACATACAGATATTTGATATGTTTGATGTGGTTTGATTGTCTTCCTTGTGTCTTTGGTGAGACTAGATTGAGGTGGGCATTTGTTGTCTCTGCCTTGTGTGTCTTTGAGGATGACTAGGATTGAGGGATTTGCCTCTGTGTGGTCTTTGCGGACTAGATTAGTGGCTTTTGTCTCTGCCTTGTGTGTCTTTGCGATGACTAGGATAGTGACATTGTATCTGCCTTAGGTCTTTGAGATGTTGAGGCATTTTGGCTCTGCCTGGTTCTGGCTGACTGTTGAGTGGCATGTTTGTTCTGCCTTGTGTCTTTGAGCGATGACTAGGATTGAGGTGGGCATTTGTTGCCTCTGCCTTGTGTGTCTTTGAGCGATGACTAGGATTGAGGTGGGCATTTGTTCGTCTCTGCCTTGTGTCTTGGCTGACTGATTGGATTTGTTGCCTCTGCCTTGTGGTCTTTCGATGACTAGGATAGCTGATGATGGTGTTTGTGTTGAATGACCTGTTCTGAATGAACCTACCCACCCGCGAGTTGCCCGGGCTCGCGAGGGGAGCAAAGAATAGTAATACTGCGACCTAAGAGGCGACTACGGTAGGATCCTAGGGAAACTAACTTAGTAAATCTTCAAACGCTCCATATCGAACACTTGTTAATCACTGTGATTTGTATGTGATCTGAGTATAAGAGCGATTGTACATTGTGTTAGTTATGTGCCTACAAGTATGCCATCACATCCGATTTCTGGGACACTATTTTCTAGGGTAGCTTCTCTAGGTCCCTACATCAGTCGTCTCTTACGACAAGCCTTTTAGGATGCAGTGTTACTATTCTTTGTGAGCCTCGGCAACTCTCTCACTACCGCTAAGCCACAGACATTCATCTCTCTCTCTCTCTCTCTCCCTTTTTACCCCAGATTGGGGCATAGGCCCTCAACCAACTCATGCCAAATCTTCCTATCTCTAGCTATCTCCTGCAGCTCCTCCGCTCTTCTTTATATTGTTGATCTCCGCCTCCAAATCTCGTCTCCATGTATTTCTCAGCCTCCTCTTCTTTCGCTGTCCCTGCGGGTTCCAGGCAAGGGCCCTTCTTGTTGTATTCCCCTCCGGTTTTAGAGTGTGTCCTATCCAGCGCCTTTACAGACGTTCATAGAGCACATAATTGTACAAAATTATTGTGTTTTTTAAATCACTTTAGTATGTGCTGTTTTTGGTCAGGAACTCAGGTCAAGGGGTTTTAAAACATAAACCAAATGGTTAAAATATAAACCAAACAGAATCATAACCAAATAATTTATTATGATTTTATTACTCCAAAGCATGACAAATATATATATTTTACGGGCAGTAATAAATTTATCTTCCCCGATTATCAAACATTTTTTTGGGGTCATAAGATGAATAAATGCCAAAATAGGAAATCAATGTGGCAGTTGGCTTAAAAATAAAATTAAACAACATTCTGGCATATCATTCAGTATCTTGGTCTTTCATATCGTGGCCCCTGGCAACATAAGGCAGACTAGCTTAGTTGAGAAATAGAAAATTTGTGCTTAATAAGGACTGAGGACTGGTTTCTGTATATGTTTGATACAATACTAATTATTTTTGCAATTTTACTCACTTCTACGCGTTCATAGTTATTTATTGATCAAAAATATTAATAATACTTCTTCTGCCTCTTCGTTCTTACTAGATTGGGATTTCGGATTCTCAAATAAAGGCAGCCATCTGCCTCATATTATCAGCCACACCATACAGTTTGCCTCTGCGTTCTCACTAGATTGGGATTTCGGATTCTCTAATAAGGCAGCCATCTGCCTCAGATTATCAGCCACGCCATACAGTTTGTCTTCTCGTTCTCACTAGATTGGGATTTCGGATTCTCTAATAAAGGCAGCCATCTGCCTCAGATTATCACGCGCCATACAGTTTGTTTTGGACGCTAGTGTAAGTGGGCCCCTTCTTTCTTCTCAAGTCTACACACTGGGGGCAGTTCTGTAGGATATTCTTCTTCTGTGTTCTCACTAGATTGGGATTTCGGATTCTGTAATAAAGGCAGCCGTCTGCCTCAGATTATCAACCATGCCATAGTTTGTCTCGGGCGCTAGTGTAAGTGGGCCACCTCTTTCTTCTCAAGTCTGCACACTGGGGCAGTTCTGTAGGATATAATTCCTATGATTTCTGCTTCCGTTTGTGCCGACCTCTTCCCGCAGTAAGTTTTGGCCACCCTCGTGATGGTAGGTCTGACATTCTTACTCTGTGGCTAAATCTCCGAGGCAGATTGGCGACCGTAAAATCCGTTATCCCATTCCTCATTGAGGGGTCGTTGCGCCATGTTATGTGCCTTACGGCCTGGTGCAGGCATTTGTTTCGGGTTAGCACTTCCTAGCGTCCACATGCATCCGATTTCAGCTGGACCTCCTTAGTCGCCTCTTACGACATGCGTAGTAGGTAACTGGTTCTATTATTTACACCCCAGATTTGGGCCCGGTAACTACTCGGGCAATTAATAATACTGATATCCCTTATTGTTAAACTTAACTTGTTACATAATATAACCTTGATTTAGCATGTTCTATTGCATTTATATTACAGAAGGTCATGCAATGGTTGCGGTCTTATTTTCTAGAATTTTTACCTGAGCCCGCCGGCTTTATATTATCAGAGGACATGGTTCATATAGTCTGTGGCCAGGCAAAAAGTAATATGGAAAAAACAATATGATTTTCAGCAGAAGAGAAAATGTAAAAATCGTGAATTCTAAAAATGGCAGTTATAAGGAAGACATTAAAACATTTCTTATCCTGAACATCTGAATTAGGGCTCCCATTTGGGAGACACAGGTTCAATCCCTGGTGCGGTCAAGGAATCTTGTTTTCTGCCGGGGTACAGAAAAAATCCTTTGAACAGTTTTGCGGTGACTGCACTAGCTATGCGGCCATTAAATTTCTCAGGCTCATGCCCCTCTGTCCTACACTGCCCTAAAAAGCGATATTACACAGGCAGTTTTATATGGATACAAAACAAAAAAAAGGCTACGCAAAAGGTGGACCTCGGAGATAACAGAGGCGATGATTATGAAGCGCACACAAAACCCTGTTCTAGAAATCCCTTATCCTGACACTGAGGGAAAACAGGATTGGAGAAAAGAAAGCAGGGACACAGGCAGTAAAAACAGCTATTTAAAAAAAACTGAAGCTGAAGCAAAACAGGATTAGATAAAAAAAAGGTGGATGAAGGAAGACACAATAAACTGGATTCAAAGATGTAGTTTTGGAGAAAAAAGCTGTGGATAGTTGCACGTAAAACAAAGTACTGTACAAAATACAAATACATTGACAATACACAGCAACATTTTGACCAAAAAGGTCTTTATCATTGTATTTGCTAAAACTAACTGTACTTTGTTTACGTGTTTTGCAATCACACATAGTTTTACTGCAGTCTCCATCTAGATTGTGGATAGTTAGTACAAAACCATGACAGAAATAAAAAAAAAAAAGTTAAACCATAGTATATAGTATAGTATATAACAGCTTTGAGAATAAATGTCTCCGAAAATTATTAAAAGTCAAATGGAGTGATTTCGTTTCCAACAACACAGTGAGAGATAGAACACAGCAACAACCCGTATCAAATATTATAAGGAAACGAAGGTGGAAATATTTAGGTCATGTTCTTAGATCAGACGAAAGAGACTAAATCGACAAGTCCTTATGTGGTCACCAGTTGGGAAAAGAAAACTTGGAAGACCAAAGACCACTCTTTGAAGAACCATCCAACAAGAAAGTAAACTATTGGGATGTAAAACCATACAAGATCTCCAACTGCTAGCAAAGAACCGTATCACATGGAAATCTAAAACCTCTGCCCTATGTGCCACCTTTGGTACGAAAGGAACAAACTAACAAACTATATAGTGGAGTTTAAGAAGAATCCTGTGAATATTCTGGGGAAATACAATAGCTAATGAGGCACTTTAAAAAAAAAAAAAAACTGGGCATGTGTACGCCTAGCAGTAGTGAGCTCGATCACAATCTAAGAGTCGTCGTTAAAAAAACACACACCAAGAGTGCCTGGTTTAAGGTCCGTGGTGGACAGTTTGAAAGCCAATTTGTCCCCATGGATTTTTACGAACAGTAACAAAAGAAAAAGATCTCACTTTTCAGAAAGCAACAACAAACTACCATCATATCGGGATGAGAACCCCTACTCGTTATTTGTCGGTGTTCAGCGATAACTTGTGTACTAATGTGACGTCAAACACAGGAAATGCTTCCTTAAAGGTTTATCTAAATGGCGGTTTGCATCGTGTTTTGAAACATAGTGATTTTATAATTTTTTTATTAATTTTTAAAAGATGGACTGACAGGCTGAAAATTTCGGAAATGGTCACTCGAAAGGATGACAACAGAGCAAGCTGTTGAACTTCTTTTAAATGATTCTGAAGATGAATTAGACTTAGAATATGATTATTCTGATAACAAAATCGAAAGTGAGTCGGACGATCATTTAGAAGAATTATTTGAACCGACTGATGTTCAAACATGTCAGTGACTTTCCAAACATGGATTACAAAGACAGACCAGTCAAGAAAGTGAAGACACAATTTTGGTGCACATTTTGTCAAAATTTCCTGTGTCTAAAGAAAGGATCTACATGTTGGGAAGACTGGCATAGTAAGCAGGAATACTCTAGATGATGGGGTAAGTCGATAACAAATTATAGGACACTTAATTCTGCCAATCTATCTTGTTTTTCAAACAATTCTGATATGTGCTGTTTTTGCTCAGGAGCCCAGGGCGAGGGTTTTAAGGTATAGTTGGCCAGGGTTCAAAGGGTTAAAGGAAACATGGAGCCCGCTTGCCCAGCGTGTTCGTAGCGCGTTGGACTACGGGTGACTAGTCCTCTGCAAGTGCGGGTTCAACTCCGCGGACTGGCAGAAAAGCTACAGGTTCCCCAGATTTACGGTGTTCAGTGGCACCGAGCGAAGGTTACGATGTCCATGACACCGACCAAGAGCTTTAGCTGAAGTGCTTCTGGATCTAAAAAAATTTAAATGTAGGAACTGTGGAAAGATAGTTGAAGATTGTGAGTCGACAGTTAAACAATTGTGCAGAGAATATAAATGCTCACTAACAACACACTGTAGGCTAGCTTCTGAGACAGTACAGCATATCTTGCTTGAATGTCCTAGACACATAAGCAGACAAGAACTCCTCCCATTACACATCTGTTCATAATACCCTTACAGTCTTCCAAAATTACAGAACACAGCAGATTCTACAATTTGGCATTGCTACAAGAGGAAAAGTAGCCCTGGTAGAATAATAATACCAAAACATGGTTGCCTAGTTGACAGGCATGCCTCGGCTTATCTCATGAAAAGATTACAGATTCCTAACTGAAGCCCAAAATAACTGACAACTTGTCCACAAATTATATTAATGACATATTTTCAGTGGGCCTTGACCGAATGGATTAGAGCGAGGTTCATTCAAGAACCGGTTCAACTTTACAATAAGAATATTTTCTGTTGGGGCATGAGTAAAATCATAACTGAACAGTTTCTGGACTTATAGCTATGCCACCATTATCACTAGCCCATGTTTGCTCAGAACTGGAAGAAGCAAAGTAGTGAACTGGACTAAAGGAATTCATAGGCATGAGTAGGAACCTAAGAACTACCTATGGTAAAAAAAGGTCAAGAACTCGATGCTAGCAGACTTGTAGCGCAAACCAAAGCACGCCTTAGCTAGTTCACAACAAATCACCAGAGTTCGATAGAGCGTTGGAGAAGAAAATTCTATCTATGAGACACATTTTCAGAAGGAGCTCTGCGAAATGGATATGAGATCTATAGAGACCGGTTAATTCAGTAAGTCTGTCCGGACAAAATAAAATAACCTGAACAGCTGATGACACAACTCATGGCCATTAAACCACAGCTCATATCCAAACAGTTAAGACATATTTCAAGCCTAAGAAAACTCGAACAACATGGTAGTACATTATCAACAGCTTTACCAACAGCTTTATCAACAGCTTTTACTCAAGGATTTACAACGAAACTTCCCACATGCACATATCAGCTAAGATTTCAGAAAGGTCAAGCCAATACTCATACATCTCGCTGATTCTACAAAGTAAACTTCTTTTCCGTGAGTCATTCCAACTCTGAGGATAGGAAGAGAAACAATGAGAGATATGAAATATACAGTTTTAATATCTAGTTCATGCTATAGAAATGGAATGAAGAAGGAAACAATCTTTTTCTTCAAATGCTCCAATCGACCACTTGTTAAACCACTTGGATTTTATGGATCCAAGCCAAAGCAATTGTATGTTGTGCAGTATGAGCTTAATGCATGACACCCGATTACATGCTTTATTTACTAGGTAATCTAGGCCATCAGTGACTGCCTTCTATCTTACTGAAGATATTTTTTCCAACATTGTGTTTACTGCAATTTCTAAGTGATAAATGATGTGTTGTTTCATCGGTTGTGCACTTGACAGAGAAACCCGTGAGCGTTCAACAGGACTGCAAGAAAAGCAATCAGGTTCTCAGATTTGGCGTTATTGCAAGAGAAGGTTAAAATGTCCATGGCACTGGTAGACTAAGCTCAAATGCTTGGATAAAATTTATGGATGTTTGAATAGCCTATTAGTTAGGGTGAGTGAGTAGATGTTGATAAACTACTTTAGGCTAGTGGTTCGTTAATACAAATGGCAGTGACATTTTCCAACTGTAATGGCTCATTCAACCAAGCCTCAATTGAACAGAAAGATTGGGAAGACATGATGATATTGCCACATCACGGTCAGCATCAATGAAATGCAAGCTACGCTGTATTATCCTAAATACCATGTTGTATTATAATGGTTCTTTACTTTTACTTATTAACAGGTTTGGCATTGATAGCATAATGTAGGGAGAAAGATTGTGCTGAACAATGCTATTTTTAAAATGCAAACATGTCACAATGAACACAAAAAGAGCATTGTTTAACACAATCTTTGTCCCCATATTATGCTATCCATGCCAAACCTGAACGCCGACATCAAATGACAGAAGAACTAGTCTGGAGAGATGAAGTAGTTACGCAGAATGCTGAGTAACAAGAAGAACTGGTTTAAATGAAGATATCAGGAAAAATGGGTACAACATCAGTAATGAACTCTCATCAAGAAACAACAAGTTAATGGTTTGCACATAACAGTTACCAACAGACAGTGACCACAAGAGCAATGTATTGATCAGTGGATACAAACAAGGTCGGCATGCAAAGTGAGGCAAATTTTTGTGACAAATCAGACTGAGAAAAGAAAGAAAAAATTTTATATTGCCTTCTGCAAACTTGCTGCCCATGTCAGCCATTTAGTTATTCTCTTTTAGTAAATGACCTATTAACTCCCTTGAAGCATAAACCATTTCCTCTGACCAGATCTGTCATGAGCAAGCCAGCTTAGTTCATTCCAGATCTTTCCCATCTCTTCTCTTTTTCTGTCTACAGTTTATCTCCATGTCTCTCTAGGTCGCCCCCTACCTCTCTTGCCTCTCAGATTCCATTTCAAAGCCACATGTCTTCTGCATTCTTAATACATGTCCAACCATTGCATCTCCACTGATGATGAGTTGATGACTTGGCAGATGATCTCATGTTTGGTATTCAGAGAATTCTCGAGCACTTACATAAAGCCCTATGCAACTCAGGTCTGTGGCTATGTGTGTAAGTTAGTAGTCGAAGGTCGGGTTTGAACACAATGTCTGTCACAAGCTAGTTTTCAGGAGCCAAAGATTTATGAGTAAAAGAGTCAGGTTTACTTTTGGCAGATGGCTGCATTTCTGCAGAGGGGCAGAGCCTATGGTAAAACGTGTGAACAACCGCTTAAACCCTTTATGATGTCTGTCTCAACCATTTTCCATGTCTCTGATCCATCAGTAGATGAGAGTACTGATTTGTATATTTGTATAATGAGCTCATGTTGGTATTTATTTTTAGAATTTAATAAGCTCGTTGATCCAGGGTCTCTGGAGCAAGATGTACCACTGAACCTTGGAGTAGAGGCGATGAGGTAGGACCAGAAGCTCCTAGTAATCAAAAAGAGTAGCATAAATCGGAGATGGTGTGCCATTTGAGAGGACAACATGGTAAACCGTGCATAATCGCTCTTAGGCTCGAGATCACTATTTCATCTGATCTTAACAGCGCTCTGATATGCAGCTAAATTGATAAAATGAGCTTGAACAAAGGGTATTTATTTTGGTAAAGAATCGGTGTGAATCATTACCATGACAAAATGAATAGATAATTACCTGAGCCGATGATGATGAGACGGAGGTAGGTGAGGATTCACCTAGTATGGATGTAATCGAGGTGAATGGGCAAATGAGTAAAGCTCATGCTTCAGGCAGATTATACACATGCACGCGTGATTGCCAATGGAACTGTTAGAGCTTGTCTTCCTACTTCTGTATCAAATCCTAGACCGGTGACCTAGATATTAAAACAAATAAGAGGTAAAAATGTAGTATTGTACGTTCATCATTTTCATCATTGGCCTCTTTGTCTCAGGAGACAATAGATCTTGCGTCACGTAGTATGTTCTGCGCTGTCTCAGGAGACAATAGGGCTTTCGTCATGTAGTATGTTCTGCGCTGTCTCAGGAGACATTAGGTCTTGCGTCACGTAGTATGTTCTGCGCTGAATCAGAACGTTTCATGTGGCTGTAATGGCCTATTCTCGAGTGGCAATCCTTGCCACAGTTGCTGCAGGTAAAACTGGAGCCGATACATAGGATGTTGTCTCTGCGCTCTCTTTTTGCCTCCATATATGTAATGTTTTTCTTCTTTTTTTTGAACGCCCCTCACTGCCGCTTGCCTGTCTTTGGCCAGCCGCTCCCAGTGTTCTTTGTCTATGCTGCATGAAGTTAGATCACACATGCAGGTGTCAATGAAGCATAATAATGGGCGTCCATGCTGTCTAGTACCAGTTTTGAGATGACCATATTGAATGTTCTTTGGAATTCTATCATCGCTCATACGGCATACGTGTCCCAGCCATCTCAGATGTCGCTGACTCAGGAAGGTGTACATGCTTGGAATGCCAGCACTGTCCAGGATTTCTATATTATAGATGTGGTCTTGCCATCGGATGTTGTATATTCCCCTGAGACAGCGCATGTGGAAGGTGTTGAGGCGATGTTCTTGTCTAGCATATGTAATCCATGTTTCACTAACATACAGCAGAGTGCTGAAAATACAAGCCTTATATACTTGTGTCTTGGTGTTTACGTTATATGATAAATAGTAATAGTGTAAATCCGATTGAGAACCTCTGAGTTATAGGTCACAGCAAACCAATACCAACACAAGACGATTACTATATTATGAGCAGATTAGAACAAGTTGTCATTCTTCGACTTAGAACAGGACACAATCGACTCCGCAGCCACATGTATACAAAATTCAAGATTGAGAATTCAGCCATGTGTACAGTCACATCAGACTGCAGAGCACATACATCAAGATTGCCCTGAATATGAATTGCCCTGAATACTGAGGCAAACTCACTGGCCTAATTAAACAACACTGGACAGAAACTACACGGACCTCTGTGTGAGCTACAAAAAACATTGACGTTTATACAAGAGACAACTTTGAATATATAGACAATATTTCAAGTGGACGAAAGGAAGATCACAGCAAAATATAAAACACACAACAAACTGATGGCAAAATAGAACACACACAACAGACTTCAGCACGCTCAGGAGGAAAAATAATAAGAGAGGCCAGTGGGGCCTACGCAACAACCACAAGTAGCTTGACAATGGAGGTTCGGGCGGTTACGGGCGGTGATCTGGTTGGCATCTCACAACTACTCTCGTGTTTTCATACTCAGTGACTCCATGAGCATGATTCGTAAAGTCGAATCAGGTATGGTGAGACGCAACTGGGTGGAGGTACTGGTACAGACAGTGATCAGAGAAATTTTTGTCCCTGGGCACGCAGGAGTTAGGGGTAATGAACGAGCTGATAGATTGGCTGGCTTGCTACAATATCAGAGGGAGCTGCCATGGATCGAAGTGACATTCTTCACGCATTGAGAAGTCTTTCCGAAACAGGAGTTTCAGGACTGTAATCCCACTCGCTGACCAGATTGAAAGAGATGGGTGTCAATATTGGTGCAGTCTGAAAAGAACGACATACTAAATATGCAAAGAGATTGATTAATCAACATCGAACTGGCGTGTTAGGTCGCTGGACGCTGCTGGATTTGCTGAGGCGGAGATCGGAGAACCTATAGACATGTCCGGAGTGCTATGATGATAGTCCTCATTTAACTGATAACTGATAGCAAAATAGAAAATACACAACAAACTGATGGCAAAATAGAAAACATACAACAAACTAATGGCAAAATAGAACACACACAACAGACTAATGGCAAAATAGAAAACATACAACAAACTGATAGCAAAATAGAACACACACAACAAACTGATGGCAAAATAGAAAACATACAACAAACTGATGCACAAGTTAAATTATTTCGAACAATAATTACTGATTTTTACAGATTGATTGATTGGAACATCATCATTGCACTTCGGTGAGTAGCCATGTGTGCTCTGATTTCTATCTTACACAGGAAGATCTCAGCGGCAGTGCATGAACTCTGTAGCACCGACGAGGGTTCCTGATGTAATTTAGAAGATGGTGCTCCTATGTGTTGCCAGAAACCGCATGGGAAGCAAAGAATAGTACCACTGCGACCTACAAGGCATGTCATAAAAGGCGACTGAGGTAAGGGCCTAGGGCAGCTACCTAGTAAATAAAAAGAGTCACAGAAAACAGATGTGCTGGCCTACTTGTAGGTGCATTACTGGCACAATGTACAATTGCTCTTAGGCTCAGATCACATGCAGATCACAAAGAGTGGTTTAACAAGTGGTCGATATGGAGCATTCGAAGAAGAAGAATGATCTGTTCTGAAAGAGCCTTCCCATCTGTGTGTTTCCGGGGATCGCAAGGGGAGCAAAGAATAGCAACACTGTGACTTACAGGGCAGGTTGCAAGAGGCCACTCAAGTAGGGGTCATGCCCGCGTGCCCAGCGTGTTCGTAGCTCGTTGGACTACGGATGACTAGTCCTCTGTAAGTGTGGGTTCAACTTTGCGGACTGGCAGAAAAGCTACAGGTTCCCCAGATTTACGGTGTTCGTGGCACCAAGTCGAAGAGCTTTCAGCTCAAGTGCTTCTGGATCAAAAAAAAAAAAAAAAGGTTGGGGTCATGGGAAGGTACCCTAGTAAATAAAAAGCAGTGCAGATTTCATTAGGATGTGCAGGTCTACTTGTAGGTACATAACTTGCACAATGTACAACTGCTCTTAGGTTCAGATCACATGCAGATCACAAAGAGTGGTTTAACAGGTGGTCAATATACAGTGTTTAAAGAAGATGATGAAAATATGTTGTAGGAATTTTATCAATCATCATCATCAAATAGCTTGACCTGAACAGAACTTTGCCACCCCAACAGTCCTCTGGAACTTCTTTTTCTCATAGACCAGATGTCCTGCCTCTGCATCCATCATGTTCAAACTATCAGTTTCAGTTTGGAATATCTTCATTGCACTCCGGACATGTCCATAGGTGCTCCGATCTCCTTCGCAATATCTCCAACAGCGTCCAGCGACTGACCGTACCAGTTCGATTTTGATTGATGAGCCTAATCGTATACCTGTCATACTGTTCTTTTCTTGCCACACCAATCTTCAAACCCAGCTCCGCAATCTAGTAGTTGTGAGGATTGGTTTAGATGAAGGTCTTCTCTGGGCCATACTCTAGGAGGCGTTCAAGATGTCAGCTCTGTCCATTTGCTGGCCCTCTGATATGGTGGCAGAGCCAGCCAGTCTGTCTGCTCTCTCATTGCCAATGACACCCATGTGCCCAGAAGAAAACAAGTGTAATTCTACAAATTGTTGATGCCTGCAGTGATTCAGTCCATTTCCTGCGTACTGAACCGGCCTCCACCTTTCGGATCATACTCAATGAGTCACTCAGAATGCACATCAGTAAATCCTGAATCCATCTTCTCCTTGGTCTTCCTCTTTTCTTTACCGAGATTTTATCAATAAATCAAACAATAATTAGAAAAAGATAAACTTGTCTACCTGAATAATCATTTCATCAGTTATCTCCACTGTTTTATTCTCTGGATCTGGTAGACTCAAGAGTTCTGGTTTTGTATTCAAGATCTGAAAGTAGGCAAGAGTGTAGTAAAGTAATCAACATTCTTAAATAGTAAACTGGTTAAAGGGATGGGGCGGTTCTCTGCGTTTGGTTTGGTTTTAAAAGGGTTTAAAGCGGCGGATTGACTTCATTGCACCGGGTTTTACCTCATATGGCTCGGCCCCTCTCCACAGAAATGGCACACCAACTGCTGGGAGTATTGCACAAACCACGAACTCTATAGCTCCAGCAACAATCCTAGAGGTCTCTGGAAAAACTGCACTCGTGAACAGAATGGCGCGGCCCGGAATCGAACCAATGACCTTCGGTTCGCAAGGCAAAGGGCTTAACTACTTAGCTACAGAGACCCCCGTTCGGTTTTGTATGCTCGTCTAAACCATAAGATGGGTTGCCTTTATGAAGCTGCATGTCAGTTGGGAGTTCCTCAACAGTTTCCTATAGCTTGTTCTTGTAAGCTTTGTCCATGAGGCCATGTTTCGTTTTGTTGGTGTATGTATGATGGACATGACAGCAAGATAGTCTCTGTCTGACTGTTTCTGTCTGACATGTACATAATGCAGTCTGAGCAGACTTTATTCTGTGCATGTGATGGTTGACCCTGCAGTAACCTGTTCTTAGGTAAAAGATTGTTGTGTGCTGTTTTCTGTTTATTCTGGTGATGGGGTCCTGTGGGTGGATGGGGTGGTTAAATGATGGAATAGCCAGGTGGTTAAAGTGATACGGCTAGCTAAGTGGTTAACATGATTTTGTTTTTGCAAAACTATTTAACTTCATGTTCATAAATTTTGTCTAAAGTTTGCCCAGAATTTAACACTTTGGCTGCCATCGACGATAAAAGTCGGCAAAATACTAAGACCCTTTCGCTGCCATCAACGACAAAAGTCGGCGAAATACCAAGTCCCTTTCGCTGCCATCTGCGACTTTTGCTCAATGATGTCTTTTTAAACGGGAGTATCCTGGCGAAAATGGGGTCCAGTGATGCACTACTTCGTATTGTTCAACGAGTTCTCCAAAATGGCTGATCTAGCATATAAGTGCTGTAAACAAATAGTAAGTCCCATACTGAACGATTTTTAAAATGATTTTCGTAAGAAAACAAAGATTTTCAAAATGGGCGATGTAGCTGATGAATAGTGATGTCCAAAATGACTCTTATTCAGACTTTTTAGCCAGTGATTGTGATAAAATGGACTCTGAATGTGATACAAATTTGAACGTTGATTCACGTGATGATGTTTATAGATCGATAGCAAATATTCTATCGGTACAAAGGTACAGGAGTAGGTGGTGGACACCCAACTCGAAAACGGGGGAATATCATACTGTAGATTGGTATGGGGAGCGATGCCAATATCAGTTATAGCAATAGCTTGTGGATTATAAAGAATAGACTCTACATATAGACAGGTCAGTAGCTCATTAATATATGAACACTATTTCATAATTTAAAAGTCCTAAGGTTTATTAGTTTATTTTTTATGATTTAAAAATAATTATCACCCTGAAAACTGATCGTGCCCCAAAAATATCATGGCAGTGAGTCAGACTTGGTTGAAAAATTGGTGGCAGCGAAAGTGTTAAAACTTGATTAGGAACACAAACATAAAGAAAGAAAAATATCATTATACCTAATATAAAACCAGGGACTCAACCCTACCTCAATGGCTGCGCTGATATCATTGTTTGCCTGTCTGAGAGCTTCAGCAGCACCCCTGGGGAAAATCCATGTCTACCAGGCTGTCGTAGTGATCTACATTAACTCTGAAATATATCAAGCGAAAATACAAAGAGTTGTAGAGGCAACAAACCCACAGCAAACACCCACAAGATCTCATCAGCAGACTAAACAGAAAACAGCACACAACAATATTTCGCCTAAGAACAGGTCACCGCAGGGTCAACCATCACATGCACAGAATAAAGCCTGCTCAGACTGCACAGTGTGCATGTCAGATAGAAACACAGACTCCAGAGCACATCCTGCAGTCGTGTCCATCATACATATACCCACCTGTGTGGAGAAAGGGCTTGCAAGGGGAGCAAAGAATAGTACTACTGCGACCTACAAGGCATGTCATAAGATACGACTGATGTAGGACCCAGGAGAGCCACCTAGTAAAAAAGCATTGCAGAAATCGGGTGTGCTGACCTACTTGTAGGCACATAACTGGCACAACATGTAATCGCTCTTAGATGAAAACCAAATCACACTGTGTGGTTTGACAAGTGATCGATATGGAGCGTTCAAGGAAGAACACACATACACCAACGAAATGAGGCATGGCCTCATGAACGGAACTTACAGAGCAAGCTATGGGGAACTCTCGAGGAACTCCAACTGACATGCAGCTTCTTAGAGGCAACCCATCTCAAGGTTTAGACAAGCATATCTTCTTCTTCCTCTTTGAACGCTCCATATCGACCGCTTGTTAACCACTCTGTATGATTTGTATGTGACCTGAGCCTAAGAGCGATTGTACATTGTGCCAGTTATGCGCCTAATAGTAGGCCAGCACATCTGATTTCTGCGACGCTTTTTATTTACTAGGTAGCTTTCCTAGGCTCCTATTTCAGTCGTATCTTATGACATACCTTGTAGGTTGGCTCGTGAAGTAGCTTATTGGAAAACTGGTACCTCCTATTCGGTTTGTCAGGTGGCTTGTAGTTTTTTTTAGAGTTAATGAATCAATGAGGCACTTATTACAGAGCATCATTAGTGGTGATCTCATGCTTTCAACTGCAGCAACATACCAACTGCAGCAGCATACCAACCGCAGCAGTAGCATACCAACCGCAGCAGCATACCAACCGCAGCAGCATCATACCAACCGCAGCAGTAGCATACCAACCGCAGCAGCATACCAACCGCAGCAACATACCAACTGCATCAACATACCAACTGCAGCAACGTAAAAAGAACAACTTACGGTTCACCGCCCGCTGTCTTCCCAAGTTTCTTCCCTCTAACTCTTCTGTGCCAGTCTGTCTTGGCATGATTATTTACCTCCTCTTGTTTCTATGGATACAGAAAACAAGTCATTAAAATTGGGATCAAAATCAGCAATTAACAAAAAAATATAAAGTTTTATGAAAAGAAAGTTAAACACGATTATATCAAATGATAGAAGCAAACTAGTCAAGACAGAGATGAAGTGTCTACGCCAAATGCTGATAGGAGTAACAAGAAGAGACCGCCCGAGTGGTTACCAGGGCCCAAATTTGGGGTGTAAAGAATAGAACCACTGTTACCTACCATGCATGTCGTAAGAGGCGACTAAGGAGGTTTGGGTGAAATCGGATGCACATGTCCTAAACATGTAGAAGTCTATGCATTTCGGGGCCTACTAAACCAATGTGCAACGTATACACGTTCTTGGCAAAGATCAAACATATCACAAAGAGTGATTAAAATTGGTCGTAAAGAATGAACGCAAGAAGAAGAAGACACTGGGTCGATCTGAGAGCTGTTACAGGCTGAAAAATATTCCATGCCCACTGTGGAATTGACCCCAGACCATACACCTAAGAAGCGAATTCACTAACAACTATGCTACTGCAGTTCTCGTACTTGATAAACAGAAAAGGATGAACATGACTATCTAATATGGCATTATTCAAGGTAAACCATGAGTATATTTCTATTTATCTGACCAACAGAAAAGTGACAAACAGTTTACCTTTCTTGTCTCCATGATGAACTCTACCGCCTGCGCCACATTTCCGTTCTTAGCTCTCAGACCAAGCCTGGATTCTCTCTCCGTGAAGCCCATTAACATAACTAGATAGACAGGATATGATATAATAATAGAGTGACCAGTCCGTGAAGCTCATTAACATAACTAGATAGACAGGATATGATATAATAATAGAGTGACCAGTCCGTGAAGCTCATTAACATAACTAGACAGACAGGATATGATATAATAATAGAGTGACCAGTAGAACCTCAATAATAAGTGATGAGAACAGGATTAAAAAATGAACCTCATATATAAAAAAGCAAAGGAACCCTTTCATACCTCGTGGCATATAGGTCCATTACAGTTAGCACTTGTATAATAATTTTTCATTGACCGTCGGCACACAATGGGTGATGTGGTCAGCATCACGCCGCCGCCTTTACTTTCCCAGAGCATGTCTGGTACCCAGTCGAGGCTGGGTCGACCTGAGAGCCGTCGTGGTCGGGAAAAATTCCACGCGCATTGCGGAGGGTGAACCCAGACCACCAGCCTTGCGGCGAGTTCACTAACAACTACGCTACAGCGGCTCTCAACCCATATTATAATATATGGTATATCATCATCATCAGGTGCTGTGCCGGCTGGCTTAGGCGATCATGGATCTCCACAGATCTCTATCTTTGGTGTTTGCTATCAACTCAGATGTTGATGCTCTACTGTGCCATGAAGTCAGGGTGTCCAAAATCTCTCTGTCTTCCTCTGTCTCATCTAACCTCGATTTTACCAGTTGTTACAATATGTTATAAATCTCCCCTCTTCATCACATGTCAGAAAAATGATTACTGCCTCTTTCTTATATTGATAATAAATTTTCTCTGTGTCTTGACCTCATTCAACACTTCAACATTAGTGATTTTAGCAGTCCCTTGAATTATCATTCTTCTGCAAAATCACATCTCTGTGGCCTCCAGATATTTTTTAATCTGTTTGTTTATTGTCCTGACTCACATCTGTATGTCAGTATTGCGCCCCAGAAGCGCAAAATGTTAACCCTATATGGTATATAGGGTAAAATAAAGTGAAAAACAATATCTATATCTCAATGTGGCAAAAACAAAAATAATGACAACAGATAAACCGAACATAACAAAAGATATTTTTATGAACGGAGAGAAAATAGAAAATGTAAATAGTTTTGAATACCTCGGTTCACTGCTAACAAGAGATGGAAATGGGATGAAGGAAATTAAAAGAACAAACATGACTTTACAAAAAATTAAACAACTAAAAACAGTGTGGAACGGAACTGATATGAAAACAAAGATCAGAATACTAAGAGCATGCATATTCCTAGTGGCAACGTATGGGTGTGAAGCATGGACATTAGACAAGGCAGTATAAAAACATATATGTGCTTTTAAATATAAGTGTTACAGAAGAGTCTGAATATCATGAACAGAGAAGAGAACAAATAGATCTAAACAGAAAGAACTAAAAATCAAAGAAAACTGGCTGATGCTACAAATAAGAAAGAGAAAATTTGGATATTTTGGACATTTATTTTTTTAATCCAGAAGCACTTGAGCTTTTCAGCTCTTCGGCTCGGTGCCATGGACATCGTAACCCTTTGGTCGGTGCCACGAACACCGTAAATCTGGGAAATCTGTGGCTTTTTCTGCCATCCCGTGGAATTGAACCCACACACAGAGGGATAGTCACCCGTAGTCCAACGTGCTACGAACACACTGGGCAGACGGACTATGTATATAAAGACACAAAGGGCTGGAGAAGACCATCAAGGAAGGAGGCATACCAACAAAGAGGAGAAGGGAATTACACATTGTACAAGTAGAACTGGATGCTTTATGGGCAGAGAGAGGAGTGTGTTCAACCAGCAAGCCACAGGAACCATCCGTATGCATACCCATCAACATCTGTTGGGAAGACCTATGGGTCTGCTCAGAGTGCTGTGACGTCAGTTCAATAACCAATAACAAAGGGTTTGAGAAGATCATTATGGAAGGAGGCATCCCTGCAAAGAGCAGAAGAGAAGAGGATGGATTCAGGATGTAACTGATGATTTGAGTATTACGGCTACAGAGGCCTGGTCAATGAGAGAGAGAAATTCTGAAGGATTGTTAGGGTGGCAAAGTTCTGCTCAGGACAGACTATTTGATGATGATTAAGAAAATAGTAGACACTGCAAAAATCAACAATATTATGCACCATGTTAGTTAATTTGTTCCTTTTGTGCCAAAGGCGGCACATAGGGCAGAGGTTTTAGATCTCCATGTGATGCGGTTCGTTGCTAGCAGTTGGAGATCTCATATGGTTTTACATCCCAATAGTTTACTTTCTTGAAGGATTGTTCTTCGAAGATTGTTCTTAGGTCTTCCACGTTTTCTTTTCCCAAATGGTGACCACAAAAGGGCTTGTTGATTTAGTCTCTTTTCGTCTGATCGAAGAACATGACCTAAATATTTCCACCTTCGTTTCCTTATAATATTTTGATACGGGTTGTTGATGTGTTCTATCTCTCACTGTGTTGTTCGAAACAAAATCACTCCTCTCCTTCTTCTTTGCGTTTGTTCTTTACGACCAATTGTAATCACTCTTTGTGATATGTTTGATCTTTGCCAAGAATGTGTATACATTGCACATTGGTTTGGTAGGCCCCTAAACGCAGACTTCTACACGTTTAGGACACATGCATCCGATTTCAGCCAAACCTCCTTAGTCGCCTCTTACGACATGTGTGGCAGGTAACAGTGGTTCTATTCTTTACACCCCAAATAGGGCCCCGGTAATCACTCACGCAAAAATCACTCCATTTTACTTTTAATAATTTTTGGAGACATTTATTCTCAAAGTTGTCCAGTTTCTTATCAATTTTCTTTGTTGATTTCCAACTTCGTACCACGACTAGGTGTGAATTCATAGCGAGCAAAAAAATAACCACATCCGGAGTCATACTGTACGAGGCATGGTATACGATCTGGTTGTTCATAATGAGGCTATGGTGACTCATGATAAGTGCTAAGTGCGGTAACTATTACAAACAATCTTTCTTTTCTCCAATCCTGTTTCGCCGCACAGCGCCAGGATAAGAAGAGATTTCTACAACGAGCCCTTGTGTCCGCTTCATAAATAGTGTCTTTCGTCGCTCTGTTATCTCTGAGGCCCACCTTTGCATGGTTGACTTATTGCTGTTTGTATCCATTGTATTGGAGCAGCATTGTTCTTTGAAGTGCTCTGTCACCCGAGTGGTTACCAGGGCCAAAATTGGGGTGGAAAGAATAGAACCACTGTTACCTGCCACACATGTCGAAAGAGGCGACTAAGAAGGTTGTATGTGGGGCTAGCTACCCCACACCGTAAAAAACACTAGATGGCTAGAGAACGGAGAGTGAACCGAGTAAACGATGGCTGAAACCAGACACATCGCCGAAGGATAAGCACCAGAGCTCCAAATGATACTGAAGATGTGACGTAAAACATACTACTGCTAAGGCTGCATGAATCAGATTTCCATATGAATAGAATTTATGGGGAGATCTGGTACATCGGTCTGGACGGTGATCACGAGCGAGAGAAGTGCTCTGTTTGTTGGTAATCTGCTTATGTGGCCGAACCATTTAATATTTGGTTTCTTGATGAAGTTCAGCACTGATGTTGTACCCACTTTTTCCTGATGTCTTCATTTCTCAACCAGTTTCTTCTTGTTACTCACAGCATTCTGCATAGACACTTTATCTCTGTCGTGACTAGTTTTTTCTATCATTTGATGTCAGCATCCAGGTTTGGCACTGATAGCATAATGTAGAAATAAAGAAAATACACAAAATAACATATGGAAGTGCTATCTTACTTTCATTTAACTGGGTATCATCAACATGAAGAAGTGTCAAAACAAACTCTGCCTGCAAATGGACAACAAGAAAAATATTAACATATCTTTGGTTTCAGTTTAGAATATCTTCATTGCATTCCGGACATGTTTATAGGAGCTCCGATCTCCTTCACAATATCTTCATTGCATTCCGGACATGTTTATAGGAGCTCCGATCTCCTTCACAATATCTTCATTGCGTTCCAGACATGTTTATAGGAGCTCCGATCTCCTTCACAATATCTTCATTGCTTCAGACATGTATATAGGAGCTCTGATCTCCTTCACAATATCTTCATTGCATTCCGGACATGTCCATAGGAGCTCGATCGCTCACAATATCTTCATTGCATTCGACATGTTCATAGGAGCTCCGATCTCCTTCACAATATCTTCATTGCATTCGGACATGTCACAGGAGCTCCGATCTCTTCACAATATCTTCATTGCATTCGGACATGTTTATAGGAGCTCCGATCTCCACAATATCTTCATTGCATTCCGGACATGTTCATAGGAGCTCCGATCTCCTTCACAATATCTTCATTGCGTTCCAGACATGTTTATAGGAGCTCTGATCTCCTTCACAATATCTTCATTGCGTTCCAGACATGTTTATAGGAGCTCCGATCTCCTTCACAATATCTTCCACAGCGTCCAGCCACCAACCGTACCAGTTCGATGTTGATTGATGAGCCTACTCATATACCTGTTATGCCCGTGTGTTGCTGGGACTCACAGGGAGAGCAAAGAATAGTAACACCGTGACCTACAAGGCATGTCATAAGAGGCGACTGAGGTAGGAGCCTAGGGAAGCTAACCTAATAAATAAAAATGGTCACATAAATTGGATGTGCTGGATTACTTGTAGGCACAAAACTGGCACAAAGTACAATCACTCTTAGGCTCAGTTCACATACAAATCACACAAAGTGGTTAACAAGTGGTCGATATGGACCGTTAGAAGCAGAAAATAACTAAGTCTTTTCTTGGGAAATTTCATTAATTCAACAGAGGAACAGCAACACATTAACATACTTCAGTTAACATGTAACCAGCTAGCCCCACTGTTAAGGCACCAAAAATTCCACAGGCAGCTAAGCAACAGATGATCAACAGCATTTTTATACCTACTTTGTGTTACCAGAGTCAAACATGGACAATGAGCAAAGCGCAGTCACAAAAATAACTACATGTGAAATGCGCCGCCTGCAAAAAGTTACCAACAACACCAGAAAAGACAGAATCACCAATATCAGCATAAGAAAGAAAGTTTGCACAAAACCGTGCTTGAATTACATAGATAAACAAAGAATGAAGTGGTTTGGCCACTTAATAAGAATGCATCCAAACTCCACAGTATACAGAGTCTTCTACAACAGAACATCGGAAAGAAGGCAAGAGGAAGACCACGGAAAAGATGGTTAGATGGTGTAGCAGAATCCTGTGAAAGAGCAAAGATAACAATCACACAAGCCACCAGAACAGCGCAAGACAAAACAGAAAACCACGACACTGGGCAACAACCAGGTAGCAGTGTGACGACAAAAGAAGAAGAAGTTAACATGTAATGAATACAACATGAGAATAAACATTGACAAAACAGAAGTAATGACATTCAACTAGAGAAGAAAACGCTACTAATAACTCCATCAGCAAATATCAATTATGTAAGTCAAAGACTTTACATACATAGGGAGCATTCTTCAGAAAATGGAAGAATAACTAACACAGTCCAACATAGATGCAATAAAGTAAATCAAGTCATAGGACACGTGGCACTAATTTTGAAATGTAAACATGTCACCATGAACACTAAAAGAGCATTATTCAACCCAATCTAGTGTCTTTCCCCAGGTGGATGATGGAATTGGTTGTTGCCGTTAATAGTAGGGGTGGGAGCTTTAACTCTTTCTACGCCCATTTATTTTCTCAATTTTTAAGCAATTAATTCAAGGGAAGTAAAATAAAATATATTTTTTTAAAAATTATGATCCCAACTACTCGTCAATAAATAAACATATATATATTATTATATACTAAATTGAAGAAAACTGGACAACTCAATAGAATAACAAGGTTAAAAAGTAGTAGAAGTAAAATAGTAGAAGTAAAACTAGAAAGACTTCTTACAAGGAAAGCAACTCTATGGCGCAGTGTGCGGCTTAAAGCGTGCAACGGACTTCGCCGTGGCGCAGTGTGCGGCTTAAAGCGTGGAAAGAGTTAATTTGCATTCCATGGTCAGATGAGTCGCCCTTGTTGTGATATATCCGTGTTTATTTAGTTTGGTCTTGATATTGTCTATCCATTTTTTTCTTGATCTTCCCTTGGCTCTAGTACCTGATCTCTTTTATTGTATGCTGTTATTGGTGGTTGGTTGTATTTCATTTTCATTAACTCTTTCCACACCCATTTATTTCCTCAATTTTTAAGCAATTAATTCAAGGAAAGTAAAAAAAAAAATTTTTTAAATTACGATCCCAACTACTCGTCAATAAATAAACATATATATATTATTATATACTAAATTGAAGAAAACTGGACAACCCAATAGAATAACAAGGTTAAAAAGTAGTAGAAGTAAAAGTAGAAAGATTTCTTATAAGGGAAGCAACTCTATGGCGCAGTGTGCGGCTTAAAGCGTGCAACGGACTTCCGCCGTGGCGCAGTGTGCGGCTTAAAGCGTGGAAAGAGTTAAATGTCCAAACAACTGCATTTGTTGTCTTTCAATGTATTTGCTGCATGAGTTATGCCCACTCTGCTTCTGATGTCCTCATTTCGTAGTTTTATCTTTCCTGGTGACCCTCACTGCCTTCCTCAAGCATTTCATTTCTCAAGTGGTGTGATTTCTGTGGTGTGTTGCTGTCAGAGACCAAGTTTGGCTCTGGTAACAAAGTGTTGGTAGGAAAATACTTTTTATCATCTGTCTTTTCACTTCCATCTTGATCTTTGGGTGCTGTAGTAATGGTGCCAGCTGGTAAGTCACTGTATTTGCTTTTTGGCATCTTGTCTCTATTTCTCTATCGAGTTTCGACCCTCAATCTATTAAGTTACGTTAATTGCATATCCTTTACAGGACTTTGCGAATCAACCCCAGATTTTAACGCTGTTTGTGATTTTTCTAGGCATTATTACGTTCAGTAGTTTGCCATTGCTTTCTGAACGGGTGGTGCCATCGTCCTTTATAAAAATCCATGCGAAACAATTTGCAATCAAACTGTCTGCAGCGTGATTCAAACTCAGAACATCGGGGTTAATAGATCGAGTCACTACACCCCCACAGACACCTCCCCTCAATCTATTACACAATCGATTTACAGAGTCGCAAAGTATTCACATTCTCGGAGCAAACCGCAGACCAGAAAGAGTAAAAAACTTAGTTGATAAGCACAAACACAAAGAAGAAGAAGACTACAAATTAATTTCTAGTAGAAATGTTTAACTATAAAAAAATATTTTAGCATAAATATTCACGTACACATACAAGGACGATAGAAAAAGTTTACAATTTTCAAGAAGGAATACTCTTACCCTCCCTAACAAATTCCTAGCACTGGTTATGTCCCCCTTGTGAAAAGCAACAATTCCTTGTAGAAGGTACAGCCTCATCAACAAAGCTTGCTCAGCGCCAGTACCTCCCTGCAATCATCAATAATGAACTATGAATAATGATATATATATATATATATATATCAATAAGTGAAGTCAAAGAAGATTTAAAACAAACACAAAGCTGAGAATATTTCAATCAAATGTGAAGTCAGTGCTGTTCTATGGCTCGAAACATGGAAGACAACAAAAGAAACCACCAGAAAACTACAGATCATCATAAATGGATGCTTACATAGAATAGAGGACTGAGCTGGTATGGTAAGATTACGAATGAGGAACTAAAAGAAAGAACTAAACATATACAAGTGGAGAAAGAGCTACAGAAGAGACGCTAGCGATGGATAGGACATACATTGAGAAGACCCACCAGAAGCATTGCAAGACAGGCACTGTTTTGGAACCTGCATGGAAAGAGAAGTAGGGGAAGACCCAGACAAACCTGGATAAGAGAGCTGGAGGCTGATATTATAAGGATTGGTAAAACTTGGAAAGAATTGGAAGGTATAGCAAGAGAGAGGAAGAGCCGGAAGAAGTTTGCTGAAGACCTGTGCTCCGTTGGGAGTTGAAAAGTGAAGAATATATATATATAAATGGCCTTTTTGTGTCTTTCTTCTTCTTCTCTTTTGTGATCACACTGCTACCAGGTTGTTGCCCAGTGTCGTGCTTTTCTGTTTTTGTCTCGTGCTGTTCTGGTGTCTTGGGTGATTGTTATTTTTGCTCTTTGATAGGAATCTGCTATGCCATCTAATCAACTTTTTCATGTCCTCCACTCGCCTTCTTTCCTGATGTTCTGTTGTAGAAGACTCTGGATACTGTGGAGTTTGGATGCATTCATTTTAGATGACCAAACCACTTCATTCTTTGTTTCTCAAATGTAATTCAAGAAAGGTCATGTCCCAACTTTCTTTCTTATGCTGATGTTGGTGACTGTCTTTTCTGGTGTTGTTGGTAGCTTTTCGCAGGCACCGCATTTCACATGTAGTTATATATGGTTAATTGACAAGTGTTTTATTGTGACATCTGAGTTTGCGCGTTTCTCTTGCCTTTCAGATCATCCCTAATTCTCTCATGACTGTTGATTTCCGTGTTGTGTCTGAGTCTAAAAGCAAGGATGAAGTGTCCTCTCCATTTAAGACTAGACTGGGCAGCTGATATGGGGAATGTACCTTGTCCATTTTGCACAAACCTCTCTACCCTTCTGTTTATTCTACAGGAAAGACAAGTCCATATGTTTGGAGTCAAGCAGGGTTTGCAGGGATGTCAGAAGATGGAATGGAATACACACATGACCATCAACTGCCTTAGAGTCCCTTCTTCCGGATTTGTGGTCAAGGTTTACTCCTCTAGCCTTCTGTATAACTGTGCTGACCTACAAGGGAGTGGGGATTTTCTAGCAGGGTTTACTCCCCTAGCATTTAGCTCTCTAATGGCAAAATATAAGAGAGTTTCACTAACTGTTGACATACACAAATGATAAAAGATCCACAATTATCATATGGGACTTGATGAATATGTTTTAAAGGATTGAATCTAGAAGTTTGCATGTGGAATAGCTGAACAGCAATCGGAGGTCCCATCTCACGACAATGACTTGGCTGTACACACCTGGACATGCTGGAGTGCAGGGTAACGAGCGTGCTGACTTTCTTGCAAACAATTCCCAGACTCAAGCAGGCAGAAGTATGGACAGAGTCTATGTCATCACTGCTGTATGCTCTCATTTATGTGATATGGGCAAGTCTCAGACACTGGAACGATTGGAAGAATTTGGAGTTAAGCTTGGACATGCCAGACAGTGTCATCTTCGTGGTAGATAGAGAAGATACACTAATCAACTTCTCATGGGTATGGTGAGCAAGTGGACTTTGGGATGGCTGCTACAGCGGAGGACAGAGCACGAATGGAAATGTTCAATGTGTTTTGACATCCATCACATCATATAACATAACAGAGAGATCCAGCCGGTTGTTTAACCCTTTGAACCCTGGCCACCTGTACCTTAAAAATCCATTCCCTGGAGCTCCTGAGCAAAAACAGCCCATATCAGAGTTATATTAAACGCTGATAATTTAACACACTTAAGTGCTCTATAATTTGTTACTGACCTACGGCATCATCTCCGTTATTCCTGCTTATTATATATCTGTAGAAAACTAACTTAAAAATGTATTTGATTTAATATGTGGTACGCCACGAATACTCCGTAAATGTAAATTTTTTATGATGGAACATATAGCTTGAATATCAATCGCTTAAAACAATTCTTCATTATCTAAATGATCATCTATCTCACTTTCTATATCCGTATCAGAATAATTACATTCTAAGACTAATCTTCCGATTCAATCAAAACAAGTTCAGGAGCTTCCTCTGTTTTTATACTTTTAGAATGACCATTTCCGAAAACACCTTTTCAACATGAAAAATACTTAACTAATTATCTTATCGGTACAAAACAAATCACACAACAGTGTTCGCCATCTTGTGAAACCATGTAGAACACGTTAGTTGTGTTTGACGTCACTTTTGTACACAATTTATTTTCAAATACCGAAAAATAATGAAAAAATATTCTCAGACCGATATAGCGGAAGCTCGGGTTCTAAGAGTTAAGAAAGTGATGTTTCATACCTTAATAGAAGCCAATCTCTCCATCTGTTCACCGTAGCAACGCTTGAAACATAATTCACTTTTACGCAGTCTGGTTTCTGAAAGATAAATAATAGTCATCATCATCAAATATGTCCTGAGCAGAACTTTGCCACCGTAACAGTTTTAACAGTTCTTCAGAATTTCTCTTTTTCATATGCCAGATGTCCTGTCTCTGCAGCGGTCATGCTCAAACCATCAGTTACAACCTGAATCCATTGGTCTTCCTCTTTGCCGGTATGCCTCCATCCATGATGGTTTTCTCCAGTCCTTTGTGTCTTTTATGTCCAAAATACTTTTAATTTTTCATTCTTATTTGTAGCATCAGCCAGTTTTCTTTGATTTTGAGTTCTTTCTGGATAGATCTATTTGTTCTCTTCTCTGTCCATGATATACGGATGACTCTTCTGTAACACTTATATTCAAAAGTACATATATGTTTTTCCACTGCCTTGTTAAATGTCCATGCTTCACACCTATATGTTGTCACTGGGAATAGAGCATGCTCTTTATATTCTGATCTTTGTTTTCCTATCAGTTCCATTTCATACTGTTTTTAGTTGTTTAATTTTTTGTAAAGTTATGTTTATTTTTCTTTTAATTTCCTTCATCCCATTTTCGTAATGACATGCCTCAATCATGATTTAACACACTATGACTATCTCAATTTCCTTCCTTACTATCATCATCACAATCTTTACTCACCTGCATCAGGTAACTGTTCCAGATTCTTCAGCGCCAGGTAGCACCAAACAATATCCAGGCACAATATTGCATAATTATCAGTGGCTTGTAACAACTCGGACCTGCATTTACTGTTGACATACAGAAACATGAGAACCTCTCTAATCTCAATTTTTTCTAACCCAATTTCATAATTTCTAATAGGGTTGACAAAGCAACGAGGATCATTAATACCTTGGAATGCAAATGCTACAGAAGAGTAGTTAGAATATCATGGACAGAGAAAAGAACAACGCTTCGGTTCTGCAACAGCTTGATATTAAAGAGACTCGGCTACTGATTGGCTCTCATAAGCCTCTGGGAGCGCCAATGTGTAATTCATTTAGAACGGTCTTAAAGAAAAATCATTTACCTACAAAATGGTATATTACTCATAAAAATCTGCATAATAATTAAGGAAGCTGCAGCTGATTTTGTACATACACCTGCAATGGGAAAATAGGAAATAAATTTAATTCAGCCACAACCCATTTTTTCAATTTGGTAGTCAATCAATTAAGGAACATAAAATCACAGAAAATTAAATATTTCGGACACATCAAACAACATGAGTGCCTACAGAAGATAATGTTGGAGGGAATGTTAAACTGGAAGAAGAATGAGAGGAAGACCTAGAAGACAATGAGTGCAAGATGTTATTGATGATCTGAGAATGACTACTGCTGACGCCGGTCAATTTGCACAGAATAGAGAGTTTTTCAGGACTACGGGTCATGGAAGCCAAGTTCGGAAGGGACAAGCTACTTGATGATGTGATAGAAATTGGCTAATGGTTACTGAACTGACATCCCAGCACTCCAGGCAGACCCATAGATGCTCAGTCTTCCCCAACAGATGTCGAAGGGTATGCATACTGATGGTGCTCTCTGGTTAAAAACACTTATCTCTCTTGGGGTCTCAATGGCGAAGTGGATAAGTCATTTGCATGTAGTAATGAAGGTTGTGGGTTCGAATCCGGACAGAGACACAAGTGAAATTTTTCATGAGATCCCTAGGGTCTTCTCTCTGCCCTCAAGCATCCAGCTCTAGTCGTACAACGTGTAATTCCAAACTCCTTAAATCGCTGGATTGATTCTATGTGAATTTAAGTGTTATCCAATAGTAGGTCGCCAAGAGACCAAGGAACATCCTCCTTATCCATCACTCCCCAACACGCCCGAGTGGTTACCAGGGCCCAAATTTAGGGTGTAAAGAATAGAACCACTGTTACCTGCCACGCATGTCGCAAGAGCGACTAAGGAGGTTTGGCTGAAATCGGATGCATGTGTCTTAAATGTGTAGAAGTCTATGCGTTTAGTGGCCTACCAAACCAATGTGCAACGTATACACGTTCTTGGCAGGGATCAAACATATCACAAAGAGTGATTAACATTGGTCGTGAAGAACCAACGCAAAGAAGAAGAAAGAAAAATTGATGCATGTCTGCCCTCTCATTTTGCAGCGAACACTCACATTTTGAGTCTCTCCCTTGAGGGTCTCCGTGGCATAGAGTTTAAGTGCTCACATCTCGTTCTAAAGGTACTTGGTTTGCTCTCTCTGGAACTATCGGGATATTTTTACATAGACCCCTAATCTCAGTGTAAAGTAAAAAAAAAGTAAAGGAACCCTTTCATACCTCGTGGTATATAGGTCAATACAGTGTTAGGCCTGTATTTTCATTGACCGTCGGCACACGATGGGTGATGTGGTCAGCATCACGCCGACCGCCTTTACTTTCCCAGAGCATGTCTGGTACCCAGTTGAGGCTGGGTCGACCTGAGAGCCATCGCGGTCGGGAAAAATTCCACGCGCATTGCGGGAGCTGAATCCAGACCACCAGCCTTGCGGAGCGAGTTCACTAACAACTACGCTACAGCGGCTCTCCTGATCTCAGTGTAGGTGAGATCAAATTTCTAGTCCTATCGGAGACAGACGATAAAACATAGGTCCGGTGTTCAAGTAGAGCACACAAAAGAACCCTTGGTAGTTCAAAACCAGGTAGAAAACCAGTAAGCCTCAGGAAAATTCTTCAAAAGATTTTAAAAATAAAATTCTTACAAAATATTTTCCCATCTTCAAAATTACACGGAACCCTTGCCGGTGCTACAGAGGTGCACTGTCGCTGAGATCTTCCTGTGTAAGAAAGAGATCGGAGCAGACAGACACCGAAGTGCAATGGTCCTATCAATCAATCAATCCCTGATCACCTGACAGACAGCATGAAAATTAATAATGAGATACGAAACAGCTACAGCAGTTTCTTACCTGAATTCAGAATCTGCTTCAAGAAATAAAGGTAATGCAAGCGAGACTTTCTTGTTCTTCAAGGCTGTACGACCTTTCTCATGGAAGGTCATGGCCACCGTAAGAGCCTGTAGAAGGAAAAGAATATTTAAACATAATTATTTCGAAACCTCTGTTGAAATCATTTAAATTTTATGATTCTAAATTTTATAAATCTTATGCAAATAAGAAAGAGAAAATTGAGATATTTTGGATATATTTTTATTTATTATTTTTTTTTTATTTTCGATCCAGAAGCACTTGAGCTGAAAGCTCTTCAGCTCGGTGCCATGGACATTGTAACCCTTCAGTTCGGTGCCACGAACACCGTAAATCTGGGGAATCTGTGGCTTTTCTGCCAGTCCGTGGAGTTTAACCCACATTCACAGAGGACTTATCACCCGTAGTCCAACGCGCTACAAACACGCTGGGCAGGCGGGCATTTTGGATATATAAAAAGACATGAAGGGCTGGAGAAAACCATCATGGAATGAGGCATACCAGCAAAGAGAAGAAGAGGAAGACCACGGAGAAGATGGATTCAGGAGGTAACTGATGGTTTGAACATGACAGCTGCAGAGGCGGGACACCTGGCCTATGAGAGAGAGAAATTCCATAGGACTGTTGGGGTGGCGCAAAGTTCTGCTCAGGACAAGCTATTTGATGATGATGATGATGAAACCACATTTGGATGTCTTTTTTCTTTTGTCGTGACACTGTTACAGAGTTGTTATAAGTGAGACTTTAAAGAGTTTGAAATGTGTTGAGCTGTTTTAATAAAACCATATAACATAGCATGTCTTTTCTTCTTCTTCTTCTTCTCTGCGTTCGTTCTTCACACCAATTTTAATCACTCTTTGTGATATGTTTGGTCTTTGCCAAGAACGTGTATACGTTGCACATTGGTTTGGTAGGCCCTAAACGCATAGACCTCTACACGTTTAGGACATGTGCATCCGATTTCAGCCAAACCTCCTTAGTCGCCTCCTACAACATGCATGGCAGGTAACAGTGGTTCCATTCTTTACACCCCAAATTTGGGCCCTGATAACCACTCGGGCGAGCATGTCTTTTGTAGAAAGTCACTCTCATCACATCCCACCTAAAAAACTCTTGGTCTCTAGCTAGTTCTCCCGTCTACTCCAATTTCATGTGCTTTTGCCACAATCTTCTTAGTTGTTTCCTGACTATCAAAGTTTCTTGTATATAAATAACATTTCCCATAGTTTTTCAGACCTTAGGGTATGAATATGAAGTGCCTGTTCCTTCATATTTCTAGGCCCTACTATGTAGGGGGTAGGAGGGCCAGTTCCGTTCCTTGTCGAGTGTTGGATTGAACCCATGATCCTCTTGATTCCGAGTAGAAAGGTGAATGCTTATGTATTACTCTTATCCATTCCAGTTTCTTCTTCTTCTTCTTTTGTCGTCACACTGCTATCGGGTTGTTGCCCAGTGTCGTGGTTTTCTATTTTTGTCTTGCGCTGTTCTAGTGGCTTGTGTGATTGTTATCTTTGCTCTTTCACAGGTTTCTGCTACGCCATCGAACCATCTTTTCCGTGGTCTTCCTCTTGCCTTCTTTCCCGATGTTCTGTTGTAGAAGACTCTGTATACTGTGGAGTTTGAATGCATTCTTATTAAGTGGCCAAACCACTTCATTCTTTGTTTCTCTATGTAATTCAAGCACGGTTTTGTGCCAACTTTCTTTCTTATGCTGATGTTGGTGATTCTGTCTTTTCTTGTGTTGTTGGTAACTTTTCGCAGGCAACGCATTTCACATGTAGTTATTCCAGTTTCTTAACATTGTTAATTTAGTTGTTTGCAAATGCTTTCTGGACAGTTCGAGTTTACTTACCAGCTGTGATTCCTGATGTGTCTTTGGGCCTGAACCAGCTTCTGCCTCCAAAGTCGCTGTAGAATACATTGATCTTCCATCTTCTGTTCTGGCAGCTGTGTGCACTATTTAAGAGGGACTCCTTTTCTTAATTCAATTTTTCTCACCCGGATAGACAAAGTCATAACCTTGGAAAGGATGGGTATGTGCTTCTGTACACAATCAGACTCTAGAAGCCATATGTGAGCTGGGCAGGAGTGGGGGGAACCAAATAGGCTGCAGACAGTCCTAGAAAGAATATGACCGCCACTTGTTGTAAGATCATCTTCTTCAAACGCTCCATATCGACCACTGTTAACCACTCTTTGTGATTTGTATATATGATCTGAGCATAAGAGCAATTGCATGTTGTGCCAGTTATGCGCCTACAAGTACATCCAATTTCTGCGTGGCTTTTAATTTACTATAGTAGGTTCCCTAGGCCCTACGTCAGTCGCCTCTTATGACATGCCTTGTAGGTCACAGTGGTACTTTCATTTGCTTCCCTCGGACCCCGGCACCAGACAGGCATTGTTGCAAGATGATAATCCTTACACACACCTGCCCTCCCCCCTCCCTGTAAAACCACCTATAATATTTCTATGTATGAAACGATAACAAAAACATAACAATTATTACTCTTTTCTCCTCCTTTGGTAACTGTAATGAACGGCCATTTTGATCAGCAATCTGTATATCAAAGTCTTCATCATCTGTAAAGACAATAAATTTGAATGAAATCGCATGCATATTCAATGTGCAACCACTTGCATATTCAACGTGAAACCACTTGCATATTCAACGTAAAACCACTTGCATATTCAACGTAAAACCACTTGCATATTCAACATAAAACTATATGATACAACAACATACAAGCTATACTTAGATTCAACAACATAAAACTATATGATTCAATATAGAACTATATGATTCAACAACATAAAACTATATGATACAACATACAACTATATGATTCAACAACATAAAACTATATGATACAGCAACATACAACTCTATGATTCAACAACATAAAACTATATGATACAACATAAAACTATATGATTCAACATGTAACTACATAATTCAATATGAATCCTATAATTCAACATGGAACCACATGATGAAAAAAGTGGTACAACATCAGTACTGAACTTCATCAAGAAACAACAAATTAAATGGTTTGGTCACATAAACAGACTACCAACAGACAGTGTGCCTCAAAGAGCAATGCTACTCCCATAAAATGGATACAAAGCAAAAGGCAGTCCACGCACAAGATTGAGCTCGGAGATAAAAGAGGCGACAAAAGACACTGTTTATGAAGCGCACACAAAGGACCATTCTAGAAATCTCTTCTTAACCTGGCGCTGTGATGCAAAGCATGAATAGAGAAAAGAAAAACCACTAGAACATCCACTAGAAAACTGCAGACCTTCATAAATGGATATTTACGTAGAATAGAGAGACTGAGGTGGTATGATAAGATTACGACCGAGGAACTCGGAGAAAGAATTAAGCAGATACCAATTGAGAAAGAGCTCAGGAAGAGACGCTGGCGATGGATAGGACATACATTGAGAAGACTGACCGAAAGCAATGCAAGACAGGCACTATTTTGAAACCCGCAGGGAAATAGGATTAGGAGAAGGCCTAGACAGACCTGGAATAGAGATTTGGGAGACTAATATTAAAAGGATAGGTAAAACATGGGAAGAATTGGAAGGGATGGCAAGAGAGGAAGAGCTGGAAGAAGTTTGTTGAAGAGATATGCTCCATTGGGAGTTGAAAAGTGAAGACAGACAGACATGATTCAACATGAAGACATAACGAGAGCGAATAGCTATTCAAAGCTGTCTTATTTACCATCTTCTCTTGAGGACAAGAGTTCAGCTGCTTGTCGTGTTCGTTCGACTTCTATAGCATCTGCTTCCTTCTCGGCCACAGCTGCATCCGTTGTGGACATCACCATGGCCATCACATCACTGCCACTCTGAAATACATTTTCAAAATATTGGATTCATTGATTAATAGGATGGTCATCATTGCACTTCGGTGAAAAACCATGTTTGCTCCCATCTCTTTCTTACACAGGAAGATTGATAGGACCATCATCATTGCACTTCGGTGAGTAACCATATGTACTTCCATCTCTTTCTTACACAGGAAGATTGATAGGACCATCATCATTGCACTTTCGTGAGTAACCATGTGTACTTCCATCTCTTTCTTACACAGAAAGATTTCAGTGGCAGTGCTATATGAACTTGATAGCACTAGTGAGGGTCTCTAGTGAAATTTTGAATATGTATGTGTTTAAGTGGGTAATGTATGCATTTAAGTGGGTAATGTATGCATTTAAGTGGGTAATGTATGCATTTAAGTGGGTAATGTATGCGTTTAAGTGGGAACATATGTGTTTGAGTGGGAACATATGTGTTTAAGTGGATAACACATGTGTTCAGGTGGGTAATGTAGTTCATTCCCTTGAACAAAACTGTAACATCTTTAGTTATTCATGTCTTGATGACAAATATTAACTCCTTGTGGACCAAACGTCACACTGCGTGCCTTTAGGTTGGACGCCTTTTACCAGGAGCCACACTAAAGGGCATTTTTTATTTTAAAAACAAATGGCTTGTAAAAGCATTACTTTTGCCTTGGTCCACTAAGAGTTAAAGAAAAATGATTCAGAAATACCCTCCCAATGCTTACAACTATTCCCTGTTGGCGGAGAGGCTGTTTCTCATCAACCACTTTCCCTTGGCAAATCAGCTTCAACAGCGACTCTGGAACACTTCGTTGACCGGCGACAAGAGCCTTTAGATCAGATCCGGTTACGTCCAGACTACACTCAAGAGGAAAAGGTTTTCGGGAAGCACTCTGTAAAACAGGAAAACATAAAATATTTATTATAATCGATATACACAAAAAAACATTACATTTATGTGACAAGCAGTACATAACATAAAAATGACATAGTAGAGTCTCAAAAGTTGTTTGCCATTTTTTTCCCGCTCTCTGGCTGTTTTCTTTATAGTCTCCCAGGATAGTCGAGCACTCTTGTTCCTCAAGAAGACTTTGTCTCCAGGTCTGTTTAGGATGCCCTCTTTTCCATTTTCCTTGCAGGTTCCACTCAAGTGCTTGTCTAGTGATGCTCGCCTATGTCTTCCGTAAGGTATGCCCGACCCACTCCTCTTAACCTGGGTCACCATGGGTTCCTGTCCAGTTCTTATCCACAGGTCTGTGTTTGTAACTCTATCATACCCTCTCAGTCTGAGAATTTGCCAAAGACATCCATTGACAAAGGTCTGAATATTATTTTTCTTGGATGACACTAAACATCATAATCAAGGAAAGCAGATGGGAAGAGAAAGCTTGGGCATCCAAGGAAAAAGTGAAGAACTGTGAAAAATTAGTTGAAAGATTCTGGTCTGACATGGCAAACAAGTAAAACAAAGTCAACACCAAGGTGCATATCCTTTATAGGACATTCCCTCTTTGCAGCCCATCTGAAATTCACCCTGTCTCTAGCCAGTACACCCACTTCGTTGATGGTCATATTCATCGTTTCTTTAATATCCTATAGCCATCTTCTTCTTGGTCTGCGTCTACGCCCTGGGACCCTGCCCTCTAATATTGTTCTCTCCAGGCGATAGTGACGCTTGATGTGACTAAAGTATCTAATTTTTCTGTATAGTATGTTGTTTATTAGCCAATTCTCTTTAACATTCAGTTCTTTCAGGACATCAGTGTTCTTTCTTTTTCTGTCCATGGTATTCATAGGATCTTTTTGTAGCATTTCGATTCGAAGGACTGGATTTTCGCTCTTGTTGTTTGTGTAATGGTCCATGACTCTCAACCATAAGTAGTCACTGGAAAAATGCATGTTCTCAATATTTTTAATAATTTGCTGGTGCTTTGCCACATGTTCTTCATTGTGTTTAACTTCTTGATTGCTATTGCCAATCTTCTTGAAAAACAAAGTACTGTAGTTTAACAAAGTACAAAAACATCATTCCGTGACGTTTCGACCGAAAGATCTTTATCAAGAAAAGAATACAAAAGAAGGAAAGAAATTCATCAGAGTTCCTACACAGCAAACATAACATATACAGTCTAACAATAAATTTTGTTGTTGTCGTTACTGCCTGTAGTATCGTTTTTAGGGCAGTGCAGGACAGATGGGATGAGAGCCTGAGAAATTTAATGGACACATGGCTAGTGCAGTCGCCGCGAAGCTGCCCAGGTTAGGAATTTTCTTTTATGTCCACAACAGACACAAATCCTTGGCCTTACCGTGGATTGAACATGGGTTTCTCGCATGGAAGCCACGATCTAATCCATTCGGTCAGACGCTCCTCTTCTTCTTCTTCACCCTTCGCCCTAGGGAAGCATAGGTCCGCAACCAAGGCCTTCCAAGCCCGCCTATCCAAGTCCATCTTTTCCAGATCTCGCCACTCTCTCCCGCTTTTTGCATTCCATCTCTAACTCCCGTCTCCAGGTGTTTCTGGGTCTTCCCTTACTTCTATTGCCCTGGGGTTCCATCGGAGAGCCTGTCTCGCGATGCTGTCAGGGGTTTCCTCAGTGTGTGTCCTATCCATCGCCACCTTCTGCTCATTATCTCCTATTCCACCTGCCGTTGTCCTGCCCTATCCCACAGTTCTCTGTTTGTGGTCTTGTCATACCATCTCAAATGGAGTATCCTGCGTAGGCATCTATTGATGAATGTCTGCAGTGATGAATAACGCTCCTCTTATCAGACAATAAATCTTAACGACCCTAAAATGATCTGACATGGGGGAAAGTAATAGATAGGCGGCAGAACAGCAGCAATTGAAATCTTTTATTGTAGCTTTATATGTCCAACAGGACACTAACAGGAAATAGAAGCATAACAGAGAAGTAGTTTAGAAAGAAAAACAATGAAGTCATGGTTTCTGGAGGATGAGGCAGGGTATAACCAAGGTAATGGTGGCAGCATGACAGTAAGGAAATCGTGAACATAATAATGGAGGAAGCAAAAGAACTAGCTAGAAATCAAGACTGTTAGGTGGACTGTAAGGGGAGCAATGTTCTACAGAGGAAATACTACATGAAGAGATAGGCAGCCATGTTACAGCTTATAAGCTGTTGACTAGAAAGAAATGGTAGATACAAGCATCATGCCACAAAAGAATTTTTAATATGTATAATGTTATTTCTTACAGAAATGTCTGGTCCGCTACTAGAGTAAGAACTGTTATAAGAAAGAGAAGATGGGGAGATGTTAAGTATACTCTGCGATGAAATGATCAAAGAATCACAAAGCAGGTATTGAAGTGGGAGACAAATCGTTCAAGAAAGAAAGGACACCTTAGGAAAACTCTAAATGAAAATTTACGAAGAGAGGTGAGAAACATCGAACTTTCTTCCATAGAAGAAATTGAACAAGCTACCCAGGATAGAGTGATATGGAGAAATTGTTTTCTTCTTCTTCTTCTTCAATGATCCAGCGGCACTTGAGCTTTGCCCTTCGGCCCAATGCTATGTAGTGGTATCTGCATGTGTTTGTAAGTTGTTCTTTTGTTCCGTATAATGTGTTCCATTTATCTGGCCTTGGAGGAAGGAGGGTCTTTCTGATGTCTTCTAGTGCTTGACACTTGAAAAGGTGGTGGTGAACGGTTTCATGATGATGTGCACACAGTTGGCACTCTGGAGTGTGTTGTGGATGAATTCTGTTCAAGTAATTATTAAGTGTTATGTGTTGGGTTCGGAGTCTAAAAATGGTGCTCTGATCACTTCTTGTAAGGTGGTTGATGTTGTCATTAAGGTTAGGGCTGGCCATATGGGTGTACACATCTCTTCCTGTGTTTCCATGGCCCATCTGTTCAGCCAAATTTCCTTATTTGTTGTCATTAGGATTTGCTTTGCTGTATGGAGAGTTGTTGCTGTGATTGGTTGTTCATGTGTTGACCCTTTCTTGGCTAGCCTATCTGCTTTATCATTTCCAGGTGTGTTTGAATGTCCAGGGATCCACTGCATGGTTATTTTGATGTCATGTGATGTAATAAGTCTGTCAATATCTAAGGCTATATGGGATAGTTCAGATTTACAATGTCCACCATCCTCTAGGGCTTGAAGGGCAGACATTGAATCTGTGAAGATAATTATGTTTTGTGCCTTTGATGGAAAGGCATCGAAAACAGTCTTCAGGTGGTACACCGCTGCTTCTATCGCATGAATTTCAGCCTCATAATTGGAGCATATCTCGCATGCAAACAGCTCTTCAGATGATCTGTCTGGGTATTGTATATATGCTCAGTAACCTGCTTTGATGGTGGCTTTAAATGCAGATCCATCAGTATAGACATGTATCCATTCTTGGGGATAGGCATCAATGGTTCTTTGAGATGCTATCAAAAGGCTGACTGGGTCAGAGCGTTTAGTTGCTTCATCTATCAATTTTGTTCTAATTTCAGGTGTATTCAAGAGTGTATGTGGTGGTAAGTTTGCTATTACTCTCTGCAGCTGCTGTCTTGTTTCTGGAAGGTGGTATCTGTCTTTGATTTCACTGACGTGGTGGAGGATTGACTTTTGTTTAATTCTGTTTCTCTGTTTCAACTTCTCAACAAGTAGTTTATTGGGGTGATCTTGATTCATTCTTTTGCTCCTTTCATAGGCTTCAACAGCAGCTTTGTCTCTCCAACCCAAGAGGTTCCACATTTGTGTGTATTTCACATGCGGCGGTTGGTGTTGACCTCATTGCTCTGCTGATTAGACGTAAGGCATTGTTCTGTACTCTGTCCAGGGAATCAAGGTTTGTCTTGGAGCAAGTTGTTAGAAGAGCACTGTTGTACTCTATTGCAGAGCGGATGTAATCAAGATATAAGCCTCTCAGAGTATCTTTGTCTGATCCCCATGTTGTGCCAGCAAGCTTCTTCAATAGCTGTAATCTTCTTAATGCTTTGTTCTTTACATTCACAACATGCTTCTTCAGGTTAAGCTGGCGGTCAAGTGTTACTCCAAGATATGTGGGGTGTAGTTCTCTTAGCAGTTGGTGATTGTCTAGATTTAATGTGATATTCTGTTTGGCAACTTTGTGGCTAATAGTGAAGATGGTATACACTGTTTTGGCAAGTTTATCTTTAGTTTCCATGTCTGGCAGTAGTCATGGAGTTTTCTTAGGTCTCCGTTAAGTTTACGTGCTTCACTTTCTACATCCTCATGACTTTGCCAAATAGCCAGGTCGTCTGCGTGATAGCGCTTTTCAGCCGTAATCTGACTTGCAAGGTCATTGATGTATATGAGGAAGAGGGTGCAACTCAGGGATGAGCCCTGTGGTAAACCCTCTTCTAAGACCTCCTTAGATGAAATTGCATCATTGATTTTTGTCTGGATCATACGGTCAATTAAGAAGTACTTAATCCAGTTGTACAATTTCCCATGTATTCCAATGTCCATCATCTTCATAAGGAGGCCTTTCTCCATACTCGATCGTAAGCCTGCTGCAGGTCAAAGAAGATGGCTACTGTGTGTTTGTTGTTCTGGAAGCTGTCATGTATTCTTTGAGTAAGCCTAAAGAGTTGGTCCTCTGTGCAGTTGCCAGATCTAAATCCCGCCTGTTCGTGGCATAGAGTGTTGGTACTTTCCAGAAACCAGTAGAGACGACAATTTACAATTTTTTCAGCTAATTTCCTTAGACATGATGTTAGGGAGATTGGTCGGTAGCTTCTGGGTTCACCTGGGGTTTTGGTGTTTTTCAGGATAGGGATAATATGGGCACTCCTCCAGGCTTTGGGGAGCATTCCATTTCTCCATGTCATATTAATTAGATGGAGAACTGCTACCTTCCTTATTGGACCCAAGTTTAGAAGCATCTCATTGTGGATCTTATCTGGTCCAGGAGACTTTCTAAGTTTCAATTTCTTTAATGCCTGTTCTAATTCCTGTCTACTAATTTCTTTCTCAAAAATGGAAGCATTTACTGTCTGAGCTTTTTCTTGTTGCTTCAAGTGGTTCAGACGCTTTCTGTCTATCTCTGTGAGTTCCCCGCTCTGTTCACTGATGCAAAGTAACGGTTGAAGTGCTCTGCTTTTTCTGGTCTTCAATGATTGTTTTCCTTCCATCTATCACTGGTTTGGGATTTGTCTTCCTACTATCCCCAGACAGATTGTTGACCAACGCCAGCTTTATTTCCATTACGTCTGAAGTCCAGTTTTGAGCATGTGTCTATCCATTTTTCATTTTTAGCCTTCCTAACTGCAAGTTTTACTTTTGCACAAGCTTTATTGTACTGCACTTTTATGTCCAGTGATGGTGTGGACTCTAGTGTTTTCCTTAATGTGCTTCTTTCATAGATGGTGTCTTGTATGTCTTGGTTCCAAAATGGTTTGTGTGATTTCGCTGCCTTGGGATACATAATGATGAGGCTTTCAGAATTGCTTTTGTTATTTCTTCGTTGAAAATCTCAACACTGCTGGCATCAACTTGTGTAAGCAGAGAGTCAGTTGTTTCTTGAAAAAGTCTCCAGTTAGCTTTTTGAAGTTCCACCGTGTTTTTTGCTTTGACAGGCTCTACTTACAGTTGTTATAGTAGTAAGGAGTGGTTTGTGATCACTTCCGATATCATCAAGTATTTGAGAATGGCAGGATTCTATCAAGTCGGATGAGCAGATGGTCAGGTCAGGTCGAGTAAGTGAGAGGTGAGCTCTGTGCAACAGAGTTGGTGGAGATTCTGCATTCTGTAATACTGATAGATTTGTTGTATCACATAGCTCTTCTATTAATTTTCCTGTCCTGTTGTTGTCTGGGAGCCCCAACGTGAGAGTGTCCATTTAAGTCACCGGCTAAAATAGTTTTGCGATACTGTGTGTTGTGCAGTTCTGGCAGTTTAGTGTTTTCTGGGGGTTATAGATGTTGTATATGGTATATTTTCCTCCAGAGTGCCAGATAGTAATTTGTTGCACATCTGTGGGATGGGCTGTTGTAAGCTGTGATGCATCTCCCTGAATGTCATTACGTATGTATGTGACTATGCCTCGGCAGTCAGTACACCTACAGGGATAACTAGTGTATCCAGTCAAGTGCAGGTCACTGTCTTTGTGTAGGGTTTCTTGCAAAAGGGCCACATGTACCTTGTGGTCATGTAATAATTTGGAGTTCAATCTTTTGTGTTTCTTAGGCCACAGATGTTTAATTGTAGGATATTAAGTGAATGTTTGTTCTTTTGGTCATCTGACATCTGTAGGTCCTTCTTCCTCCAAGGGTTTTGTGTATTTCTATGTTTGCATTTGTTTGTTTTGTTTTTTCAGTAGTCAATTTTTCGCACAGAACAGCCCGGTTACCCTCTGTCTGGCGCGGACCTTGATATTCAGTGACGTCGATCTCGCTTGAATTTCTCATTATTGTTGTACATAGCATTGAAAAGCTGGGAGTCTGTGGATTTCCTACCCACCGGACAGGAGCCAGAATAATACTGCCATAGCACTAGTGGATGAGGGGGCTTTCTGTGTCGCTTAATGATACTGCAGCCAAGGTAGGGTTCGCTGTTCTCATTCCCAGCCACCAGATTGCCTGCTGGTCACGCCAAGCTCAGTTATACTCTAGGCTTGTGTCCAAATGTTCAAGGCAAGAGGATCATCACGTCCTGAGTCACTGCGCCTGTACGATGGATATCAGCCGTCAGAAAGCAGAACACATTGGTTCTCTATCCTCAGATCTAGTTAGTACCCTTCTGACTTCTTTCCAACCACAGAGGGTGCATGTACATTGTCAAATATTATACAAATGTTTACCACATCTACTCAGTTATGCTGTAGTCCTGTGCCAGATCTGAATGGTCATTAGAGCTCTCACTGTGGTTAAGAGTATTGGAGGGGGGAAAAGGGGACGTGGGTAAGGAAAGAAAGGAGGAAGTGGGAGGGTTAAGCAGGATTACTCCCGCCCACTCATGTTGTTTAGCCAGTCAGCCGAGACTGTTGCCCGGGGTGTGGCACGTGGAGCCAAACATGAGCTAGGTGAGAAGTGGGGACCAAATAGGATCATGACTATCCATGGACATACCCAGGATACGGCTGTCATTTTCCGTGAGGTACTAACCCTACCTTCTCACCCAACACCCCAGAAATTGTTTTCAGGTTATATGTAACATATATTGCGAAGGAGATCGGAGTACCTATGGACATGTCCGGAGTACAATGAAGATATTATAAACTGAATGTTTTTACAAAGGCTTTTAAAGCCGAAGGACCAACTTCATTGCACCAGGTTTTACCCCATATGGCCCGGCCCCTCTCCTAGAAATGGACGAAACCTGCCAAGAGTATTGCACAAAGCATGAACTCCATAGCTCCAGCAACAATCCCAGAGATCTCTGGAAAAAACTGCACTCGTGAAAAGAATGGTGCGGTCTGAATTTGAACCCATGACCTACGACTCGAAGGGCAAAGGGTTTAACCACTTAGTCACAGAGACCCTCCAAATGAATGTAACATATATCAGTATGAGAGGAAAGCAATAATAAAAATAACCTCAGTTGTTAACTGGCCAGTCATCTTGATCCGCAACGTTGCTATGCCCTGCTTTTTAAACTTGTCCCGTTCTTCAAGCTTGCTCAAGGAATGCAATCGAAGTTCTTCTAATCCATCAGCAATTTCTTCGCTGGAGAATTTGAGTTCCTTCCCAAATTTGATGATCAGATCCTAAGATGTATATGTAAATATAAAAAGTTTATTTTAATGAGATGAAGATATTTTTCTCCTTAGATACGATGTGCTTACATAAAGGACACTTCCTTGGTAACAGATTCAGATAGTACCTGTAACATAACTTATTAACATCCCTCCACATAAGCCTACCTTATCAGTGGTTTGAGGTTTGTGTGCCTTAATGATCCTTCAGGCTATGTCGGTGGAGTCTAACTCCTGGCAGGTCTAACCAAGCCAAACATTCTAAAGGTGAAAGGCCAGGGAGCAATGTGAGGCCCAATAAGGTGACAGTGCAGAACCTCCCGGCGAGTGGTAGTTGCTCTGGCTGCAATCAACTCACTCCCCAGCTATAGAATAAATGACAGCCCTACTATCTTTTGAGGAGGGCATCTCTTTCTTGTCTTATTTCCTACTTCTATTACAACTTTTCTACCCTTCGAATTAGGCCACAGTCTGCTCTAGAAAAAAGAGTGCTGAAGTCAGAGGCAGCCAGCCAAGAGGTGCACTATAGCAATCAGGTTGCCACGCACTAACGCAAAAAGAAAAAAAACTGCATGGACGTCTGTGTGAGCTACTAAAAACAGTGAAGTTTATACAAGAGACAACATTGAATGTATAGACAATATTTCAGCTACGAAAGGAAGGAGATATCTGTAACATAACTTATCAAGCTTATAATACTGTAAACATTATCTTAATAGCATAACTTATAAAGTTTATAATACTGACTTAACTCTTAGAAGCCTAAATGCCACGCTAAGTGGTGCTTGCGTTGTATACCAATTTACAAATGCGACCATAAAGGGCGCTTTCAAAATCTAAGAGTTAAAACAGCTGCAGAAAAGTTATATTCCAGTTCACCTTTATTAATTTAACCTAAGGTCATTCGTTATTTCTGGCTTCACATGTGGACATGGCTGTTGTTTTATTTTAGTAAACTGTGATAAAATGAGTATGCTCAGGAAGATTGAAACAGGCTAGATGCAGAGACAATGGGTGGAGTTTCTGGGGAGGTCTAAGCTGACTAGAATAATTTTTATTGTTGTGCCAGGACATGCAGGTGTGAGGGGAAATGAACATGCAGACAGGCTTGCAGGTATGGCTGCTGTAAAAAGCGGACAAGCAATGGACCAGGCTGATATTATAAATTCCCTAAGGAGAGAGGATGTGTACATGATTCAAGTAATAGTGGTGAATCTACAACACTAACCAGACTGCAAGAATTCCAAGTTAAATGTGGTGTAGCTAAACAAGAACATTATGCTGGTAGCCAAAGAAGAATAGTACGCCAACAAAGAACTGGGTTGCTAATTGCCACACGCCGAGAGACATACCGAGGGGGAGATCGGATCACTTATGAGTTAATTAGTTTGACATACAGTGAGGATGATCCTATGACTAAACTAAACTAAACGAAAAACTATAAAATCTGCATAAAAATGTCAACAACTGATTTTCAATCGCAAATTTGACTTGAAATAATGGCTTCATCTGCTAACATAAAAACTTAATAAAGATGTTATTTATTCATAAAAACTGATTAAACTTTCCTTGATTGTGTAATTGTAGATGTAATATGAATAGAAACATGTTTAATGGCTTGCAGATATATAAGAAATATTCAAATTGAGTGACAAGTGATACTTTTTCTCTCTTTCACTATTTTATTTTCCTTCTTACTAAAAATGATTTTGCATTTCATTGTTCTTATTCAGAAATAGTTCACCAATGTACCTAAACAGAGCATTCAATTTTAAACATTTTGATATATTTGGTTGTCCATTATATTGACTTCATTGACACCTGCAAGCGTGATCTAACTTCATGCGGCATAGACAAAGAACATTGGAAGCAGCTGGTCAAAGACAGGCAAGCGGTAGTGAGGGGCGGCTCAAAAAGAAAAACACCATCATATGTGCATATGTGGAGGCAAAAGAGAGTGTAGAGTGCAGATAGAACATCTTATGTATCAGCTCCAGTCTCCAGTTTTACCTGCAACAACTGTGGCAAGGAGTACCACTCCAGAATAGGCCATTGTGGCCACAAGAAACATTGTGATTCAGCGCAGAACATACTATGTGATGCAAGACCTATTGTCTCCTGAGACAAGAGGTGAATAATGATGATATATTTGGTATATGTTCCATTTATACAAAATAAAAGTTTTATAACAAAACTAACAACAATTATCTGTATAAAAATGTATTATTAAAAAATTGTGTGTTAAGATGTGCCTTTTGCATTAGTCTTTTAAGAGTTAACTCTTTCGCTGCTACATACTTTCTGAGGACTGGGCTAAAAATAGCTACTCTTTGTTTCTAGGTCACAAACATGAATCGATGCTTATAGCAGTGACAGTAGATATGTATAACGTGTTAAAATGTCTTTAGTCCACAGAGGAGAGATAATAACGAACGTGTTGATGCGTCTTTAGAAGTGAATGGGGAAAATGCATATATACGTCCTTAGCAGCTAAAGGGTTAATAGCATAACTTATAAAGTTTATAATACTACAAAAGTGGAGTAACTTCAGCAATAAGAATAAATAATTAGATAAATGAACACCACCTCTGGTACATGGCCCTTCTCTTTATTTTCTGTTGTGTATGGAGGAAGCCAGAGTTTGATCTTCTCTGCATTTAAAAAGTCTCTCAGTTGCTTCATCAGAAGGTCTCTGCCAATATTCTCCATCTGTAAAAACAACGGTAGAGAAGGGGGAAATAGTATATACATAAAACATACCATTTTTGTACATACAAAACTTTCCAATCTGTTCAGAGAGAAAAGGGTTAGAACCTTTCTTATATAATAAGATCCTGAGCAGATGACGCTGAACATCCAGGAGGAAGGTTGTCCAAGGGTAGCTACCCTAAAAGAAAATAGCAACCTGCTGGTTTGTAGGTCAGCTGGGGACAGCCAAAGGCTGATGGAGAGCGAACCCAGTAACGCTGGCTGAAACCGGACACATTGTCGAAGGATAAGCACCAGAGCTCCAAATGGCGCTGAAGATGTGACAAATCACACCCATTCTTGGTGTAGGCTGTTTATGTATCACAATAAGAATGATCAAAATGGCCAAAAAGAACGATCGAAAAGAAGAAGATATAACAAGATGAGCACTTTATTGACAAAACAGAGTAAGTATCCTTCATAAAGGCAGAGGAGAGAATCATGCTGAAAAAGTAGGAGAAACATACAATATACAATGAGAATGTTACACATTTAAAATAGTAATACCGCTACCTATATTTCCTACATAACAAGATTAGACTACTTCCTACATAACAAAATTATATTCTTATCTACAAAATAAGATGAGAACCATACCTACGTAGAAACGCCAGATCCTTGTGGGAAGGGATTGGAGGCAGTAGAGAGGAAGAGCTGGAAGAAGTTTGTTGACATGTGCTCTGTTGGAAGTTAAAAGGTGAAGAACACCAGATCCTAATGTACATACAAATATCAGAACTACATATAAGTAAAGATGAATAAACTGCCTGTGCATGGAAAAGAAACTATATACAATTTCTACAGAAACCATCACAGAAGGTACACATAGGCATTTCAATTTCTTGCAAAGGAGAACATTGTTCAACGCAATATTTCTTCCAATATTATGCTATCAGTGCCAAACCTGGATGCTGACATCAAACTATATAAGAAAACTAATCATGACCGAGATGAAGTGTCTAAGTAGAATGCTGAAGTATCAAGAACAGACCGGTCTAGAAATGAAGACATCAGGAAAAACCTTGGTGCAACATCAGTACTGAACATCAGAAAAAAATTAATTAAATGGTACGGCCACATAAGCAGATTACCAACACACAGTGTGCCTCAAAGTGTAATGTTACCCTGATACAGTGGATACAAAGCTGTCTGCACAACAGATGGACCTCAGAGATAACAGAGGCAACAAACAAACAGTTTATGTAGCACACAAAAAGCCAGTTCTATAAATCTCTTCTTATCCTCACGCTGTGAGACAAAACAGGATTCGAGAAAATAAAGCAATATGTCAGCTGAAGTGATCTAGTGGTCAACGAATGACTGAGAATGATTTTGTGATTACTATCTTGTACACCCAAAGAACAGCTAATGAATCCTTATAACCACTTAAGAAGGCTAAATATGATATATCTATATCAAAAGTCAGGTATAAAAAGAAGTATACTGTGAAAAACAACTAACCGAACACATACATAATAATGCTAATGTTAATGAGAGAGCAGACATGCTGGCTGGCTCTGCCACTATATCAGAAGGCCAGAGCTGGCATCTTCATAGAATGACCATCAACTGCCACCCTCATAGAATGTGGCCACAGAGAGAATTTTCATCTAAACCAATCCATGTAAACTACTAGATTGCGAGAGCTGGGTTTGAAGATTTGTGTGGCAAGAACAGAACGACAGGTATACAAGTACACTCATCAATCAAAATCAAACTGGTACGGTCAGTCGTTGGACGCTTTTGGAGATATTGTGAAGGAGATCGGAGCACCTAGGGACATGTTCGTAGTGCAATGAAGATATTCCAAACTGAAACACTATATAATATATGTATATATTTTTTTAATTTGTAAATTAAATAAATATGTACATATATAAAAATAGTTTACATAAACAATATAATCATATGCCATATATATAGCCTATATAGGCTATCAAACATAGTTAGTAATATACTTTCTTAAACAGAAATAAAAGGATGCATGCAGGAGAGTTCAGTCCTAACCCCCTGTTACACTAATCATTGGATTTTTAAAAACTCAACTTTTCTTTACACGTTGGCAATAAATATGTTCGTATTTACTGTTCAAATCAATATAATCAATATTTATAAAAACAGACTCAGTCCTTGCAAGCAATGATTTGGTTTGTGTTATTTCTTTATGCATGATATCAACTACTTTCAAGACTTTTACTTGTCCTATTTCAAACATCTAACAGTATTTTGCTTAAGAAAATTTATTGTTAGTGGAAACAATCGTTTATTTCAAAAAATAAAATTAGCTCCATGTAATTTTAAACAACGAGAATGAGCGTGTTTTTATTTTTAACGAAGAACGTGTGAATAAACTGAACTTTTATACACGTCAATAAAACATTTTAACATTCTGGAATATCTCTACTTACAGTTTCCTGATTTTGTTATTAACGTTTTAGGTGATTAACAAACGTATTTATCGCTCACTACCACACAACAAACGACACCTGTCAGTAAACAAAATGAGAAACTGTACACTCAAAAGAGCAACCAAAGAATGACTTGGAATTTTGAATGAAATGCAGAAATCAACTTTAGTTACATTTTTTTAACGACAATGACAAACATAAAACAATTTTTTGACTATAGTTTATAAGAACAAACCTTTAAACACTTATATGACTTTACTCTTTATTGTGTTTAAAACGTGATATATGCACACACTTTATGAGTGATAGAAAGAAACTGAAATAGAATCATTTATTTGATGAGTTGTTGTATCCATGTTGCCCACGAAATTACGAATGTTTATATTTTGGTATCATGCAAAGTCATGCATATTTCTCTTTCTCAAGTTTCGAAATTATACAAATGTAAATAATGTTTTTTTGTAATATAATAGTCTGTTACTATGTATGGTCACCATGTTAAATTGTTTATTATTCAAACAATTTTTATATTAGTTATTCCGCGAGGAGCTGTATTAGTGAGTTTGTTGGAAACTAAAATACATAGCTTTGCTAATTTTTTTAAAAGGAAAAATGGCTGCTTCCATGAAACGAGTATTTCGTTTTCGGCAACTGTGTTGTTTTAAGCGAAATCAACAATTAGCTTCATACTCACATACTTTGCAACATATTGAATTATTCTCTTATGCTGCCAGTCTGCAATATAAAAGTATATCACACATTAGGTAGGATTTTATGAAGCAAGTATGCGAAACCTAAACCGTTAAACCTCTTAGGCTCTTAGTCTTAGTCTTAGAACTAAGACTGCGACGACTGTTATACTAAGAATAACTTCACTCACTAAGAACTTACTAAAACTTACTTAGGAGAATCAAAACTTATTTACTTTTAAAAATATAAACTAAAACTTTACAAGTTTATTTAGTAATTACTTAGTTAATAGGACCAGCATCTTTGGTGAGTAACGTGTGCTCCAATATCTTCCTTCCATGAAGATCTCGGCGGCAGTGCACGAACTCCGTAGCGTCTATTCCCAGAGTTTCTATGATACCTTTCTTGCGGCTGGGACGACGTGAGGAGCCGTGATCGGAAAAACTCCAACTAAGGAAATGTGGTCCTAGACTACACACTGTAAAACACATATAATAAAGCAAGTACAATAATAATAATCACTGCGCTGACTGAATAGACTAATAAAAACTGATCTGAACTCTAGTGATGCAAACACTAAACAGTATATCTTATAGTAGTATAACAAAACATGATGCGGTATATAAGTTTTGTAAATCATATAATATCTCGGCTGTTTAGTGGTTATTTTTTTTAAAGAAAGAAGCAAAAGCTCTGGTCAACTCAATGAGACAGCTGTGAAACGGTTCTCTTACTTATTCTTCTACGATCCGCATAGGGTCTCAACAGTTGTTCACCACTTTTCCTGGTCCATGACTGTTTCTTTGTGGCTTCCCAGGATAGTTCAACCTCCTTCAGTTCCTCAAGAAACAATTTGGGAGCCGCTATTTTTGTTGTATGCTGTCAAAAAAGGGTTGTCAGCGCATCATCTTCCTTTGCAGGTTTTGCCACTGCATGTCTGTTTCCAGCGTGAAACCCTAATTTGTCAGAGTGAAAAAGTAAAGGAACCCTTTCATACCTCGTGGTATATAGGTTAATACAGTGTTAGGCCTGTATTTTTCATTGACCGTCAGCACACAATGGCGATGTGGTCAGCATCACGCCGGCCGCCTATACTTTCCCAGAGCATGTCTGGGACCCAGTTGAGACTGGGTCGACCTGAGAGCCGTCGTGGTCGGGAAAAATTCCACGTGCATTGCGGAGCTGAACCCAGACCACCAGCCTTGCAGAGCGAGTTCACTAACAACTACGCTACAGCGGCTCTCCTAATTTGTCAGAGACTCAAGTTATTAGTTTTGATCAATTTGTTTTTGATTTCTGTAACTATGTCATTTTCTAAAATTGATTGGTTGTTAGCACATATAATAAACCTCAACCAGGAGGCCACATTTAGTCTGACCTCTCTCCTTTGACCTGTCTGGCTTGAGTAACCCTGCCGGTGTAGCTCTCCAGGTCATTGAGTACGCCCCGGTTTTCTCAGAAAAACAAATTGTCAATTCTCCAACACTAACTGTGACTTTGTGCTCGGAGGTCATTCTCAGATTACTAAATTTGTTTCTTTAATTTCCCTTATCAGATGCTACAGTAAACAAGAACAGGAAGACAAAGTTAATCCACCAACCAGGACAAAAAGATATGCCTTTGACAGATTGGTAAATTTTATTACTAGCTCAGCAGACAAATTAGAGAAGAGAGTACCCACTGTTTTCCAAGTGTACAGAACTTTTAGAACAGGTATGTTAAACACAGGATACATTTATTTTATGCTGCAACTTTGATGTGATGATGTACTTTCATGTTGCAACTCTGTTGTGATGATGTAACACATAATACACAAGTTAGAGACATTTCAGAATAAATGTTTAAGAAGAATCCTGCAAATTTTCTAGCCAAATACCATAACAAATGAGGAGCTTTTGAAACGAACAGACTGTGCATCCTTGGAGATCATCATTAGAAGATGGAGTTGGTTTGGACATGTATGTCGTATACCAGTAGGGGTATTGGCTAGGACAGCTCTCAGATGGACAGCGGATGGGAAGAGAAGGCCTGGACGTCCAAAGAAAACATGGAGAAGAACGGTGGAGAGAGAGTTGGAGTGTGGCTTGACGGGGGAGACGGTTGGTAGAAAGACAGCAGAACGGCAACAATGGAAGTCTCTTGATGAAGCCTTATGTGTCAATTGGGACATGAAGAGGATATGGATAGAACTCTGTTGTGATGATCTACTTTCATGTTGCAACTCTGTTATGATGATGTACTTTCATGTTGTGGCGAATTTTAAAATGTTGTCACAGTCTGTTGTCAACTTCGCCGTCAGCCACCCCGGCCCTATCAGTCAAGCAATTTTTTAATTGTTAGTTCAGAAAATGTAATCAAAATATTTTGACTGAATGAATTTAACAAAATAAAAATAATGTTAAATAAATGGAAGTAATAGTATTAGTAGAGCAGTTCACATATTTAGGTAGCAATTTTGATTGTACAGGATATGTTAAAAAAGAAATCATGATACAAATTGGCAAAGCAACATCAGCTTTTAAAAGTCTAAATAAAATATGGAACTGCAAGTTATATAGTATTAAAACTAAATTACGAATTTTCAATTCAAATGTTGTATCAGTCCTAACATATGCCAGCGAGAGTTGGAAAATGACTAAAGATATAGAAAGCAAGTTGAATGCATTTGAAAATAGATGTCTCGAAAAATAATGAATATAAAATGGAGCAATTCAGGAGAAGTGATGAAATCGGAGAAATGTTTGGTCAACCACTAGTAACAACTGTTATAAGAAAGAGAAGATGGAGATATGTTGAACACACCTTTAGAAGAAATCAAAGAATATCAAAGCAGACATTTAGAGGGTTCTAGAAGGAGAGGGCGACCTAAGGAGACACTGAAACGAACTTAGCTGAGAGAGGCAAGAAATATTGGCTTCAGTTCCATGTAATGTATAACGGGGATGGGAGGAATTATATATATAATAGTATTATGAGGTCAGATCAGATGTTTCATCTGCTATCGTTATGACAGTAGACGGTACCATCTGCAACTGTTAAACCCACTGTCAGATCAGATGTTTCATCTGCTACTGTATGACAGTAGATGGTTCTACCTCAATCAAGTGCCATGCCTGTCGGCATAGGCGATCATGTCTCTCCACAACTCTCTCTGCTTGGTGCATGTAATGAGTTCTGACGTCAATCTTGTGTTGAACTATGAATAGCGAAACACGTACAAAGTACTATAGTTTTACAAAATACAGAAACAGTGACGATAAACAGCAAGCGTTTCGACCAACGTTTGGTCGAACGTTGCTGTTTATCGATCACTATGTTTCTGTATTTTGTAAAACTATAGTACTTTGTTTGTACGTGTTTCGCTATTTACCAAGTTTTACTGCAGTCTTTCCCTATGTTGAACTATGATGTCAGGCCATTCAACATCTTCTCCCTCTGTCATCCACGATCTCTCCTTCCCTGAATTTTACCTGTTGTCACCAAATGTTCTAAACCTTCTCTTCACATTATATACCAGAAGAACCTTGATTGTCGGATTCTTATTCTTTTGATAAGGTTTCTTTCTGTGCAGGCCTGATTTAAAACCTTATTTGTTTTCTTCGTTGTCCATGGAATTTTCAGCATTCTTCTGTAAAACCACATCTCTGTGGCTTCCAATGATAGTATTGATTGTTTATTCATTGTCCATGATTCACTGCCATACTTCTGTATTGGATCAATATAGCACTGGAGTATTCGTTTTTGCAGTGTCATTGGTAGTGAATTCAGGCATAGTGTGTTTTTCATTTTCATAAAAGATGCTTGAGCTATTCTACTTCTAATCTCTGTTTTACACCTGCCATCTGATGTCAGGAATGTTCCCAGGTACTTGAATCGATGGACTTGTTTCAGTGTTGTGTTATTTATGTTGATATTATCTACAGTAGTACTATCTAATACTGTTAAGCACACTGCCTTGTGGAGGGTAAAAGTCTAGGGAAGTAAACCCTGGTAGAAAAAGCCCACTGCCTTGTCGGTCAGCACGGTTATGTAGAGGGCTAGAGGATTAAACCTTGACCACAAATCCGGAGGAAGGAACCCTAAGACAGTTGATGGTCATGTGTGTATTCCATCTTCTGGCATCCCCTGCAAACTGCTTGAATCCAAACGTATGTTCTTTGTCTTTTCTTTGGATGAAGCAGTAGGATAGAGAGGGATGTTTGAGCAAAATGGGCAAGGCACATTCCCCATATAGGCTGCCCAGGCTAGGCATAAATGAAAAGGACAATTCATCCTTGCTTTGCCCGGACACAACACGAAAAGCAACAGTTACAAGAGACTTAGTGATGAGCTGAAAGACAAGAGAGACAAACGCAAACTCAAGTCACAATTAAACACTTGCCAATTTACTGCCTGTAAAGATGCAAAAGGACATACATGTATAATAGTACTTTCTTTACTGTTTCCCTAGGTATCTCCGGTTTTGTATCAGACACCAAGGATTTCTACAGGGTATCTTCTAGACTATGGTCAGGAGAGAGTCTTGGTGCATTCTCTAGGAAGGATCTTGAACTGTACAGACAAGTAAGATTTTGCAAAATTGTATGTTGTTTAGTCAGTGTGTTGTATTAGTCATATCGATATAAGGGAAGATTGCAGTAAAACTATGTAGCAATGACGAAACATGTACAGCCTTTTCCGCAATATAATCTACACCATCTCTTGTAAACGTTGTGACAATGCACATATGGGTGAAACTGGCAAAATGCTCTGTGACCCCTGTAGCCACTCATTTCAATGGAACAGACCATTTGGGAGCTCGCGATATCCAGATCACAGCCATCCGATCATGTTCCTCTGATGTTCGAAGTCAATTTGCTTTAGAGAATCGTTTTATATTTGTGTATGGTACCTTGCGACCTCATGTACTCAACACACTACATTCCTATGCTTCTTAGTACTTTCTCTTCTCATGCTCCATATTCTATATGTGTATATGTTAAATATGTTTATATATATATATATTTGATTTTTATTGTTTGTATCTTCTTTTTTCCACTTCTACTTTTTTGCATTTATTTCATCTTTAGTCACAGATTTTCATTTTAGGGATGTTAGGACTTTATTGTCTGATTCTATATGTTCTATGCCGCATGAGAAGTGATTTTCTTCACTTCTGTTGTATCCTTTGCTTGATAAATGCCTTTTGGTCAAGATGTTACTGTGTATTGTTATTGTTTATGCGATGCAGGTTGCTTTTTGTGGCGGTACGCGCTGTTTCATTCTGGAATTAGTTCACACAGGAAACAGTTCACAGTTGTTAGCATTTTGTGTGATTTTCATTGGCACAGGAACGGAGCAATTATGGGGTGACCCGTTGCAGTGAAGTTGGAACCATACTTATGAACTATGTTATTGATTTTGTAAAACTACAGTACTTTGTTTTTACGTGTTTCGCCACTAGTATTTGTCATCATCATCATCAAGTAGTATGTTATTGGTTATTGGTTACTAAACTGACGTCATTGCACCGGGCAGACCCATAGGTGCTCAGTCTCCCCCAACAGATATAGAAGAGTATGCATACTGATGGTTCCTGTGGCTCGCTGATTAAACACAGCTCTCACTCTGCCTCTCAGACATCCAGTTCGACTTGAACAACGGGTAACTCCAAACTGCTTAAATCGCTTGATCGATTCAACATCGATTTTAGTGTCCTCATCCAATAGAGAGTCGCGAAGAGACCGAAGAATATCCCCTTATCCATCTTCAACTCCCCAACAATCGATGCTGTTGATGCAAGCCTGTCCGCTCTCTCATTACCATAAACACCCGCATGCCCAGTAGTATGTACCTTGCAGAATGTCACTTTCATCACAGCCTGCCGGAAAAACTCTTGTCTCGCCTCTTCAAATGTTTGTTCAAGGTTTCTTTGATATCCTGCTGTCACCTTTGTCTTGATCTTCCCCTGCCTCTACCCCAGGAACCATGCCTTCCATTACTGTTTTCTCTCCAAACCACTGTGTCTACATTCTATTAGGGTGTTTATAATGTCAGCTATATCCACTGGCTGACCAACCTCCCTGATATTTTGGTAGAGCTAGCCAGCCTGTTCACACATGTGCCTTGGAACGAAAAGTAATGTAACTCTACAAAATGTCAATCTTTGTAGTGATTCAGTATACTGCCTGCGCACCCAACCAGTCTCCACCTTTCAGATCATACTAAATAACCTGCTGCCTTGCAGGTCAGCTGGGGATAGTCAAAGGCTGACGGAGAGCGAACCCAGTAAACGCTGGCTAAAACCAGACACATTACCGTAGGATAAGCACAAGAGCTCCAAATGGCGCTGAAGGAAAAATAATAAGAGGGGCCTACGCAGCAACCACAAGTAGTTTAACAATGGAGGTTCGGGCAGTTACGGAGGCGGTGAAATGGTTGACATCTCACAACTACTCTGTGTTTTCATACTCAGTGACTCCATGAGCATGATTCGTAAAGTCGAATCAGGAATGGAGAGACGCAACTGGGTGGAGGTACTGGTACAGACAATGATCAGAGAAATCACATTCATTTTTGTCCCTGGGCATGCAGGAGTTAGGGGTAATGAACAAGCTGATAGATTGGCTGGCTTGGCTACAATATCAGAGGGAGCTGCCATGGATCGAAATGACATTTTTCACGCATTGAGTCTTTCCGAACAGAGGAGTTTCAGGGCTGTGAATCCCACTCGCTGACCAGATTGAGAGAGATGAGTGTCAATATTGGTGCAAACCGAAAAGAACGACATACTAAATATGCAAGGAGATTGATTAATCAACATCAAACTGGCGTGTTGGGCTGCTGGATTTGCTGAGGCGGAGATCAGAGCACCTATGGATATGTCCGGAGTGCTATGATGATAGTCCTCATATAACTGATGGCGCTGAAGATGAAACACACCCATGCTAAGGCTGCATGAATCAAATTTCCACAAGAATGAGATTTATGGGGAAATCTGGTACATCAGTCTAAGCGGTGATGCGAGAGAGAGAGAATCATACTCAATGAATAAGCGAGAGTAGTGTCTTAGCCATTGTTAACAAGTAATGTTCCAGATCGAACACAGTAGAAAAAGTAATTTTTGAAAACAGAAATACATCAAAATAAAATCCTTTCATAAAACTGAATATTAATTACTTTTTTTTTGTTTTCAATGCTTACAGTTCTCGTCAGATCTACCATTGGTTGGTTTAATTTTTGTGATTGCTTTCGCTCCAGCAGGTGCTGCTGTATTCCCATTAGCGTAAGTCTATTTTATATGTGTAACTTACTCTTCCAGAAAATCCAGTCTTTCGAAACTAAATTCTACAGAAAGATCCTACGAATACCATGGACAGAAAAAGGAAGAACACTGATGTCCTGAAAGAACTGAATGTTAAAGACAATTGGCTGATAAACAATATACTATACAGAAAAATTAGACACTTTGGTCACATCAAGGTGGCCTGGAGAGAACAATATTGGAGGGCAGGGTCCCAGGACCCAGAGGCAGACCAAGAAGTAGATGGCTACAAGATATTAAAGAAACCATGAATATGACCATTGTGAAGTAGGTGAACTGGCTAGAGACAGTGAATTTCAGATGCGCTGCAAAGAGAGCAACGTCCTATAAAGGACACACACCTTGATGATTAGCTTATTCTTGCATGAGCACATTTTTTGTTTTAATTTAGTTTCTTTATATTTTGAAAGTGAGCGTCTGTAGCTCAAGCGGTAGTGAGCTCGATCACAACCCAAGCGTACCTGGTTCAAACCCCACGGTGGGCGAGTTTGGAAGCAAATTCGTTTCCGTGGGATTTTTACAAAAGGTAAAAATAGACCTCATCGTTCAGACAGAAAGCAATGGCATACTACTGAACGTATAAGTGGTGCCTAGAAATCAACAACTTGGTTACTGTTGTTGATGGCTACATCCTTTAGGATATACTACGATTTTCATTTCATATTTTGAAATAATCTACTTAAACATGTGTAGTCTGACTATGAAAGGCATGGCACTAACTAAAGTGATGGTCTGGTTGGAGTCACAGATCCAATGTTTGATCCATGATGTTTTCTCAAGGACTTGATGAGTATGCTCAGGAAGATTGCTATGGGCCGGGCTCGAAGGCAATAGCTGGAATCTCTAGGTCTCTGTGGTTAAGTCTTTGTCTTGCATTCTGAAGGTTGTGGGTTCGAATCCGGACCACGCCCTTCTGTTATCTTATCTTAACCACATTTGCCGTGGGAAGAGTTAGTTTTCTATCTTGTGCCAGGTGTGTTGTGCTTGACGTTGTCAGTCCATGCTTTCGCAGAGACTCTGAGATTTTATCTATCCATCGTGTTCTTGGCCTACCTCGTGCTCTGCGCCCTGAGTGCCGATTATTATAGGCACGTGATGGTAGTAAATGTAGTTCCATTCTCATTAGATGGCCGAACCACTTGATTCTTGGCTTCTCGATGTACTGTATGTATGGTATAGTACCAACTATGCTTCTGATATTCTCGTTTCTCACTCTATCTCGCCTTGTAACGTTGACAGCTTTTCGTAGACATCTCATTTCACATGTTGTAATCTTTCTTTCTTGTGTCTTAGTCAGGGGCCATGTTTGGCACTGATAGCAGAGAGTTGGAATAAATATGCAGTTTATCAGTTGTCGTTTGACTGCCATGTTAATGCTTGGATGTTTTAATAGTGGTGACAGTTGGTATGTCACTACCTTTGCCTTCTGGCATCTAGTCTCGATTTCTCTGTCCATCTTTCCACCTCTGTGAATATACTCCCGAGATATTTGAATTCTGGAGTCTGTTGTATTTTACATTATTCACATGTATATTTAGTTGACCTGTTGATCTACTTATTGTCATGACTTCTGTTTTGGAGGTGTTAATTTTCATGTCATATTTTTCGCATGTGCTTGCAGTGCATTTATGTGTTGTTGAAGTTTGTGTTCGTGGTTGTAAATTATACTCTGATCATCTGCAAAGAGTAGTTCGTTTATTAAATTGTAGTTGTTATCGAGTTGTTATCTGTCTTGGTTTCTTGCGTTATCCTGTCTATGTATATATTGAAAAGTATAGGCAAAAGCACACATCCCTGCCTTACTCCTGATGATAATTCAAATTTGTCTGTCAGGCCGTCGCTTGTTCGTACTACGCTTGAGCATTTTGGTATAGCGCTCTAATATTGTCTAATATTTGGGACCCTGAATTCCGTATTCACTTAGTATGGCCCATAGTTTGTTTCTGTTTATTCTATCAAAGGCCTTTTCTTGGTCTATAAATGCTAAGTTGAGCTGTTTGTCATATTCTATGGTGTTTTCGCTGAGTTGCCTTCGTGTGAACAGGGCATCGGTGCAACTCTTTCCCTTTCTGAACCCAAATTGAGCGATGTTCAGCTGTGGTTCTATTATAGCCCTTCTGTTTGCTAGTGCATTTTTTTTCTAGTAAATAAAAAGCGTTGCAGAAATCGGAAGCGCTGGCCTACTTGTAGGCGCATAACTGCACAACGTACAATCGCTCTTAGGCTCAGATCACAAAAAAATCACACAGAGGGGTTGATAAGTAGTCGATATGGAACGTTCGAAGAAGTATTCTATATGTTCTTGAACTTTCTCTTTTGTAAACATTTTTGTAGAAAGTTTATAAATGTTTTCTTACACTAAAATCAGATACACTAAGTTTGAAAGAGCTTTAATGCTGAACGATTGACTTCATTGCATCAGGTTTTACCCCATTTGACTTGACCTCCCCCTCCTCAGAAATGGCACTCCACCTGCTGAGAGTATTGCACAAAGCATGAACTCTATAGCTCAGCATCAATCCTAGGGTCTCTGGAAAAACCCCACTCATGAACAGAGCGGCACGGTCTGAATTTGCAAACCCACGACCTTCGACTCACAAGACAAAGGGCTTAGCCACAGATGACTAAGTTTATCTTCGCAAAACATCACAGTTTAGCTATTGTAAACCAAGGTACTAGTAAAATCTCTGAAGACCACAGAGATGTAGTTTTACAAAAGAATAATGAGAATCCCATGGACTGCTAAAATGATGAATATGGAGGGTGTTAAATGAGGTCACGATACAGAGAAAGCTTTTTATCATAAGAAAGAGGCAATTATCGTTTTTGGACGTGTAATGGGGGAGGTGTTGTGACAACCGGTAAAATTGAGGTAAAATGAGACAGAGGAAGACAGAGAGTGAGAAAATTTTGGGCAGTCTTGACTTCATGGGACAGAAGAGTGTCAACATCTGAGTTAATAGTAAAAGGGGAAGACTGCAGTAAAACTTGGTAAAATAGCGAAAACACGTAAAAACAAAGTACTATAGTGTTACAAAATACAGAAACAGTGACGATATAGCAGCAGTTTCGACCCAAAGGCCTTTATCTAAACGATACAACAAGAATGCGATTTCGAGAAGCACTACAAATGGACGATTACATATGGGAATCCATATGTAATGGGGACCCATATGTAATCGTCCAATTGTAGTGTTCTCAAATCCGTCATTCTTGTTGTATCGTTGCTTGATAAAGGCCTTTGGGTCAACGTTGCTGTATATCGTCACTGTTTCTGTATTTTGTAAAACTATAGTACTTGTTTTTACGTGTTTCTGCAGTTAATAGCAGGGACAGAGATCTGTGGAGATCCTTAATTGCCTACGCCGGCACGCATGGCACTTGATTGATTGAAACCAATGTACTGATGTGGTTTGATGTGATGCTCGTCCATCATGGGTAATGATGATCACAATTTTCATCCAAGGGAATGTAGTTGGGTTATGTTTGTGTGTGCATAGATGACTAGTGTGCCTGGTGTGGGCTTGAAATGTTCTTGTACAATGTGGGCAAGGAGTACTTGCACTTGTGGGGAGTTTTACTGCCTTTTTATTTTGATGTTTTTGTTCCATCTGTGCAGTTCTACGTGCCTCGCAGGTCGAGGAACCGTGTCGAAGAAGTGTGTGCCAGGCTGATCTGTCTTGAGCAACATTCTCCCATTGTCGACATCTATGCCAAAGGATTTCATTGAGTTCTTGAGTGTATCTTTGAATTGCTTTAATGGACCACCCTGTGAGCGTTTACCACTATGTAGTTCACCATACAAGTCTTTTGGGTATTCTGTAATCCTGCATTCGAGCTGCATGTCCTGCCCATCATGTATGGGACTGCATCAAGATTGTGTAGATTCTGGGGAGAGCAGCTCTTTTTAGGACCTTGGTGTCTGGGATCATATCCTGCCATTTGATGTTCCTTATTTTTCTGAGGTGATTTGGTGCACATCGCATACAAATCACAAAGATTGGTTAATTAGTGATTATTATTCTTTGTGTTCATCCATATCAACCAAGTTAACCACTCTTTGTGTTCATCCATAACAACCAAGTTAACCACTCTTTGTGATCTGTGTGGTTTATGCAGAGAACATGAATAAGTTGCCCAACATACTCATGTTCTCGTCGCAGATCACAAAGAATGGCTAACTTGGTTGATGAAAACGAACAAACAAAATTCATATTTTTATTCTTAAAATGAGTTTTCATTCTGTTGTGGGACAGGTATGTATTCCCTCGACATCTACTCTCCCATCACTTCTGGACACTTCAACAGAAAGAAGAGTTCCGACGCATTGCCTTAACCAATCAGATCAAACATTATGACAGTATATTGGATTATCTGTACTTACTAAGTCAACATATTGGGGATGAGACAGCTAAACAGAACATTAGGAAGATTATACAAAAGGTAGGTGGTATGCTGTATGTTTACTATACAGAAGGTATGTGGTATGTTTAATATACAGAAGGTATGTGGTATGTTTAATATACGAAGGTATGTGTATGTTTAATATACAGAAGGTATGTGTTATGTTTAATATACAGAAGGTATGTGGTATGTTTAATATACAGAAGGTTTGTGGTATGTTTACTATACAGAAGGTAGGTGGTATGTTTACTATACAGAAGGTAGGTGGTATGTTTACTATACAGAAGGTATGTTTACTATACAGAAGGTAGGTGGTATGTTTACTATACAGAAGGTAGGTGGTATGTTTACTATACAGAAGGTATGTGGTATGTTTACTATACAGAAGGTAGGTGGTATGTTTACTATACAGAAGGTAGGTGGTATGTTTAATACACAGAATGCATGTCTTCTTCTTTTCTTGTCTCTTATTCTGTTTTGCCTCAAAGCATCAGGATAAGAAGAGATATCTAGAACGGCTTTTGTATACACTTCATAAACAGTGTCTCTCGTCGCCTCTGTTATCTCTGAGGTCCACCTTTTACATGGACATCCTTTTGCTTTGTGTTCACTGTATCTGAGTAACATTGTTTTTTGATGCCTCAATCTGTTGGTAAACTGCTTATGTGGCCGAACTATTTAATTTGTTGTTTCTTGATGAAGTTCAGCACTGATGTTGTACCCACATTTTTCATGATGTCTTCATCTCTCAACCGGCCTCTTCTTGATACTCTCAGCATTCTATGTAGACACTTCTTCTCTGTCCTGACTAGTTTTCTTCTATCGTTTTATGTCAGCATCCAGGATTGGCACCGATAGCATAATTGTTTTTGAACAAAGCTCTTTTTGTGTTCATGGTGACATGTTTGCATTTTTAAATTGGCACCATTTGTCCTATTATTTGATTTGTTGCATCTGTGTTGGGTTTCGTTAGTTATTCTTTCATTTGCTAAAAAAATGCTCCCTATGTATGTAAAGTCTTTGACTTTTTTGGCGTTTGTCAATGAAGAAATTGGTAATATTTTTCTCTCTAGTGAATATCATTCTTCGTTTTTGTCGATGTTCATTCTCATATTGTACTCATTGCATATTGCTGTAGCTGTTCCTCTGTTGTTGATATGATTGCCTGATCATCTGCAAAAAGAAATTCATTCACCAAGGTATGTTTGGTTAGTATTACTGAACCGATGTTACGCCTGAGTGGTTACCGGGCCCAAATTGGGGTGTAAAGAATAGAACCACTGTTACCTGCCACACATGTCGTAAGAGGGGACTATGGAGGATGAACGTGGGGCTAGCTATCCCACACCATAAAAAACACTAGATGGCTACAGAGCGGAGAGCGAACCGAGTAAACGCTGGCAGAAACCGGACACATTGCCGAAGGATAAGCACCAGAGCTCCAAATGGTGCTGAAGATGTGATGTAAAACACACCAATGCTAAGGCTGCATGGAGCAGATTTCCACATGAATATAAATTATGGCGAGATCGGGTACATCGGTCTGGGCAGTCATCGCGGGAGAGAGAACCGATGTTATAGCACTCCGAACAGACCCATAGGTGCTCAGTCTTGCCCAACAGATGTCAAAAGGTATGCATACTGATGGTTCCTTTTGTTCGCTGGTTAAACACACTCCTCATTCTGCCCCTCAAGCATCAACTTCTAATTGCATAATTGTAACTCCAAACTCTTAGATCGCTGGATATACAGAAGGTATGTAGTATGCTTACTATACAGAAGATTTTCACAAAAACTCAGATGTTTGTTTTTTTATTAAGTCTCAAACGCAGGGGGAACAGAAAAGTCTGTTTGCCTTTCTTGGGTAAAACCCACAATGGAGTGCTTTCAGCTCTGGCTATCTGCTAATTTTTAATTAATGAAACCTAATTTAAATACTTTTCACATATAATATTAATTTTATGGCCCAGCTAGACTGCAAATAAATTAATGTTAACAGTCCAAGAGAAAATTCTGGAGGTGTAAGATGACCCTTTACCTCTGCATGGCAAACCTACATAGGAGGCTTTCTAAATGAGACATTTGCCTAAGCTGCTAATTTTGTCGTTAGGACTACCAACCAATTAACAAACTTTTCCAGATGATCAAACTAATCATGAAGATGAAAAATCAGCTACAAAACATATAAATTAATTGTTAGCAGTATACAGGAAGTACAACAGGAAAATCAACACACAAAAGACTGAGACCATGAAAATCAGCAGAACAGCAAGCCAGGCAAACATACAAATAGACAACACAGAGTAAAGCAAGTTTCTGAATTCAAATATTTAGGCAGCATTTTCACCGAGGACCGAAAACCCGATAGAGAAATAGAGATAAGATGCAGTGACCTACCAACTGGCACTATTACTACAACACCCCATTAGGAGAACTGGATAAGGTGCAAAGCCAGGCGCTTCGTGTCATCACAGGAATAATGAAATCAATACCAATAGTGGAGATGGAAAGAGTGGGGGAATACAAGCACTGAGAGAACGCAGAGACACAAAAGTGATGACGCAGGCAGAGAAGTTTCTGAGTATGCCAAGCCATCCAATGGAAAACAGATTTTAAAAACTAGCATTGGGTGGTTGAAAAGAAGCAGCTTTATTCATCAGGCCAAAAGACTGAATAGGCAAACTTCAGACCTACCAAAAGTTGACATTCCCCCAAAGTCTGTGCCAGAGCAAACCCCTTGGAGAGAGGAGACTGAACCAGAAGTATGTATCCAGACAGAAGTTAAAGGAATACTTGACAAGGATGAGCAGAACAGCATACAACGCAAGACAGTCACTCTCAGTTTACAAACAATGCTAGAGATGCGATTAAAGTACCAACGGGAAATTCTGTCACAACTATGATGCAGAAATTCAGGCAATCAAGGTGGCAACTGAAAAACTGTTGAATACCAGATCCGATCCTCAACCTGTTGTATTTTTGACTGATGTAAAATCAGCACTCCAAGCACTTCAGTCCAGAAAATTGCCAGGTCTACAGACCTTACTGTCTAAATCGTCCAAGCAGCGCAGGGTCGTCTTTCAGTGGATACCCTCTCACTGTGGAATACCAGGAAATGAAACAGCAGACCGATTGGCCAAGGAAGGTGCTTCAGGAGAGCAACCGGATGTGCCAGTTAGCTACCACCAAAAGTAAAGGATGATTAAATCAATGAGAAAGCCACAAATACCAACACAAGACGATTACTATAATATGAGCAGATTGGAACAAGTTGTCATTCTGCGCCTTAGAACAGAGCACAATCGGCTCCGCAGCCACATGTATACAAAATTCAAGATTGGCAATTCAGCCATGTGTACATGTGGACAGGCACACCAGACTGCAGAGCACATACTTCAAGACTGCCCGAATATGATACACTGAGGCAAATTCACTGGCCTAACGAAACAACACTCGACAGAAAACTACACGGACCTCTGTGTGAACTACAAAAGACAGTGAAGTTCGTACAAGAGACAACATTGAATATATAGACATATTTCAAGCGAACGGAAGGAAGGAAGGACTACAACACCCAAAGATTCAAAATGGAAGTAAAAAGACAGATAACAAGTAATTTTCTATCAAACACTTTGTTACCAGTGCCAAGTTTGGTCTCTGACAGCAACACAACACAGAAAGCTCACCACATGTGGTGAAATGAAAATGCTTCAGGAAGGTGGTGTGGGTCACCAGGAAAGATAGACTACGAAATGAGGACATCAGAAGCAGAGTGGGCATAACTTCATGCACCGAATACATTGAAAGACAACAAAAGCAGTGGTTTTGGACATTTAATGAGAATTGAGTACAACCAACCACCAATAACAGTATACTATAAAAAGATATCAGATACTAGAGCCAAGAGAAGATCAAGAAAAAGATGGATAGACAATATCAAGACCAAGTTAAAAAAACAAGTTTTATAGCTTGCTCTGTTGTTATACTTTTACAGCTAAACACGTAAACACAAAGTACTACAGTTTTACAAAATACATAAACAGTGACGATAAACAGCAACGCTTCGACCAAAAGGCCTTTATCAAGCAAACAATACAACAAGAATGCGAATTTGAGAACACTACAAATGGACGATTACATGTGGAAACATAAACCTATCTAATGAAAATCTGGGAATAAAAACGAACAACGAAATGAGTGCAACACAAAAAACCGAAAGTGGAAAGAAGAGAAACAATAAACAATATAGTGGATAAATGACACATATATGGAGCAAACACACATATAGATAACAAGGCACGAGATAAGACAGTACTAAGAAGCATAGGAATGTAATGCGTTGAGTCCAAGAGGTCGCAAGTGCCATAGAATGAAATAAAACGGTTCTCCAGGGTGAATCGACTGCGATCATCGGAGGAACATGTTGTTGTATTGTTTGCTTGATAAAGGCCTTTTGGTCGAACGTTGCTGTTTATCGTCACTGTTTATGTATTTTGTAAAACTGTAGTACTTTGTGTTTACGTGTTTAGCTATTTTCAAAGTTTTACTGCAGCCTCCACCTTTTTTCGATATACTTTTACAGTGACCATTTCCTAAATTTTCAGCTCGTCTTTTCATCTTTAAAATATGTAATTAATACCTTATCAGTACACACAAATATCACTATCAAATATCACTACAAAAATATCACTATCAAATATCACTACAAAAATATCACTATCAAATATCACTACAAAAATATCACTATCAAATATCACTACAAAAATATCACTATCAAATATCACTACAAAAATATCACTATCAAATATCACTACAAAAATATCAGTACAGAAAAATCTGGCCAACAATGGCGGAATGTGGGAGGGCCATTCAAAGTCAGAACGGTTTGATTCTGAACACGACTTTGCTAGCGCATTCCCGCCATGTTTGGTCGGGTATTTTCCGGTTTCGTTTGCCGAGCTACTGAGTTAGTGCTTGAGCAACATTGTGAGCTGTGACTGTTACATGGAATGCTTTTGCTGTGTCAACCGTGCGTTTGTTGTGTGTATTCAGAAAATGGCGGACAGCGGTTATGACGAACAAGCTCAATCTGCCGTATGCAGTTATATTGCGAGTGCAGAAAGCTGGATTGTGCCGTGATTGATGTCCCCTTCGACAAGAATTGCTATTCAAGTGATGAACAGTTTTGTGTTGCTACATTCGCGACGGCCATATGCATATTATGCTGTGCCGGCTGCTTTATGGTGGTCGCGGCTGTTTCATTCTGGAATTAGTTCACACAGGAAACTTTTCACAGGTGTTAGCATTTCGTGTGATATTCATTGGCACAGGAACGGAGTAATTATGGGGTGACCCGTTGCAGTGAAGTTGGAACCGTACTTATGAATTATGAAAAATATCACACAACATCGTCCGCCATCCTGCTAAACCAGGTAGAACAAATAGGTTGTGTTTGACATCACATTTGTACACAATTCATCTTCGATTACTGACATATAGCAATGGCGTCTACTCAGACCAATATTTCGGTACGTCAGGATATTTGATGTTTACACACAAGAGCGGGACTTTGTGTACGCTTCTTAAATAGTGTTTTTCACAGCCTCTGTTATTTCTGATGTCCACCTTTTGAGTGGACAGCCTTTTGCTTTGTATCCGCTGTATTGGAGTAGCATAGCTCTTAGAGTCTGTTGGTAATCTGCTTATGTGACCGAACCATTTCATTTGTTGTTTCTTGATGAGGTTCAGTACTGATGTTGTGCTCGTTTGTTTCCGGATGTTTTCGTTTCTAAACCGCTATCTTCTTGATACTCCCAGATTCTGTGTAGATCCTTCATCTCTGTCGTGACTAGTTTTATTCTATCGCTTTTATGTCAGCATCCAGGTTTGGCACTGTAGCATAATGTTGGGAGAAAGATTGTGTTGAACAATGATATTTACATTCAATACCGAAATATTCGGATCACAGTGTGGTGCCGGGGCACGTAAGGAAAGCAAAGAATAGTACCACTGTGACCTACAAGGCATGTCGAAGAGGCGACAGAAGTAGGACCTAGGAAGCTACCCTAGTAAATAAAACGCAATATAGAATTCGAATGTGCTGGCCTACATGTAGTTGCATAACTGGAACAATGTTTTGTCGCTCTTAGGCTGGGATCACATACAAATCACACAGAGGGGTTAACATGTAGTCGATATGGAGCGTTTGAAGAAGAAGAAGAAGTAGGATCACAGGTACTAAGGGTTAAACTGCCTACAAAAGTTATGATATAAACTCCGTGCTCAGAGAAATTTTTGTTTAAAACATATTCTATTATCTGACTAACCGTATGCATCTAATCTACAGCGCCACCTAGGCAAATCTCTAGGCATGTCTGTCAGAAGAAAGAAACTGGTAAAGGATGCCTTATTGTTACATTTTATGGATGTTGCCATGGTGAGGGAAGGAATAATGAACATGACTAAAGAGGAGCTGGATAAGGTACCCTATGATTTTTTTCCTATTTCATTCTGGTTATTGGTTACTGAACTGACAATGACCAGTCCTAAAAGGGTTGTAAGCCCGTCTGCCCAGCGTGTTGGACTACGGGTGACTATCCCTCTGTGTGTGGGGTTCAATTCCGCGGGATGGCAGAAAAAGTCAGATTCTACGGTGTTCGTGGCACCGAACCGAAGGGTTACAATGTCCATGGCACCGAGTCAAAGAGCTGAAAAGCTCAAGTGCTTCTGGATCGGGGAAAAAAAGGGTTGTAAATGTTCCTAAATCAGTGCGACCTCACCCAGTCAGAAAATTAGGAAAGTAGTAAATGCTCTTTGGCATATATCCAAGCAAAAATATACAGCATTAAACAGATCTCTAAAGAGTGTTTATCATATGATGCAAAAGGAACGCCGCACTGAGAAGACCGACCGGAAGCATTGCAAGACAGACACTGTTTTTGAACACCCATGGAAAGAGGAGCAGTAGAGGAAGGCCTAGACAGACCTGGAGAAGAGAGCTGGAGGCTGATATTAAAAGATTAGGTAAAACATGAAAAGAATTGGAAGGGATGGCAAGAGAGAGGAAGAAGTTTGTTGAAGACATGTGCTCCGTTGGAAGCTGAAGAAGCAGAAGAAATGAAAGGACAGAAGAAAGGATGACCTGTTTCACATTTTCCATCATATGTTGTTTAGTTGGATGTAAATATCTATATTTTATTGTTTGGCGTAGTTTTTATCTTTTTCTTGTTCTTTTTCTGATTAGGCTTGTTCATGGAGAGGACTGAACCCCCAGGGCTTGAGACGTACGGAGAAGGTGACATACCTGAACAGTTGGACACAGATTAGCTCTTCCATTCATGGTATGTTGGTATTTCTAGTTGCCGTTCTCACTGTCAAGCTTGTATCTGGAAAATTCGCAGGGGCTCACACGGGAAGCACAGAATAGTAACACTGCGACCTACGAGGCATGTCGTAAGAGCGACTGAGGTAGGGGCCTAGGGAAGCTACCCTAGTAAATAACTAGCCGATGTGTGTTGCAAGGGGAGCAAAAATAGTAACACTGGACCTACAAGGCATGTCGTAAGAAGTGACTAGAGGTAGAGACCTAGGAAGCTACCCTAGCAAATAACTAGCTCTGTGTGTTGCAAGGGAGCAAAGACCAGTAACACTAACACTGTGACCTACAAAGCATGCCGTAAGAGGTGACTGAGTAGGGGCCTAGGGAAGCCACCCTAGTAAATAAAAAGTGTTGCAGAAATCAGATATGCTGACCTGCTTGTAGGCACATAACTAGCAGAATGTACAATCGCCTTAGGCTCAGATCATATACAAGTCACACAGAGTGGTTAACAAGTGGTCGATGTGGAGCGTTCCAAGAAGAAGAATTAAAGTGAGAAAAAGTTGCTCTATTTGTCAACCTCACTCTATCGTCCAGTTTTATCTGTATCCAGAGGCAAGACAAGTTGAGACGACTGGAGATAGTACCATATGCAACTGGATGACCAGGGCTTTCTACGTGCATCTCCATGCTCTATGCGGTCCACACCGCTCTGCGACTGGAGATAGTACCAGATGCAGTGGATTACCAGGGCTTTCTATGTGCCTCGCCGTGCTCTATTAGGTCCACACCGTTCTGCAACTTGAGATAGTACCAGATGCAGTGGATGATCAGTGCTTTCTACATGCCTTGTCGTGCTCTATGCAGTCCACACCACTATGCTTTAATCCGCCTTTCTAGCCGTTGAGAGCCAGCTAGTGGCCTCATCCGCGAAGTCATCCGGATCCAGTCTTCACCTGTATATGTAGACAGTGCATAGCCTACCGATAAACTCTAAAGACTCACAGACAAACTATTAACAACTGTTGTGTTTCAATCCTCCTCTACAGATACAAACATTTCACTGTTTCTACATCTTCCAGTACTTCTTGGATATTGCCTTCCAACCAACAGGGAGTTGATGGGATCCAGGAATACACGGTCTCGAGAAAGACCACAGTAGCACTGTTGTATAAATGTTTAGTTTGTGTGAGTGGTTTGAACGTAGCCTAGATTTGCTGAATCTTAGATTATGTAAAGTATGTGAATGATTTCTTTAATTTAAGGGGATTGGGTATGGGGATCATGAAGCTATTTTCGTTGTTTCACATTAATGTAAAATTTGTATAACCATTTTGAAAGATTATGACTTAGAATAGTAGAAAAATGTTGTTTTAAAAAATGTCAAGCGTCATGAAAACAATACAAATGGTGTAAAACAAAATTTAAAATCCCTAAGGCTCTGAATCTAATGAATGTAAATGAATTCTGTTTTCACTCGATAGGCAATTGTAATATCTAAAATATTACACATGATTTTAGGATATATTAAATATTTAATTTTTATAAATTTTTTGGTAAAAATTCGGTCAAAAATAGCTGTTTTTGGGTGTGTTTACCAAAATTCATAAAAATGTAATTTTAATATATCCTAAAAATCATGTGTAATTTTTTAGATATTACAATTGCTCACCTTAGAGTGAAACAGAATTCATTAACTTCAGAGCCTTAGGATTTAAATTTTGTGTTTGGCTACCATCTTTTATTGTTTCCATGCAACATATTGACATTTTTTTACTAATTTTTTTCTTCTATTCTAAGTCATAATCTTTCAAAATTGTTATACAAATTCTACATTAATACCAAAGCAACGAAAAAGTTTCAAGATCAGAATCCCCTTAAAACAAAGTCAAATTTATTAAAACTGGGTGGAGATACTGGTACAGACAGGGATCAGAGAAATCACCTACATCTGGACCTCAGCTGTGCTATTAGATCGTGCATTGCCGTTGGATCTTCCTGTGTAAGAAAGAGATTGGAGTACAGATGGTTACTCACCGAAGTGCAATGAGGATGGTCCTATCAATCAAATCTTCATTTCTGCAGGAGTCAGGGGTAAAGAATGAGCTGATAGATTGGCTGACGGGCTACAATATCAGAGGGAGCTGCAATGGATCGAAATGACATTCTTTACACATTAGACGGTCTTCGAACAGAGGAGTTTCAAGGTTGTGAATCCACTTGCTGACCAGATTGAGAGAGATGGGTGTTGATGTTGGTACAACCCAAAGAGAATGACATACCAAATATGCAAAAAGATTAACTCCTTGTGGACCAAATCCCACACTACGTGACTTTGGGTTGGACGACTTTTTACCAAGAGCCACATTAAAGGGTTTTTAATTCTAAAACTAATGGTTTGTAAAAACATGGCTTTTGCCCTGGTCCTGGCGTGTTGTGCCACTGGACGCTTCTGGATTTGTTGAGGCAGAGATCGGAGCACCTATGGACATGTCCGGAGTGCTATGATGATAGTCCTCAAATAACTGATAACAGGTTTATTTTCAACAATTTACTTTAACTGATTGGCTATCGAATTGAAAAAATAGTTGTGCTGAATTTGAGTTTTGACATTTTTTCCCATTGCAGCTGTATGTACAAATTCAACTGCAGTTTCCGTAATTATTAACCTATTTTTATGAGTAATATACCATTTTGTAGGTAAATGAATTTTCTTTAAAATAGTTACTTATGGAGAAAAAAGACAGATTACAGTGTACCAAGAGGTTTTAAAAAGACGCTGGATGGGACACACTTTGAAAACCTGAGGGAAATATAACAAGAAGGGTCCTTTCCTGGAACCCACAGGGACAGCGAAAGAAGGGAGGCCGAGAAATACATGGAGACGAGATTTGGAGGCAGAGATCAACAATATAAAGAAGAGCTGGAGGAAGCTGCAGGAAATAGCTAGAGATAGGAAGATTTGGCATGAGTTGGTTGAGGGCCTATGCCCCAATCGGGGTTAAAAAGGCAGAGAGAGATCTAAAAGAAATACACGGTAGCTCTCCCATCAGCTCATGGGAGTCAATCAGTTTAATGTGGAGCTTGTGTAGCTCTCCCATCAGCTCATGGGAGTCAATCAGTTTAATGTGGAGCTTGTCATTTTTCTATGGGGAAAATATGTTAATCAAACAAATCTAAAAGTCTATTTTGTTTAGACTGAGACATCATATGTAGTTAAGAATATCACATGCAGAACGCTGACATCAAATTGATTTATCATTTCATCTTTCTCTAATCCTGTTTTGCTTTACACAGTCAGGATAAAAAGAGATTTACAGAACAGGCTTTTGTGTGCACTTCTTAAATAGTGTTTTTCACTGCCTCTGTTATTTCTGTGATTCACCTTTTGCATGGACGGCGTTTTGCTATATATCTACTGTGTCAACAGCTGGTAATCTGCTTATAACTGGCCGAAGGATTGACTTAATTGCACCGGGTTTTAACCCATACGGCTCGGTCCATCTCCGCAGAACTGGCACGCCACCTGCCGAGAGTATTGCACAAAGCACGAACTCCGTAGGTCCAGCAACAATCCTAGGGGTCTCTGAAAAAACTGCACTCGTGAACAGAATGGCGCAGTCCGGACTCGAACCCACGACCTTCGACTCACAAGGCAAAGGGTTAGCCACAGAGACCCCGAAAATCAATCTGCTTATGTGGCCAAACTATTTAATTTGTTGTTTCTTGATAAAGTTCAGTACTGATGTTGTACATACTTTTTTCTTGATGTCTTTATTTCGAAACCTGTCTCTTCTTGATGCTCCAAGCATTCTCATGAGACACTTCATCTCTGTTGTGACTAGTTTTCTTCTATCATTTGATATCAGCGTCCACGTTTGGCACTGATAACATAATGTGGGGAGAAAGACTGTGTTGAACAATGCTCTTTTATATGTTCATGGTGACATGCATTCATTTCTTCTTCTTTGCATTCGTTCTTTTTCGACCAATTTTAATCACTCTTTGTGATATGTTTGATCTTTACAAGAACGTGTATACGTTGCACATTGGTTTGTAGGCCCCTAAACGCATAGACTTCTACACGCTTAGGAAACATGCATCCGATTTCAGCCAAACCTCCTTAGTCGCTCTTACGACATGCGTGGCTGGTAACAGTGGTTCTATTCTTTACACCCCAAATTTGGGCCCGGTAGCCACTCAGCGTCAGCATGCATTTCAAAATTGATTTATCAGAATCGTGAAATTAATCAAAAATTCACTAATACTAATGGACAACAACTAAAATATGGGCAGATTAGCACAGTTGCGACTGTGTTGCCTGCCCACAAGGGAGCAAAGAATAGTAACACTGAGGTAGGGACATAGGAAAACTATCCTAGTAAATTAAAATGCGTAGCAGAAATTAGATGTGCTGGCCTACTTGTAGGCTCAGATCACATACAAATCACAACTAGTGGTCGATATAGAGCGTTTAATGAAGAAGAGACCGCTAGTGGTTACCGACCCAAATTTGGGTAAAGAATAGAACCACTGTTACCTGCCATGCATGTCGAAGCGACAAGAGGTTTGGCTGAAATCGGGTGCATGTGTCCTAAAGTGTGAAGTCTATGCGTTTAGGGCCTACTAAACTAATGTGCAACGTATACACGTTCTTGGCAAAGATCAAACATATCACAAAAGTGATTAAAATAGAAACAATGAAAATTTAGTAAATATATAACTTGAATACATGCAACATATACCTATATAGATTACAAGGCATTTGTTTTTAAATTTGTTACTCCTGTTGTTCGTTTGCTTGATAAAGGCCTTGTTGGTCGAAACGTGCTGTATTTTGTCATTGTTTTGTAATTTGTAAAACTACAGTACTTTGTGATTACGTGTTTTGCCAATATTTTGGCAAAGTTAATAGTCACAGTGGTTTGGAGAGAATGGTAATGGAAGGCAATGGCTTCTGGAGTATGAGGCAAGGGACGACCAAGAGAAAGGTGACAGCAGGACATCAAAGAAACCTTGAACTGGATGAGGCGGAATAACTAGCTAGAGACAGGAGTTTTCAGGCGGGTTGTGAGAAATTCATGCATGCTCTAAATTAGATGTGTGTTCTACTTTACTTCCTTAAATGCTATACAAATTCACAATATTATAATATTCATTAATTTATGAAATAAAAATCACAAATAAATAAATTTCATCGAGCTTATGTTAATTCATTGGTGTAAAGTAATTGCAAGTTATGCATATGCTGTGAAATAAGAACATAATAGAGGAGGTTTGTTGAATCATCAGTGGTCCTACGAAATATAATCTGGCTTAGGGCTGCAAATTCCTTCCATCATGGCATACCAGCATATTGGCTAAAGATCAGTTGACATATCAAAAAATGAAATTTGCATCAAAAAAGCTGGAACTGAGAGAAGAGAAGAGAGACTCATGCTCGATTAATTAAAACCTAATGAACTTTCAAGATCACATGGATAGTTAGAGTTTGTAGGAACAAATTGTGAACATTCTTCAAATTTTTATTGTTACTAACTGACACATGCATCAGGCAAACCAGTTGTCAAGTAAAACCTTTCCCAACATATAAAGGTAATGATATATATATAATAGTACGATGGCTAGGGATAGAAACAGAACTTCTCTCACCTCAGGCAACCTATCTCTACTTGTACCGTGTTGTTACCAATTAATCACCTTGTTCTTGATGTTTGACTTCAACTGTTTACGTGTCCTATACCCAACGACAGCTTACAGTAGAGACACAAGAATGATCCTACTAGTCACTCTTCAACATACAATGCAGGACTGTCTGATTTGCAAGCTTTGGGCTCTCTTACCATAAACACCATGCCCAGGACATTTTCACATCTGGTCTGGAGTTAGAAACTATAGCTATTGAGCATCCAGCTCAGTTCAGACCTGTGCCCTTTGGATCCGTACAGAGACATACTGAGATGTCCGTTACTTCACTGTACAACAGCTCCTGAATATGAGTCCCAGAGGTAACAATGTAAGGGCAGATGGAATAGTCCTAAGTCTCATACCTATCACTGAAGAGAGCAAAGGTTCCAAGAAGAGACGATCTGAGCCTACAAGAATCTAGAGCAAGAATTTGCCAGTCCATGACGAGTCGGATTCCCAATGGATGGAATGTAAATAACCATAACGTAAATGTATCAGAGAAGTTATGTATCTTATCTAAACATATAACAGTCTCCATTCAGTAATTTTCTTCCCCTCCTAGTCTGTGCCTTGAATGCAAGAGGCTATAACAAGAACAACACACACTAGATTAGCTCTCTGTTTGATTTGAGAGTAACATCCAGAGCAAAATTGCATGAACACAATCTGATGCTGTCAGAAGTTCGTATTTTCTTTTCTTGAATATGTACCAGAATGTACTCTTTAAAAAACTTTGTTTATTTTTAAACATATCACAATAATGTGAGACTGGGAGCTTGGTGGCAGAAAGACGGCAACAGTATCAGTCGTGCTCAAATCAATGCTGGTACTAGTGCTGACGTTTGGATGCGAAGGTATTTTGCTTCGAACCATGATGAGTGCAATTACATTCAACTTCGTTCTTATCAATCTTTCATCTCTATAATTTTAAATAATGTATCACACAATACGTCACCGTGTACTGGGCAAATGTACATGTACCTACAGACTTGATTGGTGAGATTACCTATTAGATAAGTTTTACAGCCTGATTTAAGATTCTTAACATTGCTTGCTTTGTGTCCATGGAATTTTCAACATCTTCTGCAAAACCCTATACTATACTGATACATAAGAACAAAAATCAAGTGTTTACAACCTGTGTTTTTTCCTTGGCAACAGATGGTTGGAGACATGGACCATTGACAATGTGGCAAAGAATATCATTACTGCTGTTGAATGCAAATGCTACAGACAAATACTTAGAATATCATGGACAGAGATAAAACAGATGCTTCTGTTCTGCAACAGCTTGATGTTAAAGAGAGTTGGCTTTTAAGAGCAAACATCAAGGAAAATTAAATATTTCGGACACATCAAATGATAAGAGTGCATAGAGACGATAATTTTGGAGGGAATGGTGCCTGGAAGAAGAACGAGAGGAAGACCTAGAAGACGATGGGAGCATGATGTTGTGACGATCTGAGAATGGCTGCTGCTGACGCCAGTCAACTTGCATAGAATAGAGAGTTTTTCAGACCTGTCATGTGAACCAAGTTCGAAAGGGACAAGCTACTGATGATAATGATGACTTATACTATTTGGACAGAGAAGAGAAAAAATAAAGACATCCTACAAGACCTGCATATCGAGGAGCATTCCCTCATAAATAACATCAACTCTAGGAAGATGAAATATTTTGCAAAATAGATGAGACTGCAGTAAAACTATTTGATTGGCAAAACACGTAATCATAAAGTACTATAGTTTTACAAAAACAATGACAAAATACAGCAACATTTCAACCAACAAGGCCTTTATCAAGCAAACGAACAACATGAGTGACAAATTTAAAAAACAAATGGACGACCAAAACAAACGTTTCTAATGAAAATCTGGGAATGAAAACGAATAACGAAATAAATGTAACACAAAAACACACAAAAAAACTAGAAATAGAACGGAAGAGAAACAATGAAAAATTTAGTAAATATATAACTTGAATACATGCAACATATACCCATATAGATTACAAGGCATTTGTTTTTTTAAATTTGTTACTCCTGTTGTTCGTTGTTGATAAAGACCTTGTTGGTCAAACGTTGCTGTATTTTGTCATTGTTTTGTAATTTGTAAAACTACAGTACTTTGTGATTACGTGTTTTGCCAATATTTTGGCAAAGTTAATAGTCACAGTGGTTTGGAGAGAATGGTAATGGAAGGCAATGGCTTCTGGAGTATGAGGCAAGGGACGACCAAGAGAAAGGTGACAGCAGGACATCAAAGAAACCTTGAACTGGATGAGGCGGAATAACTAGCTAGAGACAGGGAGTTTTTCAGACGGGTTGTGATGAAAGCAATGTTCCGTATGGGGCATGCTACTAACTACTTGACGTACACTGTTGTGTTTTTCTGACTTTAACATTTCCTTTTTAAAATGGTTATCAACAGTGTTTTTTCACAATATTTAATAAATTTATTTTTCATTCAATTTTTGAAACTCAAAATTTTTGATTGAAACAAATAAATAAATTATACAGTCGAGTCTTATGTGTATTATTCATTTTGGTATGTATGTTATTGCAAGTTGAATGCATTAGATGTCTGAAAAATAATGAACATAAAATGGAACGAATTCAGAGAAGTGATGAAATCAGAGAAATGTCTGGTCAACCATTAGTGACAACCGTTATCTTCTTCTTTGCGTTCGTTCTTTACGACCAATTTTAATCACTCTTTGTGATATGTTTGATCTTTGCCAAGAGCGTGTATATGTTGCACATTGGTTTGGTAGGCCCTAAACGCATAGACTTTTACATGTTTAGGACACATGCATCCGATTTCAGCTAAACCTTAGTCGCCTCTTACGACATGCTTGGCAGGTAACTGGTTCTATTTTTACACTCCAAATTTGGGCCCCGGTAACCACTCGGGCGACAACTGGTATCTTCTTCAGCGATCTCTGGTCATGGGCTTAATTTACTGTAGACCACAAACTGGGCAGTCAGCTTCAGGTTTGTAAGGTTTCCACAAAGCTTAGTTTTCAGGTCGACTGGGTGTGGCCACATGTTGCTTCTCAGCTCACCCAGGAGAGGACAGTCTTGAGGATGTGCTCTGGTGTCTGTTCCACCTGCTGACACTGGCAGAGAGCTGTTTGACTTATTCCTAGTCTATGTAAGTGTAACAACTGTTACAAGAAGGCGTAGATGGAGATATGTTCAAAGAATATCAACGCAGGCACTGAAGTCGGATGCAAAGGGTTCAAGAAAGAGAGGACGATCTAGGAAGACCCTGAAACGAAGAATGCTAAGAGATGCAAGAAATATCGGTCTCAGTTCCATGGAGGAGATTGAGCAAGTTGCCCAGAATAGAGCGGTATGGAGAAATTGCTTGCAGGCCCTATGTAACGTATAATGTACCAGAGGAATTGTTATTATGTATGTTATGTGATCGACATCATGGCACATTGTCATGTGCTCTCTATCCTCCTCTGCACCAGCCATCCCAAAGTCCACTTGCTCAACTTGAAACGCAGAGAAAGAGAGCTTTGCAAAAAAAAGCAGAACACACAACACCCACATGTCTAACCTTGATCATGTATGCCACACCTATGGTGGAGGATTGTGTTCTAGATTGACTGTAATGACACCTCGCACACACCAGAGAGATGCAACAACACACATCTGATGCTGTTCAGGAAGTGCGGTATATTTGCTCAGTATGATGCAAGTTGTCGAAATGTCGGCCCTTAAATGTTTTTTCTTTAAAATAACCTTAGATTGTAATTGTTTTTAAAACAATACACGTCAACTACTAGATTGCGAGAACTGGGTTTGAAGATTGGTGTGGCAAGAAAAGAACGGTACAACAGGTATACGAGTCGGCTCATCAATCAAAATAGAACTGGTACGGTCAGTCGCTGGACGCTGTTGGAGATATTGCGAAGGAGATCGGAGCACCTATCGACATGTCCGGAGTGCAATTACGATATTCCAAACTGAAACTGTTTTTAAAAAGTGCACAAATACTATTTTATTTTGATAATATAAACTACTTAAAATAATGTTATCAACTACAACAATCACAGCACCCGTGTGGTACCGGGGCAAAGAATAGTACCACTGCTACCTACACGGCTTGTCGTTAGAGGTGAGTGATGTAGAACCAAGGGAAGCTACCTTAGTAAATAAAAAGCCTCGTAGAAATCGGATGTGTTTGTAAGCACAAAACTGGCATGTTGTACTTGTAAGCACAAAACTGGCAAAATTGACAAAACTGGCAAAATTGACAAAACTGGCAAAATTGACAAAACTGGCAAAATTGTACTTGTAAGCACAAAACTGGCACAACGTACAATCGCTTTTAGGCTCAGATCACATACAAATCATACAGAGTTGGTTAACAAGTGGTCGATATGGAGCGTTCGCATAAACAGAAAGCAGAAGAACTACAACAATCAGCTACAGTTTTACCCGTATAACTTATAGCAAATTAGGAATGTGTAGTATAGAGCGTCTGTGGCTTAGGGGATAGTGACTCGGTCTATTAACCCTGACATTCTGAGTTCGAATCACGCTGCGAGCAATTTGGTTGAAAATTGTTTCGAGTGGATTTTTACAAAAGGACGATGGCGCCACCCGTTCAGAAAGCAATGGTAAGCTACTGAACGTAATAATGCCTAGAAAAATCACAGTGTTAAAAAGCTGGGGTTGATTCGCAAAGTCCTGTAAAGGAAATGCAATTAACTAGATAGAGCGGCAGCCAATGTAAATTTACTGTAATAAAAATATTAAATAAAAATTCACAGACCTTCTTTATATGACTTTCTTTAACCCTTTCACTGCTACATACTTTCTGAAGGCTGAGCTAAAAATAGCTACTCTTTGTTTCTAGGTCACAAACGTGAATATACGCCTATAGCAGTGACAGTAGCAATGTATAACGTGTTAACACGTCTTTAGCCCAAAGATGAGAGAATAACAGACGTGTTAATGCGTCTTTAGAAGTGAATGGGAAACACGTATATATACGTCTTTAGCAGCTAAAGGGTTTGTTATTGTATTGTATCCACTTCAACGTATATGAATTTGGTAAAAATAGAGCAATAAATAACGAACACAAAAGTAGGCAAATGCAACTATTTCTTAAGCAACTCTCTATCACACACAGAACACGAAAGTAGCCACCATTTCTAAATAACTATCATACACAAGCACACGTTCCGTAAATTAGATATACCCAAGTCCAAGCAAATGCTACTTTTTCATTCGAGTACCCATTGTCATAACATAATCCTTTTCAATGATAATAAGTAACTACAATTGCTGTAAAACACAATAATTCTCTTACCTGATCTACTTTTTAATCATAAAAACTGAATTAGTATAAATGCAAATATATTATACTAATACAGATATATTATATACAGTGGCGGCTCGTCATTAAGGGCCAGAGGGGCCGGGCCCCACTAAAAGTAATGTGCAACGTGTATTTATTATTTAATAAATTAAAATATAACATAACCCAAAGACATGATTTTCCCCGAAAATGTGTGTCTGCCCCACCAACAAAAACTATCACGAGCCGCCACTGATTATATATCTGATTTACTGATAGTTCAACCACTTGTCACTTCTCAAGACAAACTAACATTAAAATCAAATATTGTCAGTAACTGTCAGCTCAAAGCTGAACTATCAACACATAACACGTGCAATTGTCTTTTGTGATAATTGCCGCCTTAGCTTTTAGGAGCGGCCACGCGATGTATTATAAGCAAAAATAATAGCTTCGCACTGTCAGATCAAAAGTCTTTCGGCGAGAGCTCGCCAACGGTGCACCCGAAACCAAAGGGTACCGAAAGCTCTTAGACAAATCACAAATCATATACTTCAATATCCGAATCAAATCACAAATCGTATACTTCAATATCCGAATCAAATCACAAATCGTATACTTCAATATCCGAATCAAATCACAAATCGTATACTTCAATATCAGAATCAAATCACAAATCGTATACTTCAATATCCGAATCAAATCACAAATCGTATACTTCAATATCCGAATCAAATCACAAATCGTATACTTCAATATCCGAATCAAATCGTATACTTCAATATCCGAATCAAATTGTATACTTCAATATCGGAATAAAATCACAAATCGTATACTTCAATATCAGAATAAAATCACAAATCGTATACTTCAATATCGATAAATCAAATCGTATAAATCCAATAATAAAATCGTATACGTGAAATCATCTTCAATTATCTGAATTCAAATTTATTGATTTCGATACGTATAATCACAACATCTTACGATATCGCGAATCGACCAATCTGATACTTCATATCCGGCACACTTGATGCTTCATATCGATAAAATCACAGTAATAGTCAAGTTCCAACAAATCGAGAACCGAGTATTATTATATCAAATCGCTTTATGACCATTGTGCTCCAGATAATCCAAATCTATATCAATATGCCATGAATTAGATAAGATATTGTCAATATCAGAATCAAATCCTCATACTTATCGAATCATTGCATACTTCTTCGAATAAAATCTGACTTCAATATCCGACAATTGCAATGGATATTTAATATCGATCGACACGATCGGATACTTCAAAGTCGATCAACACAATCAACTTCAATATCCAGATCAATCACAAATGGGAACTTAATATCGATCAAATCGTATGCTTCATATCCGATCAATTGTGTGCTTCAATATCAATAAAATACAAGATCTCAAATCCGATCAAATCCAAATCCTATACCACAGTATAGAAAAATTTCCAATTTACTTTCAATATCCATCAAATCACAAATCGTGACTGCAATATCAGATAAATCTAGTGTATATGCGAATTCATTAAAATCAAACGATACTTCAATTCGAATAAATCACAAATCGTATACTTCATATCACAACAATGTTACTTCAATATTCGAATCAATGTAACGAATATCCCAATAATCTAAATTATATTCAAATCAAATCAAATCCAAATAACTTCAATATCGAATTGATAAATTGCAATCAAATTGTATACTTCAATATCAGAAAATCCTGTAATCAATATCCAATCCTCTTACTTCAATATCAGAATCAAATACAAACGTGCTCAATATCGTCAAATTGTATCTTCAATATCCGAAAATCACAATGATACTTAATATCGAATCAATAAAAGTATCTTCAATATCCAATCAAATGTATACTCAAAAGAATGAAATCAAATCGATACTTCAATATCAGAATAAAATAAATGTACTTCAATATCCACAAATCACAATGTATATTCTATCGAATCAAATTGATACTAGATCCAAATCACCGTATACTCAAATAGATAAATCACAAATCGATACTTCAATATCAGAATAAAAACAAATTATCTTCAAAATCAGAATCAAATCACGATCTATACTCAATATCCAATCAAATTGTATACTTCAATATCCGGTAAATCCAAATCATCTTCAATTCGAATAAAATCACAAATTATACTTCAATATCGAATCTCATCAGTATACTTCATATCGACACATCCAACTTACTTTAGTTCTTATTCAGATAAAATCACATCGTATAGTTATCGATCACTCGCTATCTTAAACGAATCAATCACAAACGCATCTTCAATATCCGATCAAATTGTATACTTCAATATCCAATAAATCTCGTATACTTCAATATGAATAAAATCACAATGCCATACTCAATATAGAATAAAATCCAAATCCCCTACTTCAATATCGACAAATACAAATCGCATACTTCAATATCCAATCAAATACAAATCTATCTTCAATATCCGAATAACCATCGACCATATATCAAATCCAAATCGTATCTCAATAGCATCATCCTGTCTTCAATTCCGATAACATAACCATATGAGGGTTGCTGAGAATTAATTATTGAATGATAAAGTTTGATTCCTACTATATCACCCTTACGAACCGCCTATGCCACCTGTATCCATAGCAGGCAGACCTTGATGCTTTGTCATTATCACTAGTAATACGGTTAAAAGAGTCCCGTAATGTAGTTATTAGTGAACTCGTTTTAGACTGCCGTCCAGAGCCACTTAATTACTGGGCCTTCGGCTCAGGTAAGATGTGAAATCAGACCAACTACCACGTGACCTTGCATTCATATTGTTGTAATAGAGAATTCATTTAAAATCAATACAAATGCTAATCAGTCATATTATGCACAAGTTAATAACAATAAGAATATCAATATTGAATATTTTCACCAATAAATAACCATAGACTGACAGAATTGAGTAAAATTGCAAGTGTGCAGTGTTCTATAATCATCTGTAATTTCCAGATGCCTTTTTATCTAGGTCAGAATACAGGCAGTTGTCGGCTGTGCTGACCTGCTGTGGTGGTCCTAGTTCTGTCACTCAGCCTCAGTGGATACCAGGAAAAGCATATAGTAAATGTTGCGGAATGATATTGACTCATTCCCAAATCTGTGCCGTCGGTCAATGAAAAATACGGATACACCGTTACTCAATATATCTCGAGCTATGAAAAGGCTCCTTTCAGTGGCGGCTCGTCATTAAGGGCCACCGAGGCCGGCCCCACCAAAAATAATGTGTAACGTGTATTTATTATTTTATAAATTAAAACATAACAACCTAAAACCATGATTTTTCCGAAAAATGTATGTTTGGCCCCACCAACAAAAATGATCACTAGCCGCCACTGGTTCCTTTACATTATTTTTTAAATCTCCCAGAAGGGAACTAGTAATAGCAATATTCTGGATTGGGCTCAATTTTGGATCTGGATTCTGGACTCAATTCCCAGTATGTGACTAGACAATTCGCGCGGCAAGTCCATCCCTAACATCTTCGTCAGGTTTGATGTGGCGGTAACAGTTACTTATCAGTCTCTCGACCATACTAAGTAGGTCACGTTATTAAAGTTATGACATGCGCTGTTGTTAGTTGCAGATTTCTCAAACTTCGACTGTTCTGTGAAAGAATAAACCGTTTAATTACTGTCTCTCAGTTGTTGACTTAACATTAATCAACATTTGGGGATAACGGAGCTGATAATATTAAGTCCAATACTATTCGAAGATCTTCCAGCTTATGAAAATAAAGTGTGAACAGTTATGGCTGTGGGTAAGTTTTTCCACAACTAAATGATGCTGCCATTATATCTTTTTTTTTCTTTCCTACAATCTTGTTTTGTATCACAGCGTCAGGATAAGAAGATATTTCTAGAACGGGCTTTTATGCGCGCTTCGTATACAGTTTCTTTTGTCGCTTTAGTTATCTCTGAGGTTCACTTGTTGTGTGACCGCCCTTTTGCTTTGTATCCACTGTATCGTAGTAGCTCTGCTCTATGAGCGTACTGTCTGTTGGTAATCTGATTATGTGACCGAACAATTTAATCTGTTGTTTCTTATGAAGCTCAGTACTGATGGTGTTCCCACTTTTTCCCGATGCCCTTTACTTCTAAGCCGGTCTCTTCTTATTACCCCCAGCATTCTTAGTCGTGACTAGTTTTCTTCTATCATTTGACATCAGCGTTAATGTTTGGCACTGATTGCATAATGTGGGGAGAAAGATTGTGTTGAGCAATGCTCTTTTTTTGTGTTCATTGTGACATGTTTGAATTTTAAAATTGGCGCCATTTGTCCTTATTTCTTCTCAGATCACCACCCAGACTGATGTACCAGATTTCCATAAGTTCTATTCATGTGGATATCTGATTCATGCAGCCTTAGCATTGGTGTGTTTTACGTCACATCTTCAGCACCATTTGGAGTTTTGGTGCTTATCCTTCAGCGATGTGTTCGGTTTCAGCCAGCGTTTACTTGGTTCGCTCTCCGTTCTGTAGCCATCTAGTGTATTTTACGGTGTGGGGTAGCTAGCCACCACGACCTACCTACTTAGTCGACTCTTACGACATGCGTGGCAGGTAACAGTGGTTCTATTCTGTACACCCAATTTGGTCCCGGTAACCACTCCGGCGATCCTATTATTTGATTTGCTATGTTGTATTTATGTTGTATTTATGTTGTATTTATGTTGTATTTATGTTGTATTTATGTTGTATTTATGTTGTATTTATGTTGGATTTATGTTGGATTTATGTTGGATTTTGTTAATTATTCTTCCTTTAACTGAAAACAAAATACTGCATATGAGTGTAAAGTCTTTGACTTGTTAGTCGATGGAGATATTGTAGAAATAAATATAAATGACTTTTTTCGTATGTACAGAAGGGTCATTGACTATCGTTCGACCGAATGGATTAAAGAGCGGGCTTTCATTCGGGAGACGCGGGTATGATCCCCGGTAAGGCCGATGAGTTTTTTTCTGTCATGGGCATAACGAAAAAAAATCCGAACCTGAATAGTTTCGTGGTGACTATCCTACCCATGCGACCATTAAATTTCTCAAGCTCAAGTTTCCCCTATTCTTCACCGCCACAAAAAAGCGGCAATGCAGTCGGTAACAAGTTTTTTTTGTTAAACATACGATCAATTGACAAGTGTTTTACGATGACAACATTTAAGTTTGTGCTTGTCTCTCTTGCTTTTCTTGCTCGTCCCTAAGTCTCTTTTTCAAAATATTCTTCATATTTGTGTAATATTGTTTCCCACATAACTTGATCATCAACTAGTTTGTCCCATTTGTTGGAACCGATAGAAAAGTTCTTCATTCAGGCCTTGCAGACATCCTTATATCTGAGCTGTGGTTTGTCTTGGTACCTCTTCCCTTCTGAAAGTTCACAGAACAACACTTTTTGGGGTAGGCAGTTATTGTCCATTCTTCTCACATGAACCAGCCATATTACTCTTCTACTACTGAGCATGTCCGTAGTATTAACTAACTAACAAACAAACTAACTAACTAGCTAACTAACTAACTAACTAATTAATTAACTAACTAATTAACTAACTAACTAGCTAACTAACTAACTAACTAACTAAATAACTAACTAACTAACTAACTAAATAAATAACTAACTAACTAACTAATTAACTAGCTAACTAACTAGCTAACTAACTAACTAACTAACTAACTAACTAAATAACTAAATAACTAACTAACTAACTAATAACTTAAATAACTTACTAACTAACTAACTAATTAACTACTATTAACTAACTAACTAACTAACAACTAACAACAACCAACCAACCAACTAACTAATTAAATAACTAACGAAACAACGAACTAAATAACTAACTAACTAACTAGCCAACTAACTAACTAACTAAAACTAACTAACTAGTCAGCTAACTAATTAACTTTCTAACTACATAGCTACCTAACTAACTAACCAACCAGCTAGCTAACTAAATAACTAACTAACTAATTAACTAACAAATTATCTAACTAACCTTTCTTTATCTAAAGCTTCTCTAACATTTCCCCCCGTTATGTTAAATTTTGTTTCACTGTTCATTTTAAAAACACTAGACATTTCTGTACTTTGAAATCCACAGAATTGGTACAATCATAACGGCCTTATCGACTGTGGCATTCGATACAGGCACTAGAGATGACGATACAGTAGACCGGTTGAACCACATGGTTATGTACGGACTTCTGATCTGCATAGCTTTCGTTACAGGCTCCAGACAGTTTGTTGGTTCGCCTATCAATTGTTGGATACCAGCACAATACACAGAAAAATTCCAGAAGAGTTATGCTAACAATCATTGCTGGATTAATTCCCTTTACAGTATACCTTTTGAAGAGACAATCCCTGTTGAGCGGGAGAAAAGGTAGGACTTCTTTGTTTTGTTTACTTTCTGGTGGCGTATGTGGCTTAGGGGATAACGACTCGGTCTATTAACCTCGACGTTCTGAGTTCGAATCACGCTGTGGACAATTTGATTGCAAATTGGTTCGCGTGGATTTTTTCAAAAGGACAATGACATCATTGGTTCAGAAATCAATGGCAAGCTACTGAACGTAATAATGCCTAGAAAATCACAAACAGCGTTAATAAGCTGGGGTCGGTTCGCAAAGTCCTGTAAGAATCAATTAACGTTTCTACTTCTGTTTTATAATTAAACAATGATCAATATTCTTCTTCAAACGCTCCATATCGACATTGCATTAATCAGCTTGGTCTGAACATCGATTGTATTAGTGCCAGTTATGTCAGGCACATCCATTTCGCGATCTTTCTCTTCATGGTCTTCCCTGGTCCCTACCTCAGTCGCCTCTTTGACGCTGTAGTTTCTGATGTTACTATTCTTTGCTCCTTGCGACCCTGGAACCTGTGTGAAAACTTGAATACATGCAAAACGGTAATGACATTTGTGAAGAGGAACCTCCAATATCTTCATCTACAAACATCATTAAAACAAGCCAAATATTTTATATACCTAGGAGCACTTCTTCAGCAAATGGAAAATAACTTACGAAATCTAACATAGATGCATGGCAAATAAAATCAAGGATCAAATGGGAAACAAATTTTAATCAAGTTGTCACCATGAATCACTAAGATCATTATCAATAATCTGTCTCCCAATTACGCTAAATGGTAATTTCTATCCTTTTCAGGACTTTGCGATACGAGCTTGTAAGCTGTTTTTCATTTTCTAAAGGGTTATTACGTTCAGTAGTTTGCCGTTGCTGTCTGAACGGGTGTCCTCCGTACTTTTGTAAAAATTCACTGAAACAATTTTCATGACTGTCCGCAGCGTATTCGACTTGAACGTCGGTCATAGCCGAGTTACTATCTCCCTGGACCACAGACCCACCTAACATTACGCTATCAGTGCTAAATCTGGCTACTTGACATCATGACTAGAAAATAGTCACAAGCAGAGATGAAGTGTCTACGCAGAATGATGGGTATCAGAGAAACGGTTTAGAATGAAAACATCGGAAAGTGGGTACAACATCAATACTAGACTTCATCAGAAACAACAAATGAAATTTCTCGCAACATAAGCATTACCAATATACAATGCGCCTCAAAAGTAATGTTTATCTGATACAATACAAAGACATCCGCAAAGGTACTCAGGATAAGAGGAGTAATAGACCACTGACTCCATGCAACGAAGCCCGTTCTAGAAATATCATCTTATCCTCTGCTGTAGCAAAACAGGATTTAGAAAAGAAAGAAATCTCAAATAATTTGTTTACAAATGTTAGTCTCTATCAGATTTTCTGCTCTTATCAGATCTTTCACTTTCCTCATTTTTTCATTCTGTCTCAACTCCACCTTCAGTTGTTCCGTGTTTCTTACCTCTATCGGAGTTCCAACGAGCCTGTCTCGTGATATGTCAGAGTCTCCTTAGGGGTCTCCTATCAAGCCACTTCTTTCCCCACTTGTTCTACCTTCCCATTTCTTGTTCTACCTTCCTTATTTCGTTGTTCTATCTTCCTTTATTTCTGTTCTACCTTCCCCTTATTTCTTGATCTTCCTTTATTTCTTGTTCTACTTCCCTTATTTCTTGTTCTATCTCCCTTTTTTTCTTATTCAATCTTAACTTATTTTTGTTCTATCTTCCTTTATTTCTGTTCAATCTTCCTTATTTCTTCGTTCTTCTTCCTTTATTTCTTGTTCTATCTTCCCTTTATTTCTTGTCTACTTCCTTATTTCTTGTTCTACACTTCCATTATTTCTTGTTCTACCTTCCCTTTATTTCTTGTTCTACCTTCCTTATTTCTTGTTCTATCTTCCTTATTTTTGTTTTACCTTCCTTTATTTCTTTTCTACCTTCTTATTGCTTGTTCTACCTTCCTTTATTTCTTGTTCTATTCCTTTATTTCTTGTCAACCTTCCTTATTTCTTGTTCTATTTTCCATTCTGTCTACCTTCCTTATTTCTTGTTCCCATCTTCCCTTTATTTCTTGTTTTACCTTCCTTATTTCTTGATTTCCTATCTTCTTTATTCTTGTTCAATCTTCCTTATTTCTTGTTCTACTTCTTTATTTCTTGTTCAATCTTCTTATTTCTTGTTCTATCTTCCTTATTTCTTGTTCTATCTTCCTTTATTTCTTTTTCTACCTTCCTTATTTCTTGTTTCCTTTTATTTCTTTCTACCTTCCTTTATTTCTTTTTCTACTTCTTATTTCTTGTTCTATCTTCCTTATTTCTTGTTCTACCTTCCTTTATTTCTTGTTCATTCTCTTTATTTGTTGTTCTACCTTCCTTTATTTCTCGTTCAACCTTCCATTATTCTGTTCCTACCTTCCATTTCTTTTCTATTCCTTCATTTCTTGTTCTACCTTCCTTTATTTCTTGTTCTACCTTCCTTTATTTGTCTACCTTCCATTTTTGTTCAATCTTCCCTTTTTTTTGTTCTACCTTTCCTATTTCGTTCTACCTTCCTTTATGTATGTTCCATCTTCCTTTATTTCTTGTTCAAGCTTCTTTATTTCATGTTCTACCTTCCTTTTCTGTTCTACCTTCCTTATTTCTTGTTCTACCTTCCCTTTATTTCTTGTTCTATCTTCCCCTTATTTCTTGTTCTACCTTCCATTTCTTTGTCTACCTTCTTTATTTGTTCTACCTTCCATTTCTGTTCAACTCCTTTATTTCTGTTCTACTTCCTTTATTTATTTGTTCAATCTTCCTTATTCTGTTCCATCTTCCTTTATTTCTGTTCAATCTTCCTTACTGCACTGCCTTTGTTCTTGTTTACTTCCTTTTTCTTTGCTCTCCTTGTATATGATTAGTTATGTGTGAATTAATAAGTTATCAGAATTTTAAACATTTAAATGAAGATGACATTTGAAAATTAAAACGCTACTAACTATTGAAGGAACTGACATAAAACAAAAATCAAGTGTTTAAAACCTAGGATTTTCTTGCAATATGGTTGTGAGACATAACTTACAAAGGGCGAAAATCATTTAAAGCTTGATTGCAAACTAAGAACAGTACTAATGGACATAAAAGAACAAATGCTTTGTTGCAAGTTTGATATTAAAGATAGTTGGTTATGGTATAAACGACTCATTGCACTCGCAGACCATAAAGTCTCAGTATCCCAACAGTATTGAAAGTATGCATACTGATGGTCCTTTTCTGATTACACTCTCACTCTGCCTCTCAGGCACAGTTGACTGAACAAGGTAACTCCAAACTGCTTAAATCGCTTTTCGTTAGCTCGATTTTTTCATCAAGAGTCAAGGACGAATATCCCTATCCATCTTCTCCAACAATCGTGCTGTTGATGCAAGCTGTCGCTCTCTCATACGTAAACACCGCATGCCCAGGACAGTATTCCACAAAAGATGATTGAACTAGAAGACATACCATAACGGAATTAATATCTTCAGACCATCAAACGACAAGTACCAGAAGATAATTTTGGAGAAATGTGAATGGAAGAAGAATGAGAGGAAGACAGAAACGATAGGTCAAGATCATTGACGATCTGAGAATGACTGTCTGACGCGAATGACAGAACAGAGAGTTTTTCAGGAAAATGCTCGGGCTATTTCAGAAGGCAAGCTGACAGATGATGATGGGAAAAAAGTCATGAGCTGCACCTATGAATTTTGTACCTGTATGAGACAGTGACGATAAGAGATTTCTATCTTTTGGCTCAAGATCTTAAGAGATTAGAAGATTCGATGTTCGTGTCTAGTAATTTCAGTATTTATATTCTTCTCTGCTGGTCTACTTAGATGGCTGATCTCAAAACTAAAATCCACTAGAGTGGCGTTCTAAGTGGACCATCAATAGATAAAACGATTTACTTAACCACTGAAACAATCTTAACTAAAGATAACCTTCCTTGTTATACACTTGTTATCTATTTTTCCTGTCGAAAACAACTAAAACATAATATTAGGTTTATGAAAATAAGTAAAATTAAAATAAAACAAACATTTTGTTTGATCTTCATCTTCTTTGTTTTCACTGTTCAGGTTGTCCAGGTCTGTTTTCTGTTTTTTCTTGCCTGTTCTATGGTTTAGGTGAATTATTTTCTCCTTTTGACAGGTTCTGCTTCCATCTAACCATCTATTCGTGGTTCCTCCAGCTTTCTTACCTGATGTTCTGTGTAGAGGCTCTGTATACTGTGGAGTTGTTGAATTCTTATCAATGACCAACCTACTTTATTCTTTGTTTCTTCCTTATTCAGGCGGTTCTGTGTCAACTTTCTTCTCTTATTTTGTTGTGACTGTCTTTTCTGGTGTCGTTAGTAACTTTTCGTAGGCATCACTTTCCCATGTAGCTACTGTGTTTTGCTCATTGTCCATGTTTGGTTCTGGTAACACAAAGTAGGTATTAAAATACTGCTAATCATCTGCTGTTTAGCCCTTCACTCTAGTCCTTGATGTGGATTTGTTTAAATGAAAATCTTCTTTGCGACCACACTCTATGAGGGCGTTCAAAATGTCAGCTCTATCCATTGGCTGGCCCGCTGATATGGGGACAGAGCCAGCCAACCTGTCTGCTCTCTCATTTCCAACGACACCCATGTGCCCAGGAACGAAGATAAGTGTAATTCTGCAAATTGTTGACGCTTGCAGTGATTCAGTCCATTACCTACGCACCGAACCAGCCTTCACCTTTCGGATCATACTCAATGAATCACTCAGAATGCACGCATGAGTGTAGTTTTGTGACTCCAGCCAGAGTAGTACATTAGTCACCGCTAGTACCTCTATCGTCATGCTGGATGTTGTCATACGAAATCATCATCATCAGGTGCCGTCTCCACATCGAAGGTTGGCTGCAATGAATCTCCAGCATCCTCTGTCTTTCGCCTTGGTGTTGCACACTGCCAGACTGTAACCTGTCCATTTCTTAAAGTTTCCTCCCACTTATCTCTCGGTCTTCCTCTTGCTCTTCCCTCAGCTTTCCCCTCTAGTAAATGTTTTAACATGGTGTCATGTCATTTTACGTCCCAAAATACTTCATTGTCTGAATTTTATTTCTCTTAATAATTGTTTCTTCATGCCTAGTTTCCTAAAACTTGTTTATTTGTCTGTCAATGTCCATGAAACTCTGCCTATCATTCATATCCACATCTCAAATGCATCAATTCATAACATCTCAAATGCATCAATTCAATAACATCTCAAATGCATCAATTCAATAAATCTCAAATGCATCAATTGAATAACATCTCAAATGCATCAATTCAATAATATCTCAAATGCATCAATTCAATAACATCTCAAATGCATCAATTCAATAACATCTCAAATGCATCAATTCAATAACATCTCAAATGCATCAATTCAATAACATCTCAAATGCATCAATTCAATAACATCTCAAATGCATCAATTCAATACGAAATGCACTATAAAATTCACACTCTACTTCTGATTTCATCGTTTCTGATCTTATCTCTTCCTGTAACATTTAGAATTGGATTGTAATCATGGGAAAGCACTTCTACATAACAAGTACACTTACTACTGTGATATCGTGACACTCCCACACAGTTTTAACTCATAGCAATGTAATAGTTATCTCCCATCCGCTGTGGTTTCCGGTGTAAGAGTTTAAAAAAGTAAAAGAGCCCTTTCTCATATCTCAAAGTATATTGGGTAATACGGTATCATGCCCGTATTTGTTCAGTGGCCGTCGGCTCACGATGGGTAATGTGATCAACATCACACCGGCAACCTTTACTTACCAGTGTTTTTTTCTGGTACCCAATTGAGACTGGGTCGACCTGTGGGCCGTTACGGCCGGAAAAATATTCCACTTATACGGTAGCAAAGAAGAAACTACTGTGTATTCTCTCACAAATAATAGTTAGTTAGTTTGTTCCTTTCGTGCCAAAGGCGGCACATAGGCAGAGGTTTTAGATCTCCATGTAATGCGGTTCTTTGCTAGCAGTTGGAGATCTCGTATGGTTTTATATCCCAATAGTTTACTTTCTTATCTTCTTCTTCTGCGTTCTCACTAGATTGGGATTTGATTCTCTAATAAAGGCAGCCGTCTGCCTCAGATTATCAGCCACGCTACAGTTTGTCTTGGACACCTAGTGTAATGGGCACCTCTTTCTTCTCAAGTCTGCATACTGGGGGCAGTTCTGTAGGATATAATTCTATGATTTCTGCTTCCCGTTTGGCCGACCTCTTCCTGCAGTAAGTTTGGCCACCTCGTATGGTAGGTCTGACATTCTTACCGCGTGGCTAAATCTCGAGGCAGATTGGCGACCATAGAATCCGTTATCCCATTCCGCATTGTGAGGGTCGTTGCACCATGTTATGCGCCTTACGGCCTGGTGCATCCGTTTTCTGCAAGCATTTGTTTCGGGTTAGCATTCCTAGCGGACACATGCATCCGATTTCAACCAAACCTCCTTATTCGCCTTTTACGACATGCGTGGCAGGTAACAGTGGTTCTATTCTTTACGTCCCAAATTTGGGCCCCTGTAATCCACTCAGGCGTACTTTCTTATAGGTTGTTCTTCGAAAAGTGGTCTTAGGTCTTCCACGTTTTATTTTCCCAACTGGTGACCACATAGGATGGTTACTTTTGATTGAGTTTAGTCTCTCTTTAGCTCTGTCTCAAAATTTGTCGATCACTCACTAACGGTATCTGTAAATCTTGATAGGAATCTATTACGTACATTGAAAGTGCGTTAGTATTCTTCCTGGCATAGTTAGATTTTCCGCAAAACATTAAGATGAACTTGTTGATTAAAGTCAGGTCTCTTTCGTCTGATCTAAAACAATAAGATCGTAAATATAACAGTTAGTAAAATGTGTTGTCCATGGACAGTTAAGAAAACAAATGATGAGGTTTTAAATCAGGCCTGAACACACATAAATCGTATCAAAAGAATAAGAATCAGACAAGGTTCTTCTGGCATATAATGTGAAGAGAAGGTTTAGAACATTTGGTGAGAACAGATACATTTCAGGGAAGGACAGATCGTGGAAGACGGAAGGAGGAGATGTTGGATGGTTTGATATCTTGGTTCGATAAACGGTCGACGTCAGAACTTATAACCTGTAGGAAGGAGAGAGAGAGGGAGTAGTGAGAGACATGATCGTCTACGCCGGCAGGCATGGCACTTGATGCAAATGTGTTGAACGTAGCGCCGGGGATGCTCATTTAAAATAATGCAAACACAAATAGAAACATATTTTTTAAAATGATTAAAATCGGATACCATTGTTTTTATTTCTTTTCTTCTAATTCTGTTGTGCTCTCCTCGTCAGAATAAGAAGGATTTCTTTGAACAGGATTTTGTTTGCGCTTCTTAATATTCGTTTTCCACTGCATATATTGAGAGTCGCGTTAGCGTAGTTTGTTAGTAAACTGGCTTCTCAAGGCTGGTGGTCTGGGTTCAACTCCCGCAGAGCGTGTGTAATTTTTTCCCGACCGCGACGACCAAGGTCGACTCAGCCTCAACTGGGTACCAGACATGCTCTGGAAAGTAAAGGCGGCCGGCGTGATGCTGACCACATCGTGTGCCGACGGTCAATGAAAAATACAGGCCTAACACTTTATTGACCTATATACCACGAGGTCCACCTTTTGCGTGAACTGCACCTTGCTTATTGTTCACCCTATCAGAGTAACATCGCTCTTTGAAGCGCACTGTCTTTGAGGCGCACTGTCTGTTGGTAATCTGATTATGTTACCGAACCATTTAATTTGTTGTTTCTTGATGAAGTTCAGTACTGATGTTGTACAAACTTTTTCCGGATGTCTTCATTTCTAAACATGTTTCTTCTTGATACTCCCAGCATTCTGCGTAGACACTTCATCTCTGTCGTGATTAGTTTTCTTTTATCATTTGATGTCAGCGTCCAGGTTTCGCACTGATAGCATAATGTAGGGAGAAATATTGTGTTGAACAATGCTCTTTTAGTGTTCATTAACTCAGTTCTATAGAAGAGATGAGAAAGGGTTGTCCAGGATAGAGCGGTATAGAGATATTCTGAATATCATAATGTAGAAAGGACAGGTAAATGATTCGAGTAATGTTGGTGAATCTACAATACTAACCAGACTGCAAGAGTGAAATGTGTTGAAGCTAGACAAGAGCACTATACTGGTAGTCAAAGAAGAATAGTAAACCAACAAAGAACCGGTGTCGTTAGTTGCCACAAGCTGAGAGACATACTGGGGAGAAGGTCGGAACACTATGAACTAAATGGTTCGACGTTCAGTGATGATGATCTGACGACTAACTAAACTAGAACATATGAGGAAGCGGAACACTTGACTAATGGTTCGACGGCAGTAGATGATCTGACGACTAAACAGCATTATGAGAAGGCAACACTAACAATGGTTCGACGTTCAGTAATGATGATCTGACGACTAAACTAAAAGCGATATGTCAAAATTGTACCGTAAAACGATACAATATAAAGATAATGAGTCACTATATGTTGGCCTCTGTGGTGTAGAGGCTAGATGCTCGCCTTTCATTCCAAAGGTACTCGGATTGCTCCTTCGTAAAGCCATCGAGATATTTTCCCAGAGATACATGATCTCCGTGTAGGTGAGATCGAGTCCCTAGTCATATCATAAAGGTAAAAAAAAGTAAAGGAACCCTTTCATACCTCGTGGTATATAGGTCAATACAGTGTTAGGCCTGTATTTTTCATTGACCGTCGTCACACGATGGGTGATGTGGTCAGCATCACGCCGGCCGCCTTTACTTTCCCAGAGCATGTCTGGTACCCAGTTGAGGCTGGGTCGACCTGAGAGCCGTCGGGTCGGGAAAATTCCACGCGCACTGCGGAGTTGAACCCAGACCACCAGCCTTAAGAAGCGAGTTCACTAACAACTACGCTACCGAGCTCTCAGTCATATCATAGACGCACGATAAAACTTAGCTCCCGAGTTCAAGTTGAGCATGTAAAAGAACCCTTACCAGTTCAAAAATCGAGAAGATCAGGCTGGAAAGCCGCTGCCCTGGCAAAATTCATTATAAAGACTGAAACAAGAAATTAGGTATCAGTTATATGAGGAGTATCATCATAACACTCCGGGTACGTCCATAGGTGCTCCGATCTCCACCTCAACAAATCCAGCAGCGTCCAGCGGTCTAACACGCCGGTTTGATGAAACAATCAAATTCCTACAACATATTTTAACCAGGGGTGGCTCGTCATTAAGTGCCAGTGGGGTCCGGCTCCACCAAAAACCGAAAGGGGGAATAACTTCCCAGAATAGACAAATAATAGTAAATACTCCAAAAACCAAAATTTTGTGTCTGGCCCCACCAAGAAAAATGACAACCAGCCGCCACTGATTTTAACCATATTCTAAAATTACATCGGGGACGCTCACCGGTGCTACAGAGTTCAGGCACTGCTGATGAGATCTTCCAGTGTAAGAAAGAGATCAGAGCACACATTATTATTCACCGAAGAGCAATGATGTTTGTCCTATTTATCAATGAGTCTATATCAATCCTCCTTTAACCGTGATTGCGATCTCTCTCTTTTCTCGCGATCACCACCCAGACTCGATGTACCAGATATCCCCATAAATTCTATTCATGTGGAAATCTGATTCATGCAGCCTTAGCATTGGTGTGTTTTACGCATCTTCAGCACCATTTGGAGCTCTGGTGCTTATCCTTCGGCGATGTGTCAGTTTCAGCCAGCGTTTACTCGGTTCGCTCTCCGTTCTGTAACCATCTAGTGTTTTTTACGGTGTGAGGTAGCTAGCCCCACGCCCAACCTCCTTAGTCGACTCTTACGACATGCGTGGCAGGTAACAGTGGTTCCATTCTTTACACCCAATTTTGGGCCCCGGCAACCACTGGGCAAGATGTTTTAAAGAGGTAAGTAAGTGAAAATTCCACGGCACTGTCGTGAGTTGAACCTCTAGACTACCAGCCTACTGAGAAGCGAGTTCACTAACAACTACGCTACCGCGGCTCTCACTCGGGCGGATTGCGATCTAACAAATGTTGTAAAGTGAGACATTAAAGAATGTTTATCTCTTCTTGCAGATACGTCAATGATGTAGCCTTCTACCGTTACGTCACAATCATGTTCATTGTTCTGGCTTCCTTGTTCAGAGTTCCACAACTACTCTGGAAAGAACTCAAGCACACTTCTGGCGTGAACGTGGAGAAGCTGGTGGTAAGGATCCTTATCCTACATTTTTGTTGAAATCGTTAAGAAATTTTGCCGTTTATTCATTGCATTGTGTGTCTGGGGTCTCTGTGGCTGAGCGGTTAAGCCCTTTGCCTTGCGAGTCGAAGGTCGTGGGTCCGAATCCGGACCTTGCATTTCTGTTCACTAGTGCAATTTTTTTTCCAGAGATCCCTAGGATTATAGCTGGAGCTACAGAGTTTGTGCTTTGTGCAATTTTCTCGGCAGGTAGCGTGCCATTTCTGCGGAGAGGGATCGAGCCATATGGGATCAAAACTGGCGCAATGAAGTTAATTTATCTGCTTTTAAACCTTTCTAAACTGTGTGTCTACTGTATGCCTACTGTGTGTCTACTGTATGTCTACTGTATGTCTACTGTGTGTCTACTGTGTGTCTACTGTATGTCTACTGTGTGACTGTATGTCTACTGTATGTCTACTGTGTGTCTACTGTGTGTCTACTGTATGTCTACTGTATGTCTACTGTGTGTCTACTGTGTGACTGTATGTCTACTGTATGTCTACTGTGTGTCTACTGTGTGACTGTATGTCTACTGTATGTCTACTGTGTGTCTACAATTTATGTACTTCCTTTACTTGAAATTACTAAATAAATATTGTAAATAAAGCTGATATTGAAATGCTGATTCTAGGGATGACGACGGAAACAGCTTTCTTGGATCACGATAAGAAAGATGAAAAACTGAACCACGTGGCGGAGTTCTTCCATCGTAACCAATGAGGAGATTGACACTGAACTACGTGTCAAGCTATGATGGTTAGGTCAAACAATGTAATCAGTTTTTGGGTTATCGAAGACTGATAGTTAAGCTGGTTATTGGCTGCAAAACAATGTAATCAGAGCTATGAAGCTGGTTATTCGGCTGCAAAACAATGTAATCAGATCTATGAAGCTGGTTATTCGGCTGCAAAACAATGAAATCAGGGCTATGAAGCGGGTTTTATGAATCAGGCTAGGGCGTTATTCGCTGCAAAACAATGTAATCAGATGCTGACTAAAAAGCGTTGGTTATTCGGCTGCAAAACAATGAAATCAGGGCTATGAAGCTGGTTATTCGGCTGCAAAACAATGTAATCAGGGCTATGAAGCTGGTTATTCGGCTGCAAAACACAGTGAAATCAGACGCTATGAAGCTGGTTATTCGGCTGCAAAAAATGTAATCAGGGCTATGAAGCATGAACATTTAACAAGTCGATGGAAAAACATGTGTTTTTGAATATAAGTTTTACAGAAAAATCTGCGTTTTTTCCTTGGCAACATATGGTTGTGAGACATGGACCTTTGATAAAGCGGTGGAGAAGATCATAAGTGTCTTTGAATGCAATTTCTACAGAAGAGTACTTAGAATATCATGGACAGAGGAAAGAACAAATGCTTCTGTTCTGCAACAACTTAATATTAAAGAGAGTTGGCTATTAAAGAGCAAAACATCAAGGAAAATTACATTTTTCTAACACATCAAACGATATGAGCTCATACAGAAGATACTTTTTGAGGGAATGATGCCTGGAAGAAGAATGAGAGGAAGACCTCAAAGACGATGTGTGTAAGATGTCATTGACGATCTGAGAATGACTGCTGCTGACGCCGGTCAATTTGCACAAAACAGAGAGCTTTTCAGGACTGCCGTCATGGCTGCCAAGTTCCGGAAGGGACAAGCTACCTGATGATGATGATGATGAAAGAGACACAAAGGGTTGGTGAGGACCATTATGGGAGGAGGCATCCCGGCAAAAAGGAGAAGAAGGAGACGACGGAAAAGATGGATTCAGGATGTAACTGACGGTTTGAGCATGACGACTGCAGAGGCAGAACATCTGGCCAATGAGAGTGAGACATTTCGAAGGAATGTTAGGATGGCAAAGTTCTGCTCAAGACAGGTTACTTGATGATGATGTTGATGATGAGGATGAGGAAGACGACTGCTCTGTCGTAAAACGATGTCATGTGTCGCCCGAGTGGTTACCGTGGTCCAAATTTGGGATGTAAGGAATGGAACCACAGATGCCTGCCATGCGTAAGAGGAGACTAAGGGGTTTTGGCTGAAATCGGATGCACATGTCCTAAAGTGTAGAAGTCTATGCGTTTAGGGGCCTACGAAACCAATGTGCAACGTATACATGTTCTTGGCAAAGATCAAACATATCACAAAGAGTGATTAAAATTGATGGTAAAGAACGAACGTAAAGAAGAAGAAGAAGAAGCTTAACCCCTATTTGGGCATAGACCCTCAACAAAGACATGCAAAGTCTTAATATCTTTAGCTATCTTCTGTAGCTCCTTTCAGTGCTTCTGTATATGGTTAGTCTATTGTCTATTCCCAGGTGGAAGATGTAGTTGGCTGTTCACTCTTGCCGTTAAGCGTAGGGATGGGAGCTTAATTTGCGTTCTAGGGCCAGATGAGTCGCCATTGTTGTGTTGTATCCGTGTTTATGTAGTGTGGTCTTGATATTGACTATCCATCTTTTACGTGGTCTTCCCTTAGCTCTAGTACCCGATCTCTTTTTATTGTATGCTTGTATTGGTGGTTGTTTGGTTGCTGTTGTTGTATGGTTAGTTATGCCTCCACATCTTTTCTTGGACCTGCTACCTTGCAGGTCGGCTGGGAACAGCCAAAGGCTGACGGAGAGCAAGCCCAGTAAACGCTGGCTAAAACTGGACACATCGCCGAAGGATAAGCCTACCAGAAGGACCAGAGCTCCAAATGGCGCTGAAGATGTGACGAACAATATCAATGTTAAGGCTGCATGAATCAGATTTCCACATGAATGAAACTTATGGGGAAATCTGGTACACCAGTCTAAGCGGTGATCGCGAGAGAGAGAGAGAAATCTCGCCCGAGTGGTTACCGGGGCCCAAATTTGAGGTGTAAAGAATAGAACCACTGTTACCTGCACGCATGTCGTAAGAGGCGACTAAGGAGGTTTGGCTGAAATCGGATGCACATGTCCTAAGCGTGTAGAAGTCTATGCGTTTAGGGGCCTACCAAACCAATGTGCAACGTATACACGTTCTTGGCAAAGATCAAACATATCACAAAGAGTGATTAAAATTGGTCGTAAAGAACGAACGCAAAGAAGAAGAAGAAGAGAAATCTCTTCTCATGTATTTCTAGGTTTCCTCTCTTACGCTTTCTTGTGGGTTCCAGGAAAAGCCCTTCTTGTTATATTCACATCGGATTTTTCAAGGCGTAATCCAAATATTTTACTTCTTCCAATGTTAGTTTTTCAATCTATTTTTTTCTTCTTTATAATGTCTTTGTTTGTCATATCCCTGATAGTTTCTGTGTGTGTGTGCACGTGTGTGTATGCGCGTGTGTGTGTGTACGTGCGTGTGTGCATGTGTGTGTGCCGTATGTGTGTAGTGCGTGTGTGCGCGCGTGTGTGTGCTGCGTGAGCTGATTTGTGTGTGTGTCTTATTACTAATACATATTCTCCTTTATGTCGAATATCATTGCTTCTTTCTTTTTTTTTTTTTTTTGCGTCCATTGAATTCTCTTTTCACTTTCGAAATCCTAACATATTTTATTTTATTTGTTATGTTATGTTATGTTATGCGATCGACGTCACGGCACATTGGGCATTCCCATGCATGCTCTGTCGTCCGCTGCAGCAGCCATCCCAAAGTCCATTTGCTCACAGTACCCATGAGAAGTTGATTACTATATCTTCTCTCTCTACCACGAAGACGACACTGTCTGGCATGTCCAAACTTAACGCCTAATTTCGAACTCGTTCAGTGTCTGAGACGTGCCCATGTCACATAATTGAGAGCTTACCGCATTGATGATATCGGCTCTGTCCATACTTCTGCCCGTTTGAGTCAGGGCATTGTTTTCAAGAACGTCTGCACGCTCGTTACCCTGCACTCCAGCATGTCCAGGTGTGTACAGCCAAGTTTATTTAATTTGTTTTAGGTACTGGTACTCTCTCTCTTTCTCTCGCGATCACCGCTTAGACTGGTGTACCAGATTTCCCATAAATCTCATTTATGTGGAATTCTGATTCATGCAGACTTAGAACTGGTGTGATTTCGTCACATCTTCAGCGCCATTTGGAGCCATCTGGTGCTTATCCTTCGCGATGTGTCCGGTTTTAGCCAGCGTTTACTGGGTTCGCTCTCCGTCAGCCTTTGGCTGTCCCCAGCCGACCTGCAAGGCAGCAGGTTAGGTACTGGTACAGACAGTGGTCAGGAAATCACCTTCATATTTGTCCCTAGGCACGCAGGAGTTAGGGGTAATGCACGAGCTGATAGATTGACTAGCGTCAATATCAGAGGGAGCTGAAATGGACCGAAATGACGTTCTTAACGCATTGAGAGTTGCCCGTCTGCCCAGCGTGTTCGTAGCGCGTTGGACTACCGGTGACTATCCCTCTGTGTGTGCGGGTTCAATTCCGCGGGATGCAGAAAAGCCAGATTCCCAGATTTACGGTGTTCGTGGCACCGAACCGAATGGTTACGTGTCCATGGCACGAGCCGAAGAGCTGAAAAGCTCAAGTGCTTCTGGATCGGAAACCCCCAAAAACGCATTGAGAGAGTCTTTCCGAACAGAGGAGTTTCAGGGTTGTGAATCCCACTCGCTGACCATATTGAGAGAGATGGATGTCGATATTGGTGCAATCCGAAAAGAACGACGTACCAAATATGTAAAGAGATTGATTAATCAACATCGAACTGGTGTGTTGGGCTGCTGGATGTGTTGAGGTGGGAATTGGAGCACCTATGGACGTCTCCGAAGTGTTATAATGATAGTCCTCATATAAATGATAACTGTCGCTATATTATGCTTGCATTTAATTTTTCTTTTCACTTTCGAAATCCTGATATATGTTTTACTGTTTGTTTTTTCTCCAGGCATGGGCGTTTCCAGTTTCTGAAACAAACAGCTTCAAATTTCTTCTTCTGTTACGGGAAAAGATCTGGACATAACCTTGTAATCACCTACCTGTTCATTAAATCATTATACCTTCTTAACACAGTCGGACAGTTTTTCATCTTATCATCCTTTCTTCGAACCAACTTCTGGGACTTTGGTTCTGAATTTATGAGATCATACCTTCAATACGGAGAATGGGATAACGAGGATGTGTTTCCAAGAATCGCACTTTGTGATATGACTATTCGTCAAATGCAGAATGCTCAAACATATACTGTACAATGTGTGCTTACTGTTAATCTGTTTCTGGAAAAAATGTTTCTTGTGTATTGGTTGTGTTTATGGTGTATGTTACTGCTAACGGAATTAGTTTAATTCGGTGGACTTTTCAGCTTCTCAGTGAAGCGCAGACAACTGAGTTCTTTATGAGTTTCTCTGGGTATTTTCTTCCAGAGTTATCCACTTCTAAACAGGAAAGAAAGATGTTTATGACCATGGTTAAGAATTATTTGAAACCGGACGGGGTATTTGTTCTCAGGTTGATATCCATCAATACAACAGATCTTCTGACAGTTGACCTAATTCGTCAAATTTGGTCAAGATACAAGAAGTTTAAGAAACTAATGGACTCGCTCAAACGAATAGAGGCGACCAACTCGCTGTGATTGGCTGACTGATTGATTGATTGATTGATAGGACCATCATCATTGCACTTCGGTGAGTAACATGTGTGCTTCGATCTTTTTCTTATACGGAAGATCTTGGTTGCAGGCACGAACTCTGTAGCACCGGCGAGGACCCAGATGTAATTTTGAAGATGGTAAAGATATTTTTGTAAGAATTTTTATTTTAAATCTTTTCTAATGAGTTTTGCCCGGACAGCGGTTTTCCAGCCTCCTCTTTTCGATTTTGAACTGTCAAGGGTTCTTTTACGTTCTCAAATTGAACACAGGTCCTACGTTTTATAGTCCATTTAGGATATGACTAGGAACTCGATCTCACCTACACTGAGATCAGGGATCTCTGAAATAATATCCAGATGGCTCCACGAGGGACCGAACCTGGTACTTTTGGCACGAGAGACGAGAACCTAGCCTCTACGTCACAGGGGCCCTATGGATAGTTAATAAACAGACAGCACAATATCTGGATGCCACAGAGACGTGGGTTTAAAGGATAATGCTAAGAATCTCACGTACTGATAAAATAACTAATGTTGATTTGTTGAAAGAGGTCAAGACACAGAGGAAACATATTACCAATGCAATATAAGAAAGGCGCTCGAGTGGTTACCGGGGCCCAAATTTGGGGTGTAAAGAATAGAACCACTGTTACCTGCCACGCATGTCGTAAAGGCGACTAAGGAGGTTTGGCTGAAATCGGATGCATGTGGACGTAGGGAATGCTAACCGAAACAAATGCTTGCAAAAACGGATGCACCAGGCAGTAAGGCGCTAAACTTGCAACGACCAGCCACAATGGGAAATGGGATAACGGATTCTACGGTCACCAATCTGCCTCGGAGATTTAGCCATGCAGTAAGAATTCAGACCTACCATCACGAGGGTGGCCAAAACTTACTGCTGGAAGAGTTCGGCACAAACGGGAAACAGAAATCATAGGAATTATATCCTACAGAACTGCCCCCAGTATGCAGACTTGAGAAGAAAGAGGTGGCCCACTTACACTAGCATTCAAGACAAACTGTATGGCTTGGGTGATAATCTGAGGCAGGCGGCTGCCTTTATTAGAGAATCCGAAATCCCAATCTAGTGAGAACGCAGAAGAAGAAGATATAAAAAATGGCAGGCATCAGTTGGTTAGATATTTAATAAACAAAGAATGTTTAGAACACAATGTGACAACAGGTAAAATCAATGTGAGAAGAGGCAGACTAAGACAGAGAGAACAAATGTTGGACAGCCTGGTCACATGGCACGGAAGAATGCCAGCATCCGTATTGATCAGTTATCAGTTATCAGAGGACTATCATCATAGCACTCCGGACATGTCCATAGGTGCTCGATCTCCGCCTCAGCAAATCCAGCAGCGTCCAGCGACCCAGCCTTTGATGTTGATTAATCAATCTCTTTGCATATTTAGTATGTAGTTCTTTTCGGCCTGCACCAATATTGACACCCATCTCTTTCAATCTGGTCAGCGAGTGGAATTCACAGCCCTAAAACTCCTGTGTTCGGAAAGACTCTCTCAATGTGTGAAGAATGTCACTTCGATCCATGGCAGCTCTCTCTGATATTGTAGCCAAGCCAGCCAATCTATCAGCTCGTTGATTACCCCTAACTCCTGCGTGCCCAGAGACAAAAATGAAGGTGATTTCTCTGATCACTGTCTGTGCCAGTACCTCTACCCAGTTGCGTCTCACCATACCTGATTCGACTTTACGAATCATGCTCATGGAGTCACTGAGTATGAAAACACGAGAGTAGTTGTGAGAGCCAACCAGTTCACCGCCTCCGTAACCACCCGAACCTCCATTGTCAAGCTACTTGTGGTTGTGGAGCCCCACTGGCCTCTCTTATTATTTTCCTCCTGAGCGTGCTGAAAAAGCCCACGCACAGCTTGTTGGCAATGACTGAACCATCGGTGTAAATAACCACATCTGTATCATTGATGATGTCATTCAAAGAGCCACCACCTCCACGTTTAGCAGTGATAGATTATTTTGTTCGCAGTTTTCTTAATAGATGTAATAACGGTGAAAACAGTCTGAAATTGAGGTGCCAGCAATCCATTCCTCTCTGTTTCAATTCCGGAAGGATCACATATTTTCCTAAGCGTATCTTCCGCCTGACTCAGCCATGATCTGCCTCTCTTGAGTCTACACCTCGAATTGATAATCAGCGTCAATGACAGACAGTTGTGGAGATCCATGATCACCTTCGCAAACCGACATGATACTTGATGATGATGATGAATATATAGAATGAGGAGGAATTGGAGAGATTCAAAGGAAGCTATGTAGAAGTAGAAAGAGTGAGAGATTGAAGGATGGTTACGGACAACAGATCATATCTTCTTCTGCGTTTCACTATATTGGGATTTCGGATCTCTAATAAAGGCAGCCGTCTGCCTCAGATTATCTGCCACACCATACAGTTTGTCTTGGAAGCTAGTGTAAGTGGGCCACCTCTTTCTTCTCAAGTCTGCATACTGGGGCAGTTCTGTAGGATATAATTCCTATGATTTCTGCTTCCCTGTTTGTGCCGACCTCTTCCGCAGTAAGTTTTGGCCACCCTCGTGATGGTAGGTCTGACATTCTTACTGGCTAAATCTCCAAGGTAGATTGTGACCGTAGAATCCGTTATCCCATTCCTCATTGTGAGGGTCGTTGCACCATGTTATGCGCCTTACGGCTGGTGCATCCGTTTTCTGCAAGCATTTGTTTCGGGTTACATTCCCTAGCGGACACATGCATCTGATTTCAGCCAAACCTCCTTACTCGCCTCTTTCGACATGCGTGGCAGGTAACAGTGGTTCTATACTTTACACCCCAAATTTGGTCCCCGGTAACCACTCGGGCGAATAGATCATATGAGAGTTGCGAGCTATCCAACGATGACTACTACACACTCGACAGACAAGGACAAACTATCATCTTCCAACTCAGGAAAGGGCATAACAGACTGAACAAAGGCTACGATTGTCCACATCCCTCCTTGTCACTATGTCCCCGCTAATCAAACCACAGAACATGTCCTGTAAGACTGGCTCTGTATGTCCTCACTAGAAAGGAGTGCTGCCCATACAACACAACACTACATGCAAACTAATAACCAGAGATGAGCTCCAGACATCAGTCGACTTCATATAAGAACTAGTCCAACGTTATATGACGGTATATACTGAACGCGTCTACAGCGATCGCAAAGAAGAAGAATTAGAAAGATACATATTACTTCTTTTTTTATTTTGCCGTCACACTGTTACCGGGTTGTTGCCCAGTGTCGTCACACACTGTTACCGGGTTGTTGCCCAGTGTCGTCACACTGTTACCGGGTTGTTGCCCAGTGTCGTCACACTGTTACCGGGTTGTTGCCCAGTGTCGTCACACTGTTACCGGGTTGTTGCCAAGTGTCGTGGTTTTCTGGTTTTGTCTTGCGCTGTTCTGGTGGCTTGGGAGATAGTTATATTTGCTTTTTGACTGAAATCTGCTATGCCATATAACTATCATTTCGTGGTCTTTCCTTCGCTATCTTTCCTGATGTTCTGTTGTAGAAGACTATGTATACATTGGAGTTTGGATGCATTCTTATTAAGTTGCCGAAACACTTCATTCTTTGTTTCTCAATATAATTCAAGCAAGGTTCTATCCCAACTTTCTTTCTTATGCTGATGTTGGTGACTGCCTTTTCTGGTGTTGTTTGTAACTTTTCGTAGGCATTGCATTTCACATGTAGTTATTTTTTGTCAGACAACGGAGACACGATGAAAGAAATAAACTCTCGTATTGGTATAGCAGTTAGTGCCTTCACTAACAAATAATCTCAAGACCTTAGTATGTGTACAAAAGTTAAATTGTTTAGGTCCTGTGTGATTCCTGTACTGACCTACGGTTGTGAAAGTTTAAAAATTAACAAAGAAAACTGAAAAGAAACTGGACAACTTTGAGAATAAATGTCTCCGAAAATTATTAAAAGTAAAATGGAGTGATTTCGTTTCTAACAACACAGTGAGAGATAGAACACACCAACAACCCATATCAAATATTATAAGGAAACGAAGGTGGAAATATTTAGGTCATGTTCTTAGATCAGACGAAAAGAGAATAAATCGAGAAGTCCTTATGTGGTCACCAGTTGGGAAAAGAAAACGTGGAAGACCTAAGATCACTCTTCGAAGAACAATCCAACAAGAAAGTAAACTATTGGGATGTAAAACCATACGAGATCTCCAGCTGCTAGCAACGAACCGCATCATATAAAGATCTAAAACCTCTGCCCTATGTGCCGCCTTTGGCACGAAAGGAATAAACTAACTATAAACTAACAAACTAATTTTTGTGACTATGTTTTGCTCATTGTCCATAATGCTGCAAATATGATAAATATTACAATCTTCAATATCGTTTTTTAAAATGAAATACTGTTTACTGATGTATTTGTGAAACCAATAAACATTCATTAAAAATACATTTAACAGAAATTGTTTCCATAGTTTTTTACTTCTTCTTCATTATGTTCATCTTGTGATATGCTGTGCTTCATTCTCTAGCGAGCTTTACCAGTCATATCATGACTAGATCCTGCTTGTGCATATTATAATAATAATTGCTCTCGTTCCGTTATACGTTACATAGGGCCTGAAAGTATTTTCTCCATAACGCTCTTTCCTGGACAACTCGCCCAATCTCTTCCATGGAACTGAGACCGATATCTCTTGCCTCTCTCAGTAAAGTTCGTTTCGGGTCTCCTTGGTCATCCTCTCTTCTGAACCCTTTACATCCCACTTCAATGCCTGCTTTGATATTCGTTGATCATTTCTCCTCAAGGTGTGTCCAACATATCTCCATCTTCTCTTTCTTATAACAGTTGTTATAGATGTTGTTTGATGCTATAGATGACAAGTTGTCTGTTTTTCTTTGTATATCTTGGTTTCTACTTAACAAGACAATATCATCTGCAAAATCCAAATCTTCTAGTTGACTACTTTCTACCCAATCAATGACAGTTTCGTTCCTGCAACATATTGTGCACATACAATTTAATATTCTTCATTCACATAACAGTAGAGCAGGAAGTGAAAACATTTATCACAGCTATACTAGAGATGACGAACAACAGAGAAGAGTGATTGATTGCATGATTGATTGCATGATTGTTAAGAACGTCATCATTGCACTTCGGTGAGTAACCATGTATTCTCTTATCTCTTTCTTACACAGAAAGATAGTCGTCATTGATTATTGGTTATTGGTTATTGGTTACTAAACTGACGTCATTGCACTTCGGGCAGACCCATAGGTGCTCAGTCTCCCCAACAGATATCGAAGAGTATGCATACTGATGGTTCCTGTGGCTCACTGATTAAACACACCTTTCACTCTGCCTCTCAGGCATCCAGTTCGACTTGAACAACGGGTAATTTCAAACTGCCTAAATCGCTTGATCGATTCAACATCGATATTAGTGTCCTCATCCAACAGACAGTCGCGAAGAGACCGAAGAATATCCTCTTATCCATATTCAACTCCTCAACAATCGATGCTGTTGATGCAAGCCTGTCCGCTCTCTCATTACCATAAACACCCGCATGCCCAGGACAGTATATCCACGTAAGTCGCTGGAGGTTATAAACGTCTATAGACGACATCCACTCATACCGAAACCTGCCCTTCTGGATCTTGTGAAGCATCGACTGAGAGTCAGATACAACAACTGCCCCAGTAAATGAAGTCCCAGAGATCCAATGAAGGGCAGCAGTAACGGCCTCAACCTCCATCCTCATACTAGAAGTAGTTGTCCTGTATGCCCCACTTCGCTCTGCAACAACCCTACCATGCGAACTAGCCAAGAAACCCCAACCGGACTTCTCACCACATTGAACCGATCCATCGGTATATACAACAACATCATCACCCCTTGCATTATCTTCTATCAGCTGCTTAACTGCGAGATCAGCCTTCATGTTGCCCCAATCTCTACATTCTCTTCCAAGAGTAATGATAATGTATAACTCATATGTATCCGGCGTGATGCTGACCACATCACCCATCGTGTGCCGACGGTCAATGAAAATACAGGCCTAACACTGTATTGACCTAATATACCACGAGGTATGAAAGGGTTCCTTTACCTTTTTACATATGTACAGACATCGTCAATGTTGTTCATTTTTTGACACTTTTGATTTCAAGGGGTGGTAACTTGCGTCAGATTTCTAAACTATTATACAATATAAGTTGTCTACCATTGTATATCGATCATAAAAAAAACACATACGGTTGATTGATCGATTCATTAATAGGAGCATCATCATTGCACTTCGGTGAGTAGCCATGTGTGCTCCGATCACTTTATTACACAGGAAATTCTCAGCTGCAATGCACGAACTCCATAGCACCGGCTAAGGTCCCCGAGGCAATGTTTAAGTTTGTTAAGATATTTTGTAGGAATGTTTTTGTTTTTTTAAATAATAATTTGCCTGGTAGCGGCTTTCCAGCCTGCTCTTCTCGATTTTTCAGCTGCCAAGGGTTTGTTTACGTGCTCAAATTGAACGTTTTATTGTTCGTCTCCGGTAGGACTTGGAACTTGATCTCATCTACATCGAGATCATGGATATCTGGAAAAATATCTAGATGGGTCCATGAGGTTGCGAACCAGTTACCTTTGACACAAGAGACAAGCAACTAAACTCTACGCTACAGACACCCCTACACATACTGTACAAACATATTTAAAAAAACAAAGTCTCAAACCACAAGTTACTTAAAGTTAATTGCATATCCTTTACAGGACTTCACGAATCAACCTAGCTTTTCACGCTATTTGTGATTTTTCTAGGCATTATTACGTTCAGTAGTTTGCCATTGCTTTCTGAACGGGTGGTGCCATCGTCCTTTGTAAAATTCCACGCGAAACAATTTTCAACCAAATTATCCGCAGCGTGAGTCGAACTCAGAACCTCGAACGTCGGGGTTAGTAGACCGAGTTACTATCCCCTAGCCACGACGTCACCATAAGGTACTTACTTACTTATATATTCCTCTCCGGTTCTCGTGGAGCATAGGACATTAGCAGTTATTTTCCTCTTTTTTCGTGGAGCATGGACATTAGTTGTTTTCCAATTTTCCAGTTAGCTAGGACATTAGCAGTTGTTTTTCTCTTTCCAGTTAGCATAGGACATTAGCAGTTGTTTTCCTCTTTTCCAGTTAGCATAGGACATTGAGTTGTTTTCCAATTTTCCAGTTAGCATAGGACATTATAAGTTGTTTTCCACTTTTTCATGGAGCATAGGACATTAGAAGTTGTTTTCCTCTTTTCCAGTTAGCATAGGACATTAGCAGTTGTTTTCCTCTTTTCCAGTTAGCATAGGACATTAGAAGTTGTTTTCCAATTTTCCTGTTAGCATAGGACATTATAAGTTGTTTTCCACTTTTTCATGGAGCATAGGACATTAGAAGTTGTTTTCCTCTTTTCCAGTTAGCATAGGACATTAGCATTTGTTTTCCGTTTTTCCTGTTTTGTATAACTTTCCAGGATATTCCAGCATCCTTTAATTCATCAAGAAGATCAGTCTCAAGGTCTGTTTGAGAAGTCCACCTTTCCATTTTCTCTGCGGGTTCCACTCAAGCGCTTGTCTTGTGACACTCGACTGTGTCTTCCGTAATGTATACCCTACCCATCGCCATTTTCTTCTTGACCGGGATCCATGGGTTTATTGGTTATTGGTTATTGGTTATTGGTTATTGGTTATTGGTTATGGGTTATTGGTTATTGGTTATTGGTTATTGGTTATTGGTTATTGGTTATGCATTTGAAAATAGATGTCTGCGAAAAATAATTAATATAAATTGGAACGAATTCAGGAGAAGTGATGAAATCAGAGACATGTCTGGTCAACCACTAGTGACAACTGTTATAAGAAAGAGAAGATGGAGATATGTTGGGCACACCTTGAGGAGAAATGATCAACGAATATCAAAGCAGGCATTAAAGTGGGATGCAAAGGGTTCAAGAAAGAGAGGTCGATCTAAGGAGACCCTGAAGCGAACTTTGCTGAGAGAGGGTGGAAATATCGGTCTCAGTTCCATGTAGGAGATTGAGCGAGTTGTCCAGGATAGAGCGGTATGGAGAAATTACTTGCAGGCCCTATGTAACGTATAACGGTACGAGAGGAATTAATATTATTATTATTATTATTGGTTAACTGGTTACTGATGGTGGACACACCTTGAGGAGAAATGATCAACGAATATCAAAGCCGGCATTGAAGTTGGATGCACAGGGTTCAAGAAAGAGAGGACGACCTAAAGAGACCCTGAAACGAACTTTACTGAGAGAGGCAAGAAATATCGCCACAAAACTCTACACCACGAGACCCCCAGAGACAAAGGACACAAAACAACACTGGACACATCTGTTGACCATGTCAAACAATATTCTACCAAAGTCGCTGCCTTAAGGCTAAACACACGATCAAGTTGATAAGAAGCTGAATATACCTGAATTGATGCTATAATAAACTTAAGTCTACTATGATAATAGCACTTATTAGCACGCACTTTATGTACATACAGTTTTCAAGTGTTTATTCATTAAATAGTCAAAAACAATAACGCAATTGTCCTGGCTTAATTTCGTAAATTGTTATCATTTGTAGCTATTATACATGTTTCCATTATAAGGCTCGCAATTAGAGCTGTCTGTAATGAACAACCTTATCTATTGAGTACATATATATGTATATGTTACAGCGGGTAGTCAACGAAATAGTCTATATATAATTATTACTGACAGTTGAGCAGAAGATAATCTAATAAACATTTGACTGGAACCTATATTTATATGAAGTAACAAGTTAATTATATACTTGTGGATCTGGATAAAAGGTATAGTATAATGTAAGATACTTTGCTTAAGAATGTGTTTAACGTATATTTATAGTTGAATATATGATTGCGGATCTGAATATTAGGTATATTTACTTCTTCGAACTCTTCATATCAACCACTTGTTAAACAACTCTGTGTGATGTGTATGTGATCTGAGCCTAAGAGCGATTGTACGTTATGCCAGTTATGCGCCTGCAAGTTAGTCCAGTACATCCGATTTCTGCGATGCTTTTTATTTACTATGGTAGCTTCCTAGGTCCTACATTAGTCACCTCTACGACATGCCTTGTAGGTCCCAGTGGTGCTATTCTTTGATGCCTCCATTGCGGGCCCCGGCATAACACGGTCGAGTATATTTACTAACATTGTGTGTCTTTCCTGCGAGGTGGTTAAGACGTTTGCTATCGTTCTAAAGGTTTTAGGTTCGAATTCTGACCGTGTTACGTGACAATTATTTTCATGAGAACCCTAGGATTGCTGCTGGAGCTACGAAGTGTGTGCTTTGTGCAACACTCTCAGCAGATGGCGTGCTATTTCTGCCGACAGGGGCGGAGTCATATGGGGAAACTCGGAGCAATGAAGTCAATCCTTTACTTTTAGATCCTTCAGAATAATAGTGTAAGTTAAGATACATTGTTTAGCTTCCTTGTTAAACATACAATTATATAGAGAAATCTCTTCAATATAATCAAGAGAATTCAATGGGTGTGGTCAACATCACGTCGGTCATCTTTACTTCCCAGTGCTTTTCTTGGCACTCAGTTGAGGTTGGGTCAACTTGAGACCCATTGCTGTCACAAAAAACTATCCACTAACACTGTGGAATCGAACCCACACAACACTTTTAAGAAGCGACCGCACTAACCACTATGCTATCTCGGTTCTCCTATCGATGATGGTCCTTATTCAACAGAAAAGCCCGTCTGCCCAGCGTGTTCGTAGCGCGTTGGAATACGGGTGACTATCCTCTGTGTGCGGGTTCAATTCCGTGGATGGCTGAAATAGTCACAGATTCCCAGATTTACGGTGTTCGTGCACCGAACCGAAGGGTTACGATGTCCGTGGCACCGAGCCGAAGAGCTGAAAAGCTCAAGTGCTTCTGGATCGGAAAAAAATTCAACAGATAACAGACCTTCATACGGAAACGAGTTCTTAATTTTGTTTATATGAGGAAGTCATAGTAGACAAATGGCTGTAGAAATAACTAAACATGATAACAACTTGAAACCAGTTTATTTATATACATACATTGTTCCTTTATTTCAATATATTTCACTCAACATTGATACATTTATCCCATCGTTATCAATCTCCCAAACCGCCTGCAAGAACTGGGCTCGTTTTCTAAACCATGTTTCATCACATTAACTGCAGTCACGCAATGTCCGCCAAGTGGTTTCAGGACCAAAGTGGAAATCGTTAGCAAGTCGGGACTGTAAGGTTGATGTTCCAGAACTTTCACCGTAGTTGTACATTTTCTCCGAGTTATCCATGCTCGATGTGGTCTGGCATTGTCATGAAGAAGCAACACTCCTGTAGTCAGCAGTCCTGAGCATTTTTTTTCGAATTGCATCATGAAGCATCGATAGAACTTCACAGTATGATTCAGAATTACATTGTTACCTTCTTCTGAAATTGTTAAAGCACTCTTGACAATCCCAGAACACCGTCAACATAACCTTCCCTGCTGATGGCGTAACCTTGAATTTTTGACACAAGGCGAAGAAAGATGTTTCCACTGTATTGAAGCACGCTTTGATTCGGGCTGGTAGTGATGCACCCATGATTCATCCTCAGTAACAATGCTGTTCAGCATGTCTTCTCCTTCATCTTCGTATCGACAGAGATGACGCAAGGACAGGCCAAATCGGTTCATTTTGTGTTCCTCCTTCAATTGCCTGGGTACCATATTGAGCACACTTTCTTCAATTGTGTCAAAAATCTCAAGGTTACGCCATCAGCAGGGAAGGTTATGTTGACGGTGTTCTGGGATTGTCAAGGAGTGCTTTTAACCAATTTCAAGAAGAAAGGTGACAATGTGAATTCTGAATCATACTGTGAAGTTCTATCGATGCTTCATGATGCAATTCGAAAAATGCTCAGGACTGCTGACTACAGGAGTGTTGCTTCTTCATGACAATGCCAGACCACATACGGCTAGATTAACTCAGGAGAAAATTAACCAACTACGGTGGCAAGTTCTGGAACATCAACCTTACAGTCCCGACTTAGCCCCTAACGATTTCCACCTTTTGGTCCACTGAAAACCCACCTTAGCGGGAGACATTTCGCGAATGACGCCGAAGTTGAATGTGAAGTGAAAACATGGTTTAGAAAACAGAGCCCGCAGTTCTATGCAGGCGGTTTGGGAGGATTGATAAAACGATGGGATAAGTGTATCAATGTTGGTGGAAATTATGTTGAGAAATAAAGGAACAATGTATGTATAAAAATAAACTGGTTTCAAGTTGTTATCATGTTTAGTTATTTTTCTACAGCCATTTGTGGCTTACTTATTGACTTCCTCGTACTTTGAAATGAAAATCATGACATATCTTTTACAGGACTTAGCCATTTTTTTGGATCCAGAAGCACTTGAGCTTTCAGCTCTTTGACTCGGTGCCATGGACATCGTAACCTTCGGTTCGGTGCCACAAACACCGTAAATCTGGAGAATCTGTGTCTTTTCTGCCAGCCAGCGGAATTGAACCCGCAATCACAGAGAGCTTGTCACCGGTAGTCCAACGCGCTACGAACACGCTGGACAGACTTAGCCATCAGCCACTTCAAACGAATCGTTGAATTTCTAGTTTTTCTTGACACCACTTATACATTCAGTAGTTTTCCATTGCGTTCTGAACTGCGAGGTCTATTTTTACCCTTCTTTTCCACTGGAACGAATTTGCTTCCAAAATGTCCGTCTCGGAGTTTGAACCAAGTACGATTGGGTTGTGACCAAGCTCACTACCGCTTAAGCTACAGACGCCCAACACCACTTTACGTTCTTCTTCTTCACTTTTCAACTCCCAACGGAGCACAGGTCTTCAACAAATATCTTCCAGCTCTTCCTCTCTCCTGCCATACCTTCAAATTCTTTACATGTTTTACCTATCCTTTTAATATCAGCCTCCAGCTTTCGTCTGCAGGTCTGTCTAGGCCTTCCTCTACTCCTCTTTCTCTGCGGGTTCCAAAACAGTGCATGTCTTGCAATGCTTCAGATCGGTCTTCTCAATGTATGTACTATCCATCGCCAGCGTCTCTTCCTTAGTTCTTTCTCCACTGGTATCTGCTTAGTTCTTTCTCCACTGGTATCTGCTTAGTTCTTTCTCCACTGGTATCTGCTTAGTTCTTTCTCTACTGGTATCTGCTTAGTTCTTTCTCCACTGGTATCTGTTTAGTTCTTTCTCCACTGGTATCTGTTTAGTTCTTTCTCCACTGGTATCTGCTTAGTTCTTTCTCTACTGGTATCTGCTTAGTTCTTTCTCCACTGGTATCTGCTTAGTTCTTTCTCTACTGGTATCTGCTTAGTTCTTTCTCTACTGGTATCTGCTTAGTTCTTTCTCCACTGGTATCTGTTTAGTTCTTTCTCTACTGGTATCTGCTTAGTTCTTTCTCTAAGTTTATCGTACGTAATCTTATTATACCATACCAGTCCTTCTATTTTACTTTATTTTGAATGAAAATCTTGGCATATTCTTTACAGTACGTAGCCATCAACCACAGTAAACGGAGTCGTTGGTTTTCTAGGCACCACTTATACTTTCAGTAGTTTGTCATTGCGTTCTGAACGGGGAGGTCTATTTTTACCTTTTGTAAAAATCGTACGGAAACGAATTTGCTTCCAAACTACCTGACGCGGGGTTTGAACCAGGTACGCTTTGGTTGTGATCGAGCTCACTATCGCTGAAGCTACAGACGCCCACCACTACTTTACTTTACATAATAAAAGATAGTTTTTATATTAATGAACGTTGATAGAAGTATGATACTGGACAGCACATGATCACATTAATACCCGCAAGCGTGATCTAACTTCATGTAGCAAATGGAGCGGAGGACAGAGCATGCATGGGAATGGAGAATGTCCAATAACGTCGATCGCAAAACATAACTTATATGCAAAAGCACATGAATGTTTTTCCACTGCCATGTTAAATGTCCATGCTTCACACCCATATGACAAAGAAAATCTGGATCGGTTGGCCAAAGACAGGCAAGCATGGCAAGTGGCTGTGAAAGGTTGCTAAAAAAAATTAAAAATTAACCGTCACATATGGAGGGAAAAGGGTACGCAGAGTGCAGAGAGAACATCCTACGTATCAGCTACAGTCTCCAGTTTCACCTGCAGCAACTGTGGCAAGAATTTCCACTCTAGAATGTGCCATTACAGCGTCAACAAACGTTGAGATTCAACGCAGAACAAAATATGTGATACAAAACCTATTGTCTCTGAGACAAGAAAGTCAATAATGACAAAAGGTAATAAAACAAAAATAAAATAATGGAGTAATTAATATAAAAGGCAAGTTGAATGCATCTGAAAATAGATGTCTGCGACAAATAGTTAGTTAGTTTGTTTGTTCCTTTCGTGCCAAAGGCGGCACATAGGGTAGAGGTTTTAGATCTCCATGTGATGCGGTTCGTTGATAAATCGTCTGTTTCAGAAATACTGGTGTTTTTACGATTGAGGATTATTAGACCTCAGATCAACCGACCATAGCAAGTATGAAGAAAATAACACCTTCCATCTTGAAACCGGAACCGGAAAACCTTGCGACAAATAGTAAACATAAAATGGAACGAATTCAGGAGAAGTGATGAAATCAGAGAAATGACTGGTTAACCACTAGTGACAACTGTTATAAGAAGGAGAAGATGCAGATATATTGGACATATCGTGAGAAGAAATGATCAAAGAATATCAAAGCAGGCAGTGAGGTGGGTTGCTAAGGGTGCAAGAAAGAGAGGGCGATTTAAAGAGACCCTGAAACGAACTTTGCTGAGAGAGGCAAGAAATATCGGTCTCAGTTTCATGGAGGAATATTGAGCGAGTTGCCCAGGATGAGCGGTATGGAGAAATTGCTTGCAGGTACCATGTAACGTATAATGGTACGAGATTAACTATTATTATAATTAATATGAATTGTGTGTATCTTATGTTCAGGTATCTTGAGTGATGTATTGTTGCTAAACTGAAGACAGTCAAAAAATTGCTAGTTACATAATTTATGACAAGAGTTGATCTCCAGACATGGTTGGAAAGTAAGTGTGTATATTATTATTCTCTTTAGTAGATTTATCTGCGTAAAACCTCATCATTTATTTTCTTAGCTGTTTCATGTCATTTCCAGCACTCTTCTGTAAAACCACATATCTCTGACTTCCAGCCTGGTTTATTGGTTCTTAATTTTCCACGAATCGCTGCTGTACATAAGTAGCTCCGCCCATATGGTGCCGGGGCCAGCAAGGTGCCGGGGCCCGCAAGGAAAGCAAGGAATAGTACCACTGCGACCTACAAGGTATGTTGCAAGAGACGATTAATTTAGGACCTAGGAAAGCTACACTAGTAAATTAAAAGCATCGCAGAAATCGGACGTGCTTGACTACTTGTAGGCGCATTACTGGCACAATGTACAATCGATCTTAGGCTCAGATCACATACAAATCACACAGAGGGATTAACAAGTGTTCGATATGGAGCGTTGGAAGACGAAGATGATCAGGTTTTGTTGTATGCAAACCTCTTTTAAAACCTCATCATTTGTTCTCTTTGTTGTTCATGAGATTTTCAGCATTCTTCTATAAAACCACATCTCTGTGGCTTTCATCAATCTTATTGATTGTTAATTGTCCATGATACGCTGCCATACAAAAGTATTGATTGAATATATAATAATAATAGCCGTCCATCGCAAGCGATGATGACAACAATCTCAGACGTGTACTGTTGCACCTCTCTGGTATGTGCGGAGGTGACTGTAGAGTCCAATCCTAGAACAGAATCCCCGACCACAGGTGGGGCATACATGATCAAGGTTAGACATGTGCGTGTTGTGTGCTCTGTCTTTTCGCGCTGCTCGTTTTCTCTGTGACTCAACAATACGATGATTCTCGCTATTCGGGTTCCTCTTTGTTGTTACAGCGCCACATTTGGCGATCTTGCGCAAGGGATTCCCAGCACGTATTGTCTATATCGAAGCATTTCAGAGACACTTTGAGAGTGTCTTTAAAGCGTTTTTTCTGTCCACCAGCTAAACGTCTGCCCCCTTCAAGCTCGCCATACATTAACTGTTTTGGGATGCGTTTATCAGGCATTCGAGCAACGTGACCGACCCATCTCAGTTGGGCTTTCTGCAGTGTTGACGCTTGGGATCTTTGCTCTTGTGAGGACTTCGCTGTCTGGAATTTTGTCCTGCCAGTATATTTTTAGTATTCTGCGTAGACAGCTTGTGTGGAAATGGTTTAATTTTCTTGCGTGTCTGCTATACACTGTCCATGTCTCGCTTGCGTAAAGCAGCGTGGTTAGCACTATGGCCTGGTAAACTTTTAGCTTTGTGACTATGCTTATCCCCTTCCGTTCCCACACAGTGACACGTATATATAATCAGCGGGTGTCCATAGCTTAAGCGGTAGCGTGCCAGATTTCAACCTAAGTGTACCTGGTTCAAACACCGTGGCGGACAGTTTAGAATCAAATTTGTTCCTGCGGATTTTTTACTAACAGTAAAAATAGACCAAACCGTTTAGAAAGCAATGACAAACTAGTGAACGTATAAGTAGTGTCTAGAAAATCGACAACTCATTAACTGGGATTAATGACGACGTTCTGTAACGGATATGCCACGATTTACATTTTCATTTAATCATTACTAACATCGATTGCAAGGTCAGCAAATCAGGAGGTACCAATGTGGGCATTAATGCTAGGATTAGGAAAGCCTGACAAGCCTTTTTGCTATCCTGCACACAGTGTGGAATTCTACTGGCAAAACACGTAATCACAAAGTACTGTAGTTTTACAAATTAAAAAAACAATGACAAAATACAGCAACGTTTCGACCAACAAGGCCTTTATCAAGCAAACGAACAAGGTATGGTACCTTGCGACCGCGTGGGCTCAACGTATTACATTCCTATGCTTCTTAGTACTTTCTCTTCCCATGCCTTGTAATCTATATGGGTATATGTTGCATGTATTCAAGTTATATATTTACTAGATTTTTCATTGTTTTTCTTCCGTTCTATTTCTAGTTTTTATGTGTTTTTTGTGTTACATTTATTTCGTTATTCGTTTTTATTCCCAGATTTTCATTAGAAACGTTTGTATTTGGTCGTCCTTTGTTTTTTTTAAATTTGTCACTCCTGTTGTTCGTTTGCTTGATAAAGGTCTTCTTGGTCGAAACGTTGCTGTATTTTGTCATTGTTTTTGTAATTTGTAAAACTACAGTACTTTGTGATTACGTGTTTTGCCAATCAAATAGTTTTACTGCAGTCTCATCTATTTTGGGAATTCTACTGCCATCTCCAGGAAAACAAAAGCTCTGGATATTCAGCTCAAATGTGAATTATGTGTTGTTGTATGTCTCGGAAACGTGGCAAGTCACCAAGTTAAATACAAATAAGATTCAGACATGTCTCAACAGATGTCTTCGGCGTATTCTCAGAATGAGATGGTATGGAAGAGTTGCAACTACATACCTGTGGATAAGAACAAGACAGGAACTATGACTGTAGTGCCAGAATTAGGTTTCCATGATTGTAGTGTCAGAATTAAGTTTCCATGATTGTGGTCAGAGTTACGTTTATAAGATTGTAGTGTCAGAATTAAGTTTTCATGATTGTAGTGTCAGAATTAAATTTCCATGATTGTAGTGAAACAAGTCAGAATTAAGTTTTCATGATTGTAGTGTCAGAATTAAGTTTCCAAAGATTGTAGTGTCAGAAAATTTCCATGATTGTAGTGTCAGAATAAATTGTCATGATTGTAGTCAGAATCAAGTTTTCATGATTGTAATCAGAATTAACTCCTTCGTTCTTTTGAGCCGATAAATTGGCTAACAGTATTTTTAAATATTACGCAAATCCAGTATATGGGTTAAATGAGTATACAATGCTCTATAAATTTTCCCGGAGCTAAGAAAAAATTAGGAGTGAAAAAGTTAAGTTCCCATGATTGTGATCACTATTTACAATATACTTCAATTATTTCTATTGATCTTTCACCCGACGAAGACTGTTTTTGTGTAACGTAGACCATTTTAAAAAAAATTTGGTGTCAACTTTGAAAATTTCCACAGAATCGCACGAGTATTTACATCATTAACAACAGCAACATTTGCAAGAGGCGCCAGAGATGACGATGCTGTCGACCGTCTGAACCATGTGGTCATACATGGTCTTCTTATCTTTCTTGCTGTCTTCACCGGGACTAAGCAGTACGCCGGGTCACCCATCTACTGTTGGCTTCCGGCGGAGTATACGGAGAAATTTCAAAGAAAATTTGCAAACCACTATTGCTGGGTAAACACGATCTACCATGTTCCATTTGACGAAGAGGTGCCATTTGTGGAGGACAAGAGGTATAACTCTGCAAGTTTATTTTGTTACTGGTTTATTTCCCCTTACTAAGACACAATTTTAAAGCTGAATTTGATCTTTCAGAGGCGCCGTGTGGCGCCGGGGCCGCAAGGGAAGCAATGAATAGTATCCCTGCAACCTACAAGACATGTCGTAAGAGGCGACTGAAGTAAGAGCTTAGGGAAGGTACCCTAGTAAATAAAAAAAGGTCGCAGAAATCGGATGTGCTGGTCTACTTGTAGGTGTATAACTGGCACAACGTACAATCGCTCTTAGGCTCAGATTCCATACGGTTCACACAGAGTGGTTAATAAGTGATCGATATGGAGCGTTTGATAAACAATAAGAATAAGCCCTCTTCAGCCGCCATGTTCAAATCATCAGTTACATCCTGAATCCATCTTCTCTGTGGTATTTCTCTTCTATGTGGTATTTCTCTTCTCTGTGGTGTTTTCTTCTTTCTCGTGGTATTTCTCATGATTTCTTCTCTGTGGTATTTCTCTGTTTTCTCGTGGTATTTCTCTTCCATGGTATTTCTCTTCTCATGGTATTTCTCTTCTCATGGTTTTCTCTTCTCTGTGGTTTTCTCTGTATTCTCTCGTGGTATTTCTCTTCTCCTGGTATTTCTCTTCTCTGGTATTTCTCTTCTCCATGGTATTTCTCTTCTCGTGGTATTTCTCTTCTCTGTGTATTTCTCTTCTGTGGTATTTCTCTCTCGTGTATTTCTCTTCTCGTGGTATTTCTTCTCGTGGTATTTCTCTTTTCTCTGTGGTATTTCTCTTCCCATGGTATTCTCTCTCTGTGGTATTTTCTTCTCGTGGTATTTCTTTCTCTGATGGTGATTTCTCTTCTCGTGTATTTCTTTTCCCTGTGGTATTTCTCTTCTCCATGGTATTTCTCTTCTCGTGGTATTTCTCTTCTCCTGGTATTTCTCTTTCTCTGTGGTATTTCTCTTCTCATGGTATTTCTCTTCTCTGGTATTTCTCTTCTCTGTGGTATTTCTCTCTCCATGGTATTTCTCTCTCGTGGTATTTCTCTCCATGGTATTTCTCTCTCTGTGGTATTTCTCTTCTCGTGGTATTTCTCTTCTCCTGTGGTATTTCTCTCTCTGTGGTATTTCTCTTCTCATGGTATTTCTCTTCTCCGTGGTATTCTCTTCTCTGGTATTTCTCTTCTCTGTGTATTTCTCTTCCTGTGGTATTTCTTTCTCTGTGTATTTCTTCTCTGTGGTATTTCTCTCTGTGGTATTTCTCTTCTCCATGGTATTTCTCTCTCGTGGTATTTCTCTTCTCTGTGGTATTTCTCTTCTGTGATATTTCTCGTGGTATTTCTCTCTCCATGGTATTTCTTCTCTGTGGTATTTCTTCTCTGTGTATTTTCTTCTCTGTGGTATTTCTTCCTTGTGGTATTTCTTCTCCATGGTATTTTCTCTCCGTGTATTTCTCTCTGTGGTATTTCTTTCTGTGGTATTTCTTCTCCATGGTATTTCTCTCTGGTATTTCTCTTCCCATGGTATTTCTCTTCCTCTTGCCAGGATGCCTCCTTCTATAATGTCTTTTCCAGCCCTTTGTTTCTCTTTATATGTTCCAAATCCGTATGTGATTTGTATATGATTTATATGGGATTATTATGTGATTATTTTGTGATTTGTATGTGATTTATATGGGATTATTATATGATTATTATGTGATTTGTATGTGATTTATATAGGATTATTATGTGATTTGTGTGTGATTTATATGGGATTTATATGTGATTTGTATGTGATTTGTATGTTATTTATACGGGATTATTATGTGATTTGTATGTGATTTATACGGCATTGTTATGTGATTTGTATGTGATTTATACGGCATTGTTATGTGATTTGTATGAGATTAGTGTGTACAAAGATATTTAACAAACCGGCGGAGAAAATCATTAATGCCTTTGAATGTAAATTCTACAGAAAAGTACTTAAAATATCATGGAAGAGAAAATTTAAAAAACGTTTCTGTTCTGCAACAGTTTGATATTAAAGAGAGTTGGCTATTAAAGAGTATGAAAAAACTAGGAAAATTAAATATTTCAGACACATCAAACGACATGAGTGCCTATAGGAGATAATATTGAAGGGAGTGGTGCCTGGAAGAAGAATGAGAGGAAGACCTAGAAGACGATGGGCGCAAGATGTCATTGACGATCTGAGAACGACTGCTGCTGACGCCGGTCAACTTGCACAGAATAAAGAGTTTTTCAGAACTGCTGTCATGGGAGCCAAGTTTTGGAAGGGACAAGCTACTTGATGATGATGAGCGTGTGATTTATACGTGATTAGTGTGTAACTTGTATGTGAGCTGTATGTGTCTTTCTTGTGATGTGTGTATATCTTGTAGGGATTTTGTATGGATGTTTGTGAGATCATGAATGGAGCCAAGAGAAGACCAAGAAAAGATGGATAGACAATATTAAAATAACAATAAATAAACACCAATATAACACAAGGGCGAATCTGGACCTGAAGACAAATTAAAGCTCCCACCTACGCTTAACGATAAGAGTGACAACCAATTCCATCATCCAGCTTGGGGCAGACAATAGACACTAGTGACAGAACCCACTGATTAATGAACTGATGTGTTCGCAGAAGGATAAGCACCAGAGCTCCAAATGGCACTGAAGATGTGACGAAACCCACCATGCTAAGGTTGCATGAATACGATTTCCACATGAATATAATTTATAGGGAAGTCTGGTACATCAGTCTAATAGTGATCATGAGAGAGAGAGAGGGGGGAGATAACTGATGTCTGGACGCTGCTGGATTTGTTGAGGTAGAGATCAGAGCACCTGCGGATAAGTCCGGTGTGCTATGACGATAATCCTCATATCACTGATAGACCCCACTGTCATTGTGCTGCACCGGCTGCTATTCCTATACATCAGTCTCAAAAGCAACATACCCATCTTTATTATTATCTCCAGGTACTTCAACGATGTAAGTTATTATCGATGGTCGACGATGATGTTCGTTCTCTTGGCCGCTCTCTTCAGAATTCCACAACTTCTTTGGACAGAACTAAAACACTTTTCTGGTGCTAACATTCAGAAACTTGTGGGTAAGATTTTTGCAAGCTCATGATAGTGGTTATTGGTTGCTATTAATTATTACCAGAGCCAAACATGGACATTGAGCAAAGCGCAGTCATAAAAATAACTACATGTGAAATGCGTTGCCTGCGAAAGTTACCAATAAAACAGAAAAGACAGAATCACCAACATCAGCATAAGAAGAAAGTTGGCACAAAACCGTGCTTGAATTACATAGATAACAAAGATGAAGTGGTTTGCATAATAAGAATATCAAACTCCCTTATACAGAGTCTCCAACAGAACATCGGAAAGAAGGCAAGAGGAAGACACGGAAGATGTGATGGGTAGCAGAATCATGAAGAGCAAAGATAACAATCACACAGCCACCAGAACAGCGCAAGACAAAACAGAAAACGACCTGGCAAAACCCGGTAGCTTGAGACAAGAAGAAGATTAATTATGATTACGGAACGATGTCACGCGCTCCGGTCAGATCGATAGATAATCTGCACATCAACAGATGTCGACGTATGCTATGATTGTGTCTGTGGCTCGCTGTTAAACATATTCTCTCTGCCTCAAGCATCTAATTCTAAATCAGACGTAATTCTCTCTTCTCTCTCGATCACCACCAGACCATGTACCAGATCTCCCATAAATTCCATTCAGTTGAAATCTGATCCATGCAGCCTTAGCATTGGGTGTTTACGTCCATCCACCCCATTTGGAGCTCTGGAGCTTATCCTTCGGCGATATGTCCGTTTCAGCAGGTTACTCGGTTCCCTCGTTCTGCAGCCATCTAATTTTTTAAACGGTGTGGGTAGCTAACCCAGTCAACCCCACGCCTCTTACGACATCTGGCAGGTAACAGTGGTTCTATTCTTGCACCTCATTTTGGACGGTATTCACTGGCGACGGGTAATTCCAAACTCCTTAAATCTCTGGATATATTAAACATTACGTAGTGCCATCAGAAAGAAATCAGAGAAGACCACGAAGATGGTTAGATGGCATAGCAGAATCCTTCAAGAGCAAAATAACAATCATAAGCCACAGAACAGCGCAAGACAAAACCACAAAACCACGACATGGGCAACAACCCAATATACGTCCGGGATGGGTGTTTATGGTAAGAGAGCGACAGGCTTGCTCAACACACGATTGTTGGAGTTAAGATGGATAGGAGATATTTCGGTTCTTCGCGACTCTCTGTTGCGAAGAGCCGAATATGACGAGACACTAAAATCGATGTTAAATCGATCGCATTTCACAGTTTGAGTTACCGTTGTCAGTCGACTGGATGCCTCAGGCAGTGAGAGTGTGTTTAATCAGCGAGCCACAGGAACCATCATATCTCTCTTCGATATTTGTTGGTGAACTAGCACCTTGGGTCTGCACCGGATGCATCATGACGTCAGTTCAGTAAGCCACATACATCTTTATTATTATTACCAGTATCAAGTGTCGTTATTAGATGGATCAGAATGAGATTGTCTCTTGTCTATCCTTCAAATTCCACAATCGATGGACAGAACTAAAAACTTTTCTGGGACATTCGAAATGGGGTCTGTGTGAAGCCTGAAGGTATGGTACAATTATGCTTATTCAGTACTGGCACTGTTTGGAATGGTTAAGGTATGATTTGGACTAAGTCACGTACACCACAGAGATTCAGTGCATACTTCCACCTTCTTCCATCACTTCATAGACCATGTACTCTAGATCTCTCATAATATAACTTATCATGAGTGCAGCTTCTAGACTAGGAGCTCCTCATTGTTAGTGCCATAGAGCGGAGCATCCTCGGCGATGTCGCATCCGTTCAGAGCTTTACCAGTCGCTTCGTTCACTGCAGTTAATTTCTATATTACAGGTGGGTAACCTTTAGGAAAATGCTTGACTGTTACTGGTGATGGTCGTGTTCATGCTTGACACTCACTTGGAAAGGGTTTATGTCGCGTATTCGAAACTGTTTATCTTGGTGAAGTGTATTTGTAGTCCTAGGACAGTTTACTGGTGAAAGTGGTTTAGATCGGCATAGCGAATCTATCTGGTAATGATATGTAAGTACTCAGAACAGTCGACAAACTTTCACTTGGGAAGTCGAACCATCAGTGAGCTTACAAGAGAAGGTCTCCAACACTGGTGTAGTGAGAAGAATAGACCCTTTATCCTCAGCCACGCATGTCACCAAAAGACGAGCTAATGGAGGTGTGGCTGAGAATCGGATTGACACAGTTACTAAACATAGCTAAATTCCTATAGATTGTGCCTTACTCATCAACTCAAATGTCTTAACCGTATACAATGTATCATGTGTGCTTCAGACTCAGACTTCATTGCCTGTACCAAAGAAATGATGGTACAAATGATGCTCTACACAACTATACCATGAAGTTATCCGTCAATTACTAGGCTGTAACCTTTAGGGAAAATTAATTTATTACATTTCTACGTTGTACTGTGTTTCATGACCTTGTATAGAGTTTTACCTGTGCTTAATAGGATAATCACTTAAGTTGATGATTGTTGGACATTTGCAGGTATGACGGCTGAGACAACGATGATGGACCAGGAGAAGAGAGATAAACAGTTGGGTTACGTGGCGGAGTACGTTCATAGATGGGTTACAACTCGCAGTGTACCTGACAGGTGAGTACACTAGGTTATTACAGATGAGTGTGACATGTGGTTACAGGTGAGTGTAGTAGGTTGTTACAGGTGAGTGTAGTTTGTGATTACGGTGAGGTAGAGTCGTAATATTAGATAGAGAAGGTGAGTGCAGTAGGATATTACAGGTGAGTTTTATATGCGATTATATGTGAGGGGTACATGTAACTCTAATATTTCATTACAGGTGAGTGTAACAGGTGGTTACAGGTGAGTGCGGTAGGTTATTATAGGTGAGTGTAACAGATGGTTACGGGTGAATGTAAGAGGTGGTTAGAGGTGAGAATAACATGTGATTACAGTTGGATGTAACAGGTGTTAACAGGTGAGTGTTATAGTGGAATCATAGGTGAGTGTAACAGGTTGCTACCGATGAGTGTAAAATGTAATTACAGGTGAGTGTAAACAGGTGGTAAAACTGGACTCAGTCAAATATGTGATGCTCGTCCATCACTTGATGACCACTTGTCAAATATATAGGGCTTTTGTGAAGCTTTTCTTCGTTTCAAAACGTTTATCTTGCGGGTTGAGGGATAAGAGTTGCTAGACCAGGTTTCCTGGTTTAGAAATGCATTTTCCCCCAAAGATCTCAAGGAATCTGCTGGATGCTACGGAGTTCGTGCTCTGTGCAATACTCTCTGCAGGTGACAAGAAATTTTGCAGAGAGGTCCGAACCATATGGAGAAACCTGGTGCAACGAATTCAATCATTCCTTGTTATATAGAGGATGAAAGTCTCTTTACGTCTAGGTACGCTTCTTTCAACCCAAAGACGAGCTCTCTTTTTTGGTTATATTAGAGCGCGCAGGCCAACAAACATACAAAATAAGAATTAACTTTCTCTGGCGTTATAGTCAAGAGATCGCAGTGGTCTAAAACTAACTTAAATATAAGTGGAACCTGACCTGCGTGCTTTTGCTCAGTCAAACCTCAGTTATATAAATAAGGACCCTTTCATACCTCGTATATTGGGTAATATGGTGTTAGGCTCGTATTTTTCATTGACCGTTGGCACACGATGGGTGATGTGGTCAACTTCATGCCGGCCACCTTTACTTCCCAGTGATTTTCCTGGTACCCAATTGATGGTGGGTCGACCTGAGAACCGATACGGTCGGAAGTTTATATAAGTCATTTACCTGACAGAACCGATGTCATTAATGCGGTACGTGATATGGGTGAGTCTCAGACACTAGAACGAGTGCAGAATTGAAGTTAAGTTTGGACATGCCAGACAGTGTCGTCTACGTGGTAGAGAGAGAGAAGAAAGGGATTTGGGATGGCTGCTGCAGCGGAGGACAGAGCATGGCATAGGGAATGTCCAATGGCAAAACGTCGATCGCTAACATAACTTATATGCAAAAGCACATGAATGTTTTTCCACTGCCATGTTAAATGTCCATGCTTCACACCCATATGTTACCACTGGAAATATGCATGTTCTTAGTATTATAATCTTCGATTTATTATCAGGTCTATTCCTTACTTATTTTAGTTGTTTAATTGGGACATATTTGTTCTTCATTTAAATTATAAGTTTGTATCCAAATTATATGACATGCTGGAGTAGGGAACGAGCGTGCAGACTCTCTTGCAAACAATGTCCCGACTCAAGCGAACAGAAGTATGGACAGAGCCGATATCATCAATGCGGTACGCTCTCAATTTGTGACATGGGCGGGTCTCAGACACTGGATCGAGTTCGAGAATTAGGCGCAAAGTTTGGACATGCCAGACAGTGTCGACTTCGTGTAAAGAGAAAGATATAGTAATCAACTTCTCGTGGGTACGGTGAGCAAATGGACTTTAGGATGACTGCTGCAGCGGAGGACAGAACATGCATAGGAATACCCAATGTGTCATGACGTCAATCGCATAACATAACTTATATGTTAAAGCACATGAATGTTTTTCCACTGACTTATTAAATGTCCATGCTTCCCACCCATGTGTTGGCACTGTAAATATGCGTACTCTTAGTATTATAATCGTTGTTATTAGTTTCATTTCATACTTATTTTAGTTGTTTAATTGTGTTAAAGCCATATTTGTTCTTCATTTAAATTATAAGTTTGTATACCAATATTATAACTAATTATTTCTCTGTATTTTATTTTCAGAACGGGCCGGTTTGCATTTTTACAAAAAACGGCAGCCAATTATATCATATGTTACGGGAAAAGATCTGGTCACAATTTGGTCGTCAGTTACCTCTTCATTAAATTTCTCTATCTTCTGAACGCTATATGCCAGTTCTTCATCGTTTCATACTTTCTTAAAACGAATTACTGGAACTTTGGAATGAGAGCAGTATCTTCTTATGTCCGTGATGGACAATGGGAGGATGACAATGTGTTTCCACGTGTGGCACTATGTGACATGAAGGTTCCAGTTCTGGAAAACATCCACATCTACACGATTCAGTGTGTGTTAGGGATAAACTTATTTCTTGAGAAGTTTTTCTTTATTTTGTGGTTTTGTTTGATATTTATTTTGGTAGCAAACGCTGTTAGTTTTATCCGATGGACAATTCAGATTGTCCTAAGGGAAAAGACAATTACCTTCTTGTCGAGGTATTCACGGCATCTGTTTCCAAAACATGGTGTCTCACATGAAGAAAAGAAACTGTTTCTGGATATGGGAAGAAGCTACTTAAAAGCAGATGGTGTGTTTCTGCTCAGAATAATTGCAGAAAATTCAACAGATCTCTTGACTGCTGATCTAATTCGGCAGATATGGCTGAGGTACAAAACTTTCAAGGAAGAAGATGACCAAGAAACGGAAGAAGATTTTCAGAAAGCGAGCCCAATTGAGACAAAAATGAACGGTGTAGCAGAATTGCAAATTGATGACGTTGATAAATAGTAAATTACATACATAGGGAGCATTTTTTCAGCAAACTGAAAAATAACTCACATAATCCAACACAGATACAACAAAACAAATCAATTTATAAGAGAAATGAGACCAATTTTTTAATGCAAACATGTCAACATGAATACAAAAAGAGTAATGTTCACCACAATCTTTCTCTCAACGTTATGCCATCAGTGTCAAAACTGGACACTGAAGTCAAATATACAAGAAAACTACTCACGACAGATATGACGTGTCTACGCAGAATATTGGAGGTATCAAGAAGTAACAAGTCACCGTGAATACTAAAAGAGCATTGTTCAACACAATCTTTCTCCTAACATTATGCTATCAGCAACCTGAACGCTGATATCAAACGATAGAAGAAAACTAGTCACGATAGCGATGTCTACGGAGAATGCTTGGACTATCAAGAAGAGACCTGTTTAGAAATGAAGACAACAGGACAAAAGTGGGTACGAAATCAGAACAAGCTTTATCAAGAAACAACACATTAAATTGCTCGGTCACAAAAGCAGATTACCAACAGACAGTGCGCCACAAAGAGCAATGTTACTCCTACACAGTCAATACAAAGCAAAAGACCGTCCATGCAAAAGGTGGACCTCAGAAATAACAGAGGTGGCTAAAAACACTGCGTATGAAGCTAACTTTGTCAAAGTCTAAATGTAGTCTGCTGTGAAATTCTTCACTCCTGTAGTATTGTTTGCTTGATAAAGGCCTTTGGTTGAAACTTTGCTGTGCATTGTCATTGTTTTTGTATTTTGTAAAACTACAGTACTTTGTTATTCCGTGTTTCGCCCTTGCCACATAGTTTTACTGCAATCTCTATCTATATTGTGATTAAATTAGATTATAGAAACTCACCAAACAAAACAGGATTAAAGAAAAGAGGAAGAAACATTTTTTTGGCAACACTTGAAATAGTTATAATAAAATCAATTGTTATGTTGGAAAACATATGTAGATCAGAAGAATTTGATTTGAAAACTTAACTTAAAATATAGCTAATTAATATTTTGGGAATATTTCTATACAATATCGAGTGCTGGAGTTAGGGGTAATGAACGAGCTGATAGATTGGCTGGCTTAGCTACAATATCAGAGGAGCTGTCAATGATCAAGTGACATTTTCACGCATTGAGAGAGTCTTTCCGAACAGAGGAGTTTCAGGACTGTGAATCCTCACGCTGACCAGATTGAAAGAGATGGTGTCATTATTGGTGCAACCGAAAAGAACGACATACTAGATATGCAAAGAGATTGATTAATCAACATCGAACTGGCGTGTTGATCGCTGACGCTGCTGGATTTCTGAGGCGGAGATCGGAGCACCTATGGACATATCCGGAGTGCTATGATGATAGTCCTCATATAACTGATAACTGATCGAGTGCTGGAAAATGGCTGCATATTTTGCAAATAAATCTCTCTCTCGCGATCACCGCCCAGACAGATGTACCAAACTTCACCATAAATTTCATTCATTTGAAATCTGATTCATGCAGCCTTTACGTTGGTACATGGTTGGTGTGGTTCGCCACATCTTTAGCACCATTTGGAGTTCTGGTGCTTATCCTTCAACGATGTGTCCGGTTTTAGATAACGTTTACTGCGTTCGCTCTCCGTCAGCCTTGGGCTGTTCAAAGCCGACCTGCAAGGCAGCAGGTTTTAGAGACATTTCAAAATGACTGCAGACTTTGCACATAAATTAGAGTAATTTCTGCACGTATGGTGCCGGGACTCGCACGGGGAGCAAAGAATAGTACCACTGTAAGAGGCGTCTGATGTAGGAGCCTAGGGAAGCAATCCTAGTAAATGAAAAGCATCGTAAAAATCGGATGTGCTGGTCTTCATGTAGGCGCATAACTGGCGCAACGTCTAATCGTTCTTAGGCTCAGATCACAGACATTCACACAGAGTGGTTAATAGGTGGGTCGATATGGAGCATTTGAAGAGAAGATAAGACATTTCAAAATGTCTTGCAAGAGTCTTGCAAATATTTTGATCAGAAAAAGATGAGAATTGGGAAGATGATAAAGAAAATGAAATGTATGAGTATATTAATGATAACCGTGATAAGATAAGGTTATGTTATGTTATGTTATGTTAGTAGTATCGATCGACTCACTGCACATTGGACATTCCCATGCATGCTCTGTCCTCCGCTGCAGCAGTCATCCTAAAGTCCATTTGTTCACCGTACCCATGAGAAGTTGATAACTATATCTTCTCTCTCTACCACGAAGACGACACTATCTGACATGTCCACACTTAACGCCTAATTCTCGAACTCGTTCCAGTGTCTGAGACTTGCCCATGTCACATAATTTAAGATAAGATAAGGTGGTGGGACATGTGTGGGAGGAAGGTTGCAATTTCTTAAACTACCAATTGTTTGGTAGGACCATCATCATTGCACTTCCGTGAGTAACCATATGTGCTCCGCTCTCTTTCTTCATCATACATTGCCTTCCATGTAGTATAACCATATGTGCTCCGCTCTCTTTCTTATAACGAGCACCTAACCTTTACACCACAGAAGTGCCTATTTATGTTAGATAAGAAGTCTGTTTGTCACAATTTGTTATAACAATATTATTCTTTTCTTGTTCTGTTCTACAATATTTCATTACGTGTTCGGAATATTAATTTGCTTTTATTCTTCTTTTTTAGCTGTAATAGAGCAGCGGTTCCTAAACTGTGTATTACCGCGGACTTCCTTCAAAGTACATTTTGCTATCGAAAAAAAGGGTTTTAAGCCGAAGGATTGACTTCATTGCACCGGGTTTTACCCATAAGGCTCGGTCCTCTCCGCAGAAATGGCACGCCACCTGCCGAGAGTATTGTGCAAAGCACGAACTCCGTAGCTCCGGCAATAATCCTAGGGTCTCTGGAAAAACTGCACTCGTGAACAGAAGGCCGCGGTCCGGATTCGAACCTACGACCTTCGACTCGCAAGGCAAAGGGCTTAACCACTCAGTCATAGAGTTATTATTTCACCACACCAACAGTCAAAAAGTGAATTGCATATCCTTTACAGGACTTTGCGGATCAACCCCAGCTTTTTAACGCTGTTTGTGATTTTTCTAGGCATTATTACGTTCAGTAGTTTGCCATTTCTTTCTGAACGGGTGGCGCCATCGTCCTTTTTGTAAAAATCGTCGCGAAACAATTTGCAACCAAACTGTCCGCAGCGTGATTCGAACTCAGAACATCGGGACTAATAGACCGAGTCACTATCCCCTAAGCCACAGACACCAACAGTCGAACTGGCTACAATTTCTCAGACTGCGGAAAACTTCAAATGATCTTTCATTTTGTCTTGTCAGACATTTAGTCTCCGGTCTATTTCGCAGCTGAACTAGTTTACAACTATTTTTATAAATATTTAAAAAAATTTAATTTCTCTGTTTGAAATGTCAAAGATCATAATATTTCTTCAAGCGATTGAGAACCCTCTGTGAGTACCCCAGCCAAGTTTGGGAAAAGCTGTAATTCAGTATTCAACCGCTATTATATTATATCAATCTGTGGAATGTGTAAATGTTGCGCTCTTGACCACGGTCCGCAAATATGAAAACACTTGTTTTAAACAACACTTCAGCAATTGCAATAATTTATTCATGGTTTTAAAACACTACATGAATGTGGAGTTTTTGGGTTGTTCCCCAGGAACGAATCATTAGGATATCGCAGGGAAATAATCATTGTGTTGTTTACTATATCAAGTATGATAGTAGGATCGGAGAGTTATCTTCCTCGAGTGATAAATTGTTGTTATTGGCAACAGTTAGTGTATGTTATTTTACCAGGAAATGACGTGGCATGTTGGTCTATTGTCTTTCTCGAGGTGGATGATGGAGTTGGTTCTCCGCTCTTGCCGTTATACGTAAGAGTGGGAGCGTTAATTTGCGTTCCAATGTCAGATGACTCGCTCAAAGGATTGACTTCATTGCACCGGGTTTACCCCATAAGGCTCGGTCCCTCTCCGCAGAAATGGCATGTCACCTGCCGAGAGTATTAGAGAAAGCACCATCCCCGTAGCTCAATCAATAATGCTAGGGTCTGAAAAACACTGCAGTCGTGAGCAGAACGGCGCGGTCTGGATTCGAACCCACGATCTTCGTCTCGTAAGGCAAAGAGCTTAACCACTTAGCCACGGCGACCCCCGTTTTTGTGGTTAATCTAGGTTGTACTGTAGTTGAAACAGTGACCAGTGGCGGCTCGTCATTAAGGGCCAGTGGGGCCGGGTCCCACCAAAATGATCATGAGCCGCCACTGACACTGACGCAATATAAAAATAAGACTAAGATAGAGAGAAACCCGTTTGAGAAGACTGACGAAGAAGAAGAACAATTCAGAGGATAAAATTGACAGCTCTATCCGTCATTCCTTGAACAAATTGTCCGTAGATGTCTGCAATACAAGTAAATCATGTCATATTATACTGCTTTCAATATTTCGTTATTTGTCCTTTTAACAAGACCGAAGTTCTTCATATCTCAATCTGATCCAGGCTCACAGTCTTTCGATGACGCCACTGAAACATGTACAAGACTCTTGTTGATTGAGCTTCGATTTATTGATTTAGTGGAGCAAAGGGGTCATTCGCTGCCGTACAAAGAAGCGGTGAATAAGGCACTACTTTGATTTGAGTCACATAACCACACTTATGTATGCATTCTGAGTGATTCGGTGAGTATGATCCTGAAAGTGTAGGCTGGTTCGGTGAGTAGTCAATGGACTGAATCACTACAGGTGTCAACAATTTGCAAAATTACATTTATCTTTGTTCCGGAGTACATAGGTGTCAATATCATTGAGAAGGCAGACAGGATTGATGAGTCAGCAAATCGGTTAGTGAGTCAGCATATCGGTGAATGAGTCAGCATATCGGTGAGTGAGTCATCGAACGGATAGAGTGGTCATTCTAAACTCCCTCATTGAGTGCAGCTGCAAAGAAGATTTTTATCTGAACAAGTCTATGTCAATAGCTAGATTGCAAGAACATGGGATGAAGATTTGTCTGGACAGAAAAGAAGAACAACAAAAAAGGCGCATAAATAGGCTCAGTTGCGGCTCGTCATTAAGGGCCAATGGGGCCGGGCCCCACCAAAAATAAGGTAGAACGTGCATTTATTATTTTATACATTAAAATATTTCCTAACCGAAACCATGACTTTTCAGAAATTTTCTGTCTGGCCCCACCAACAAAAATGATCACGAGCCGCCACTGAGTAGGCTCATCAATCAACATCGAACTGGTAAGGTAAGTATCGGGACGTGGTTGCAAAGGGGATCGGAGCTCCTATGGAGATGACCGGACTGCAATGAAGATATTCCCAAATGAAACTAAAACGGCGAAGCAAATATCGGCATTCACTCCTATTACACTTCAAAGAAGATGAAGCATATGGATACGGGTGGTAGATTCGATCAGTTGCTCACACTTCAAAAGCATCAACAGATAACATTGTTTAGTTTAAGAACTGGTCACTGTAGACTGAGGGGTCATCTGTGTGGGGATTTATGTGGCGTACAGGCTAGGTGACCTCCTCTCACTCCAAAGATACACGGTTCGAAACCTCGTAGAGCCATCGGGATATTTTCCCAGAGATCCCTAATCTCAGTTCCTAGTCCTATCAGAGACTGACGATAAAATGTAGGTCCCATATTCAAGTTGAGCACGTTAAACAATCGAGAAGAGCAGGCTGAAAAGCCCCTGCGCAGTCAAAAACGCATTAGAAATATTTTAAAAATAAAATTCGTACATGTTTTCACAATCTTCTAAATTACACCAGGGACCCTTGCTGGTGCTACGGAGTTCGTGCAATGTCGTTGAGATCTTCTTGTGTAAGAAAGGGATCGGAACACACATGGTTACTTACCGAAGTGCAAACGAAGTTTGCTCGGACAGCGTCTGTCTAGCCTGATCTTCTCGATTTTTTCATTTCCAATCAAATTTAGCAATTGTCTTTAAGTTATTCAACTTTATTTTCAAAACGTACCCAAGAAATCTTGAATCTACATATTAATTCGGTGTTTACTTCGTTTACTGTAGGTATAAAATCGTGATCAAACTTCATACGACATATACAAAGAACATTGGAAGCGGCTGGTCAAAGACAGGCAAACATGGCCAACAGCAGTGAGGGTGGCTCAAAAAGAAAAGAAGAAATACAATCAACTATGGAGACAAAAGAGAGCGCAGAGGGCAGAGAGAGCATCCTATGTATCAGCGCCAGTCTCCAGTTTTACTTGCAGCAACTGTGGCAATGATTGCCACTCCAGAATAGGCAATTACAGCCACAAGAAACGGTTGTGATTCAGCGCAGAACAAACTACGTGACGCAAAACCTATTGTCTCCTGAGACAAAGAGGTCAATGATGATGATGATGTTTTGTTTTTCTCTGCATTAAAAATGTGAAACGTTTAGTTTAACGAGAAAGAAAAGTTATACTTGAAAAACTACTACAGTAGTTGGTGGTGGGAATAGTACCCATTTGTTAGCCGCTAAAATAGTTAATAGTTTGGATCGAGTAAAGTAAAAATGTTATTCCGTCCAGCAGAGTGGTTCTCAACATTTTTCATCTAGCTCCACCTTTGAAGACGAGGCAAGACTCCCACGAAATTTCTAAAGAGCAGCCGACCCAAAAACGTTTTTGATCAACAGCATTTTATACCTACTTTGTGTTACCAGAGCCAAACATGGACATTGAGCAAAGCGCAGTCACAAAAATAACTACATGTGAAATGCTTTGCCTGCGAAAAGTTACCAACAACACAAGAAAAGACAGAATCACTAACATCAGCATAAGAAAGAAAGTTGGCACAAAACCGTGCTTGAATTACATAGATAAACAAAGAATGAAGTGGTTTGGCCACTTAATAAGAATGCGTCCAAACTCCACAGTATACAGAGTCTTCTACAACAGAACATCGGGATAGAAGGCAAGAGGAAGACCACGGAAAAGATGGTTAGATGGCGTAGCAGAATCCTGTGAACGAGCAAAGATAACAATCACACAAGCCACCAGAACAGCGCAAGACAAAAACAGAAAACTACGACACTGGGCAACAACCCGGTAGCAGTGTGACGACACTGGGCAACAACCCGGTAGCAGTGTGACGACACTGGGCAACAACCCGGTAGCAGTGTGACGACAAAAGAAAGAAAGAAGAAGAGAAAGCCGACCCAAAAACGTGTTTCTCAATCAGAGTGGTATAACAGCACTCTCCCCCTAAACACAATAACATTGGCAGGAAGAAATGTAAACACTAAAAAAAAAAGTAATTTTTGACAAGAATTTTGAGAATGGTATCAACATGTGTCAAAATCAATTATGGTCTTGGTCATTTTTTTAAAGAAATTTTGGACTTTGCAATATTTATGAAAAAAAAGTATTGTAACTGTCAGGTTTCGAATACATGGTAACAACATGTAAAATCTATGGCAGAGGAGATAAAGGAAGACAGAAAGAGAAAATTGTGGACAGCCTGACTTCATGGCACGCAATATCATCAACATCTGAGATGATAGCAAATACAGGGTGTTCAAAATAATTGCAGCCCGTGAATAGAGCTAATCTGGCATTTATGTATGGAAATGGGAAGGTTCAGTTATGACGTAGTATAGGTCAAGGTTGTGTGACGGTGTGTAATTGTAGTGCGGGAAGGGGCGAAGAACAAATGTGACGTGGGACGAGCTAGTCAGAACCGGTTTAAATAGTAAATAAACACAACTCAATTTGTACCTGGCAACTTTCGAATTGTCAATGGAGCTGCAATTATCTTGAACACCCTGTATTAGATGGAGAGATTTGTGGAGATCCAATATCGACTCCGTAAGCCGGCACGGTACCTGATGATGATGATTAGTAACTGTAAAAACGAGTCTAGAAAAAGTCTTCTTCTGTTCTCCAGCACTGAATTCAGGCATAATCAGGGCGCTTAATATAGCGTTTGCCCCTCTTCCCAGCGTGTTCGTAGCGCGTTGGACTACGGGTGACTATCACTCTATGTGTGCGGGTTCAATTCCACGGGATGGCAGAAAAAGCCACAAATTCCCCAGATTTACGGTGTTCGTGGCACCGAACCGAAGGGTTATGATGTCCATGACACCGAGCCGAAGATCTGAAAAGCTCAAGTGCTTCTGGATCGGAAAAAAATATAGCGCTTCTGACTGACAGATACATGTCTGCTTTCCTTTTCCTTATCAACAGTGTTCTCCGTCACACAGACTAGATTTCGCCGACTTCAGCGGTGAAAAAAGATCCGAATGCCGAATGATTGATTTCATTGCATCCGGTTTTACACCATATGGCTTGGTCCATCTCCACAGAAATATCACGCATCATGCCGAGAGTATAACATAAAGCACAAACTCCGTAGCTCAAGCAACACTTCGCGGTCTCTGGAAATAAAATGCAGTCGTGAACAGAACGGTGCGGTCTGGATTCCAACCTACAACATACGGAGCGTAAGGTAAAGTCTTAACAACTTAGCCACAGAGACTTCCATGTAAAAACTAGTGACTATAAGAACTTATTCATCATCATCATCAAGTAGCTTGTCTCTTCCGGAACTTGGCTTCCATGACATCAGCCTTGAAAAACTCTCTGTTCTGTGCAAGTTGGCCGGCGTCAGCAGCAGTCATTCTCAGATCTTCAATGACATCTTGCACCCATCGTCTTCTAGGTCTTCCTCTCATTCTTCTTCTTCCAGGCACCAATCCCTCCAAAATTATCTTCTCTAGACACTCATATCGTTTGATGTGTCCAACATATTTAATTTTTCTTGATTTTATTTTAAAGCATAAAATTCATAGTTCATAAGTACGGTTCCAACTTCACTGCAACGGGTCACCCCATAATTGCTCCTTTTCTGTGCCAATGAAAATCACACGAAATGCTAACAACTGTGAAATGTTTCCTGTGTGAACTAATTCCAGAATGAAACAACCGCGTACCGCCACAAAAGCAACCTGCTCCGCATAAAATGCATATGGCCGTCGCTAATGTAGCAACACCAAACTGTTCATCACTTGAATTGCAATTCCTGTCGAAGGGAACATCAATCACGACAAGATCCAGCTTTCTGCACCCGCAATATAACTGCATACGGCAGATTGAGTTTGTTCGTCATAAGCGCTGTCCGCCATTTTCTGAATACACACTAACACACAACAAACGCACGATTGACACAGCAAAAAACATCCCATGTAACATTCATAGCTCACAGCGTTGCTCAAGCACTAACTCAGTAGCTCGGCAAACGAAACCGGAAATTCACTTTTTATGAATGCTTTCTATCTCCCATTATACTATCTCATGAATCTATATGGTTGCGCGTCTAACAAGGCTGAGAACCGCTGGTTTAACAGATCGTTGAGCCATGGTTACAGTATGATGTTTGAGAACTTCTCAGCCGCAGCTACAGTTAACGCCTCGATTTAATTTACTGGAAATGACGTTTAGCCTTCCACAACTCCTTCCATAAGCCAGCTGTGTAACGATTTCTTAATTAATACAGAGCAGCTTTGGGTAATACCTCTATTTATTTTACCGGAAACAGTATTTAGTCTTTGAAAACGCCTTCCTTAAGTCAGCGGTTTTGATTGATTGTCGCCCGTGTGGTACCGGGGTCCGCTTATGAAACAAAGAATATTACCACTGCGACTTACAAGGCATGTCGTAAGAGGCGACTGATGTAGGGGCCTAGGAAAGCTACTCTAGTAAATAAAAGCGTCCCAGAAATCGGATGTGCTGGTCTACTTGTAGGCGCATAACTCGCACAACGTACTATCTCTCTTAGGCTCAGATCACATACAAATCAGACAGAGTGGTTAACAAGTGGTCGATATGGAGCGTTTGAAGAAGAAGAAGACTGCTATTACTATTGCTACTACTATTATCACCACTGCTACTACTACTACTACTACTACTGCTACTACTACTGCTACTTTTATTAACAATACCACTATTTCTAATACATCTACTTGCATTTTTATTACTGCAAATATAACGCTTATTACTACAACTGTAAACGTGACTCCTATAACCCCACCATCACCACTACTACTACCATACCACCGCAGCCTCCTGCAACGTATCAGAAAGACTTAGACAGCTCAGAATACAATCCTGCGGACAACATCACCTCAATAACAGGCTATTGATTTCAGGAAATTCCATCTTGATTCTGGAACCGACAATTTGTCTTTAAAAAAAATTTAGAAAAATCAAAACTACATTTAAGATATAGAGGCTCTTCCCTTTGGTTCTGAAAATTCCAATCTCCGAGGTAAATTACTTTCAAGTCCTGACTTCTCAACTTCAATTTCTCACTCATGCACCAGAATTTACCACTTGCGTATTTGATGTTCCTATTTGCACACGTTCAATAGAGAATCTTATTGAGTGCTCAAACAGACCAGGTCGAAACTTGGTCTACATTTGGCGTCCTTAGTTACCTAAAAGAGCAGAGGGGTATATTTATGCCACTGCTACAGGGTTGATCTTTTGCAGAATTATGCTGATGCCATGCGTTTAATAAGTTCTACAACTATTTGGACTTGGCAAAGTTAGAGTTCTTACAATTTTGTGTAGATCTCGTTAGAGCAGTTGTCATAGGCGTCCATCTTTTATCTGATGTTAGAAATGTTTCTAGATATTTGAATCATCTTCTTCGAGTGCTACATATCGACTACGTATTAACCCCTCTTTGTGATTTGTATGTGATCTCAGCCTAAGAGCGATTGTACGTTGTGCCAGTTATGCGTCTACAAGTAGGCTAGCACCAGGGCGGTGCCGTGATATGATACAGGAGGCGGCCCCATCAGGCGACACCGTAAGGGAGGGGGCGGCATAGCAAGGAAATCAAAATCATAAATGAAGTTTATTTGAAAGAAAAAAATGTTAGGGATTAATTTCGAAGACTTACATCATACTGAGAAAATAAACCGCACGGCCCTGGTCAGCACATTAAATTTCTACGATGCTTTTTATTTACTAGAGTATTATGAACAAGTTAGCAGGCACCACCTGGGGTGCAGATTGTGGTATCTTGAAAAGGTTATATACAGGAAGAATCCGACCAGTACTCGAGTATGGCATAGCAGCCTGGGCTACAACCTCCAAGACACAATTTGCAAAGCTAAGCAGAGTTCAAAACCAGGCCTCACGGATCATCACTGGAGCCATGAAGTCTACCCCCATAGAAGTACTGGAAACTGTGACAGGGCTCCAGCCAATGGAGGACAGACGGGACATGAAGGTTCTTCAACAAGGAGAAAAATTCAAGAGACTGACGAACCACCCAATGCACCTCCGAATCAACAGCTACGGTAAGGGCAGATTAAAATGAAATAACTTCGTGGCAAACTCCAAAGAACTTGCTCACAAAGACGCAATATTGGCACTGGCTCAACCAAAACACATCCAACCAGCCAGCACCTCCACTCCCTGGGCATGCAGTCTCCCAGAGCTCTCAGAAGAAATAAGTGGCATTGGCAAGAAAGGCACACAGACAGACCTGGAGAGAAGGCTCATTGCAGAAAAACATATAAATGAAAACTACCCAGTGGACTCATGGACACATACATACACGGATGGCTCTGCTACAGATGCCACCCACAATGGAGGAGGGGAGTTGTCCTCAGAAAGAAAATGGAGAAGAGCTAACCTTGGCTCTGACCACCGGCAAGTTCTCAACCAATTTCAGGGCTGAGGTAGAGGCCCTCAGTGCAGCTGCAAAAATGGCACTACAAAATATGAACCAAATACATGGAAAAATAGTGCTCTTGACTGACGCATTGTCTGCTATCTGAGCACTGAAATCTGAAAGGAAGACGGAACTAAGTGATCTCAGGTCAACCTTAACCCAGTTATCCCATGAATCTGAGAGGATAGTAATCCAGTGGATACCCTCACACTGCAAGATCAAGGGGAATGAAGATGCTGACAGACTGGCTAAAGAGGGAGCAGAAATGCCCCAAGAAAACAACCTGGTTAGCTATGAAGAAGCAAAACCATCGCCAAAGGGCACTACAGGGCAAAGTGGGATAAAGAACACCCAAAACACAACAAGAATGATGGATATTACCAACTGTCCAGAAGGGACCAGACAGCTATACTTTGCCTTCGGACGGGTCACAACAGAATGAGACACCACCTGTACACTAAATTCAAGATAGGCACCAACGACCTGTGCCCCTGTGGCTTAGCAAGTATGACAACAGAACATATCCTACAGAACTGCCCCCAGTATGCAGACCTGAGAAGAAAGAGGTGGCCCACTTACACCAGCGTCCAAGACAAACTGTATGGCGTGGCTGATGATCTGAGGAAGACGGCTGCCTTTGTTAGAGAATCCGAAATCCCAATCTAGTGAGGACGCAGAAGAAGAAGATTTACTAGAGTAGCTTCCTTAGGTGCTACGTGAACCGTCTCTTACAACATGACATTCCTTGTAGGTCACAGTGGTACTATTCTTTGCTTTCCTTACGGCCCCGTCACCACACTGGCGAGATATTTGAATCGATGGACTTGATTTAGTGTTGTGTTTTTAATTTTGATATTGTATTGTGGTGTTTGCTGTTTCTTGGAGATAATCATTACTTTCTTGTCTACTGTTTCTTCCTTCATCCACTCATCTCTCATTTTCTCTCGTTCTTCAATTCCATCCAAAAACACCTTTATTCCCCCAAATGTGTCTAAGGTCACAGGTCAAGGTTTGACTCTAACATAAGATCACTCATTCTGACAGAGAAATGTCTTGAGAGAGAAGTGTAACTTCATGAACCTAGGAAATTTAATTCTCCGAGAAATATTCATTGCGTAGTAGAAGACTTGTTTACGTAGAAAAGATGGATTGAGATGGTACAAGGTGTTTGTAAAGTCTCACTACACTTTATATGAAACAAATATGGAAAAATAATACATGTCGAAAATTTAATAATGGGCTCCATAGTCAATTGTGGATGGAGATATTGAGACTAGATGCGAGAAGGCAAACGCAGTGACATACCAACTGTCACCATTATTAAAATATCCAAGCATTAACATGGCGAGAGCCGCTGTAGCGTAGTTGTTAGGGAACTCGCTTCGCAAGGTTGGTGGTCTGGGTTCAGCTCCAGCAATGCGCGTGGAATTTAACTCGACCACGACGGCTCTCAGGTCGACCCAGCCTCAACTGGGTACCAGACATGCTCTGGGAAAGTAAAGGCGGCCGGCGTGATGCTGACCACATCACCATTGTGTGCCGACGGTCAATGAAAAATACAGGCCTAACACTGTATTGACCTATATACCATGAGGTATGAAAGGGTTCCTTTACTTTTTGCTTTACTTATTAACATGGTAGTCAAACGACAACTGATAAACTGCATATTTATTCCAACTCTCTGCTATCAGTGCCAAACATGGCCCTGACTAAGACACAAGAAAGAAAGATTACAACATGTGAAATGAGATGTCTACGAAAAGCTGTCAACGTTACAAGGAGAGATAGAGTGAGAAACGAGAATATCAGAATCATCGTTGGTACTATACCATGCATACAGTACATCGAGAAGCAAAGAATCAAGTGGTTCGGTCATCTAATGAGAACACAACCACATTTACTACCATCACGTGCCTACAATAATCGACAATCAGGCCGCAGAGCACGAGGCAGGCCTAGCACACGATAGATAGATAAAATCTCTGAGTCCCTGCGAAAGAAAAAAATGTAATGAGTTTGGAATTACATATTGTCAGCAAGGAGAGTATGACTGCCTCGACAGATGACATGCCATTTCAACACACAGAGAATGACTGTCTCGACAGATGACATGTCATTTCAACACACAGAGAAGGACTGTCTCGAGAGATGACATGTCATTTCAACACGCAGAGAATGACTTGTTCAAAAATGATCAGGAATAATACTAAGATAATGAAATTTGACTCAAATGTCAAGACTGTTCTTCTACATCGAGCGGAGACATGAGAACAACTAAGGGAACACCAAAAAGTTGCAAACATTCATCAATAGATGCCTGCGTAGGATACTCCATCTGCGATGGTATGACAGGACAGGGATATGCGGGATAGAGCGGAACAACGACATGTGGAACAAGAGATAATGAGCAGAAGGTGGCGATGGATAGGACACACACTGAGGAAGACCCCTGACAGCATCACAACACAGACTCTCCGATGGAACCCCCAGGGCAATAGAAGTAAGACACATGAACACCCGGAGACGGAAGTTGGAGACGGAAAGCAAGAAAATAAAGAGTTGAGAGATATGAAAAAGATAGCACTGGATAGACGAGCTTGGAAAGTCTTTGTTGCGGATATATGTCTCCCTAGGGGGGAAGGTTGAAGAAGAAGAAGAAAATGACTGACTCACCTCGAAAAAAACCTGGTGCAATTAAGTCAATCCATCTTTCTGAGACCTCATTTTTGGACAGTACAGAAAGATAAAGAACCAAACACAGACGATTTGATCTGGTACCCCCTAGTTACCATATCTGCGCTCATACCACTTTCGTTTTCCTCCTTAATTTATTCATTTAAATTTCAATTAAAATTCGTCCCAGGTCACCTAACACAGAGTTCAACAAACAAACCGTCAAAAAGACAACATAAACATAACAACTTGAAAGACAATATTTCGCATTATCTTCTGTATTTCAATTCAATGACCTGACCGGGTATCACGTCAAAGGGACTGAACTTTGTTTTCACGTCAAAGGGACTGAACTATGTTTTCAATTACACCTTATCGCGCTATAACAAGAAAGAAAGAACAAGCGTTGTTCATATTTAAAACAAAATTCCCCACAAGAAGTTACAAAAATGTTATTGACAAAAAGATTCATTTATCACAGCACCCCGGATGTGTCAATAGGTTCTCCGATCTCCGCCTCCTCAAATCCAGCAGCGTCAAGCGGCCTAACACGCCAGTTCGGTGTTGATTAATCAGTCTCTTTGCTGGCTGCACCAATATGTTGATCTTTATTTTTCTGCAGCGATCTCTAGTCATGTGTCCAGTTTACTGTGGACCACAAATTTGACGGGCTGTCAGTTTCAGGTCAGTCGAGTTTCCCCAAAGCTTAATTTTCAGGTTGACTATGTGTGGACACATGTTGATTCTCAGCTCACACAGGAGAGGCCAGTCTTGCATGACAGCTTAAAATATCTGGACATACCGAGTGATTGATTGATAGGACCTTATCATTGCACTTCAGTGAGTAACCATGTGTGCTCCGATCCCTTTCTTACACAGGAAGATCTCAGCTGCAGTGCAAGAACTCCTAGCACCGGCGAAGGACCCTCCCTCCGCCCTCCCATCCCATCCCGATGTAATTTAGAAAATATTGAAAATATATTGCTGAAATTTTAATTATAAATCTTTCTAATGAATATTTCCCGTACAACTGAATTGCAGTCCGCTCTTCTCAATTTTGAAATTGCCAAAGATTCTTTTAACAAGCTGCTCAACTTGAACAGGGGATTACGTTTTATCCTCCGTCTCCAATATGACTAGGAACTCGATCTCCCCTACGCTGAAACCAGGGATCTCTGAAAAAAATATCCAGATGGCTATACGAGTAAAATGGAGTGATTTCGTTTCTAACAACGCAGTGAGAGATAGAACAACACAGTGAGAGATAGAACAACACAGTGAGAGATAGAACAACACAGTGAGAGATAGAACAACACAGTGAGAGATAGAACAACACCGTGAGAGATAGAACAACACAGTGAGAGATAGAACAACACAGTGAGAGATAGAACACACCAACAACCCATATCAAATATTGTAAGGAAACGAAGGTGGAAATATTTAGGTCATGTTCTTAGATCAGACGAAAAGAGACTAAATCAACAAGTCCTTATGTGGTCACCAGTTGGGAAAAGAAAACGTGGAAGACCAAAGACCACTCTTCGAAGAACAATCCAACAAGAAAGTAAACTATTGGGATGTAAAACCATACAAGATCTCCAACTGCTAACAACGAACCGCATCACATGGAGATCTAAATCCTCTGCCCTATGTGCCGCCTTTGTCACGAAAAGAACAAACTAACTAACTATACGAACTAAGAGCGAACCGAGTACCTTTGAAGGATAGACGAGCACCTAGCTTCTACACCGCAGAGACCACCTGGACTGTTAGTCAGCTTCAGGTCTGTCAGGTTTCACCAAAGCTTAGATTTTAGGTCGACCAGATGTGGCCACATGCTGCTTCTCAGCTCACACAGGAGAGATCAGTCTTCCAGGACAACTCTGATCACGATTGATGTACTAAAGGAAGGTATTGTCAGACTGTCTTAAAATCTATAGACATACAGAGTGATTGATTGATTATGTTATGTTATGTTATGCGATCGACGTCATGGCCCATTGGGCATTCCCATGCATGCTCTGTCCTCCGCTGCAGCAACCATCCTAAAGTCCATTTGCTCACAGTACCCATGAGAAGTTGATTACTATATCTTCTCTCTTTACCACGAAGACGACACTGTCTGGCATGTCCACACTTAACGCCTAATTCTCGAACTCGTTCCAGTGTCTGAGACGTGCCCATGTCACATAATTGAGAGCGTACCGCATTGATGCTATCGGCTCTGTCCATACTTCTGACTGCTTGAGTCGGGGCATTGTTTGCAAGAAAGTCTGCACGCTCGTTACCCTGCACTCCAGCATGTCCAGGTGTGTACAGCCAAGTCATTTTCTTGAGATGTGATCTCCGAATGCTGTCCACTCATTCCACACGCATACTTCCAGATTCAATCAGTTGAAGTATATTCATTGAGTCTGCTTTGATTGATTGATTGATTGATTGAGTGATTGATTGATATGACCATCATTATTGCATTTCAGTGAATAGCAATGTGGTTCCAGAGATCCCTTCTCATTGTAGGAGATATCGAGTTCCTAGTCCTATCGGAGACGGACCATAAAACGTAGGTCATGTGTTCAATTTGAGTTGGTGAAAAGAACCCTTGGCAGTTCAAAATCGAGAAGGCTGGAAAGCCGCTGCCCAGGCAAAACATATCAGAAAAGATTACAAATAAAATTCCTACAAAATGTCTTTATCATCTAAAAAATTACATCAGGTATCATTGGCGGTGCTACGGAGTTCGTGCACTGAAGATGAGATCGGCCTGTGTAAGAAAGAGATCGGAGCACACTTGGTTACTCACCAAGTGGAATGATGATGGTCCTATCAATCGATCAGTCAGTTAATCAAATAACAATGTGAGCTCCGATCTCTTTGTTACAAAGGAAGATCTCAGCAGCAGTACCGGAACTCCGTAGCAACGCCGTAGAGTACCTGATGTAATTTTGAAGATGGTAAAGGTTTATGTGGCTTGGAGATAATTTTCCACCTCGCACTCAGAGGTGTTCGGTTCGTTTCTCGCGAGGAGCGATCATTATTTTTTTTTTCAATGATCACTGATGTCATGTAGTGAGATCGAGTTCCTAGTCATATCGGAAACAGACGATAAAAATTCGATCCTCTATTCAAGATGAGCACTGAAAAGAAGCATTGACAACCAATAAGAAAAGGCTGTAAAACCGCTGCCTCAACAACATTCATTCATGGGTATAAATGAAAATTTGGAATGAAATATGTGTTAAATAATTTAGGACACGTCCTTAAAAAGTAACCTGTGATAAAACCCAGGTTTAGACTAATTTAATGTGGCATTGAAATGTATATTTCATTAAAAGAGGATTAACTAAGATTAAGGATTTGTATAAAAGTATAACAGTTTATTATCTCCATTTCATTTGAAACACATTGTGTTCTTTTGTGTGTCTCTGTATGTGGAATAAAGAGGGGGAGAGAGAGGGGAGAGAGAGGGAAGGATTGAGAGAATGGGAGAATAGAGAGAATGAGAGATGGGAGAGAGAGGAAGAAAGATAGGGAAGGAGATAGTAAAAAGAAAGAAAACTGATGGATGGAGAGATGGATGGACGGATGGATGGATGAATGGATGAATGGACGGACGGATGGATGGATGATGGATGGACGTAGGGACGGATGGAAGGATGGATGGATAGATGGATGGACGGATGGGTGGATGGACGGATTGATAGATGGGCGGGTGGATGGATGGATGGATGGATCGATGGATGGATGATGGATGGATGGAGGGACGGATGGATGGATAGATGGGCGGGTGGATGGATGGATGGACGGATTGATAGATGGGCGGGTGGATGGATGGATGGATGGATGGATGGAGAAACAGATGGATGGGTGATGGTTCGATGGATTAATGTGTAGATGTATGGATAGACGGATGGATGGACGAATAGACGAACGGTTGAATGGATGGATGGATAGGAAAGACCAGCAAGACAAATCAAACAAGCGAGAGAATCTAGAAAAACAGACAGATAAACAATATCGACATACATACAAAGAGACAGACAGACTAGTCAGGCTAGTCAAACAGACAAGTCATGTACATATACGAATCAGACATACAGACAAATCAGACAGACGTTTTAGACAAATAGGCAGACTTACATAGATATAGCGATTAGAGATGCACTCTAAATAGACATACACACAAGACAGACACGCCAGAGTGGTTACTGGGGCCCAAATTTGGGGTGTAAAGAATAGAACCACTGTTACCTGCCTTGCATATCGTAAGAGTCGACTAAGGAGGTTTGACTGAAATCAGATGCACATGTCCTAAACATGTACAAGTCTATGCGTTTATCGTCCTACCAAACCAGTGTGCAACGTATGCACGTTCATGGCAAAGATCAAACATATCACAAAGAGTGATTAAAATTGGTTGTAAAGAACGAATGCAAAGAAGAAGAAGATAAGAGAGACACAAAGAAATCAATGCAGTTTTGTCCTTATCGGATTTGAATTTGTTCTCATTATACTTCCTACAGAGAAGAAGTGTCCACGCAGAACGCTCGGAGCACCAAGAAAAGAGACTGTTTGAGAAATGAAGACATCAGGGCAAAAAATGGGTACAATATCAGTACTGAACTTCATCAAAGAAACAACAAATGAAATGGTTCAGTCTTCGCCTGTTTGGTGCCGATGCCCGCAAGGGAAATAAAGAATATTATCATTGCGACCTACAAGGCATGTCGTAAGAGGCGACTGATGAAGGACCTAGGAAGCTACCTAGTAAAAAAAAAGCAGATGGAGCTGTCATGGATCGAAATGACATTCTTCATGCATTGAGAGAGTCTTTCCGAACAGAGGAGTTTAAGGGCTGTGAATCCACTCGCTGACCAGATTGAAAGAGATGGGTGTCAATATTGGTGCAGCCCGAAAAGAACGACATACTAAATATGCAAAGATATTAATTAATCAACATCGAACTGGGTCGCTGGACACTGCTGGATTTGCTGAGACGGAGATCGGAGCACCTATGGACATGTCCGGAGTGCTATTATGATAGTCCTCATATAAGTGGTAACTGATAAAAAGCATCGCAGAAATCAGATGCGATGGCCTACTTGTAGGCGCATAACTACCACAGCGTACAATTGCTCTTAGGCTCAGATCACAAACATATCACAAAGAGTAATTAACAAGTGGTCGATATGGAGTATTCGAAGAAGAAGAAGCAAGGGTCTGGACACATAATCAGATTACCAACAGACAGTGTGCCTCAAAAAGGAATACTACTTCGATAAAGTGGATATAAAGCAAACGACCAGCCACGCAAAAGGTTGACCTCAGAAATAACAGAGGCGCTGAAAAGCACTATTTATGAAGCGCACACACAAAAGCTCCTTCTAGAAATCTCTTCTTATCTTGACGCTGTGGGGCAAAACAGGAGTAGAGAGAAACAAGAAGAGGAAGAAAATAAATTCTTATCTGGTCAAGTACAAGTTATCAATGCTGTAACCTACCAGCTAGCCCCATTGTTAAGGCACCCAAAATCTCACTGACAGCTAAACAACAGATGATCGACAGCATTTTTATACCTACCTTGTGATACCAAAGCCAAACATGGTTATTGGTTACTAAACTGACGTCTTTGCACTCCGGGCAGACCCACAAGTGCTCAGTCTCCCCCAACAGATATCGAAGAGTATACATACTGATGGTTCCTGTGGCTCGCTGATTAAACACACCTCTAACTCTGCCTCTCAGGCATCCAGTTCGACTTGAACAACGGGTAACTCCAAATTGCCTAAACCGCTTGATCAATTCAACATCGATTTTAGTGTCCTCATCCAACAGACAGTCGCGAAGAGACCGAAGAATATCCCCTTATCTTCAACTACCCAACAATCGATGCTGTTGATGCAAGCCTGTCCACTCTCTCATTCCCGTAATGGCCAATAATGGACAATGAGCAAAGTGCAGTCGCAAAAAAAAATAACTACATGTTAAATGCGATGTCTGTGAAAAGTTACCAACAACATCAGAAAAGACAGAGACATCAACATAAGAAAAATAGATGTGACAGAACTTTGCTTGAATTACATTGAGAAACAAAGAATGAAGTTGTTCGGCCATTTGATGAGAATGCATCCAAACTCTACTGTATACAGAGTCTTCTACAACAGAGCTACATGAAAAGGGACGAAATAAAGACCACGAAAAAGATGACAGCAGAATCCTATCTTCTTCTTCTTCTTTTGTCGTCACACTGCTACCGGGTTGTTGCCCAGTGTCGTGGTTTTCTGTTTTTGTCTTGCGCTGTTCTGGTGGCTTTGTGATTGTTATCTTTGCTCATTCACAGAATTCTGCTACGCCATCTAACCATCTTTTCCGTGGTCTTCCTCTTGCCTTCTTTCCCGATGTTCTGTTGTAGAAGACTCTGTATACTGTGGAGTTTGGATGCATTCTTATTAAGTGGCCAAACCACTTCATTCTTTGTTTCTCAATGTAATTCAAGCAGGTTTTGTGCCAACTTTCTTTCTTATGCTGATGTTGGTGATTCTGTCTTTTCTTGTGTTGTTGGTAACTTTTCGCAGGCAACGCATTTCACATGTAGTTATTTTTGTGACTGCGCTTTGCTCAATGTCCATGTTTGGCTCTGGTAACACAAAGTAGGTATAAAAATTCTGTTGATCATCTGTTGCTTAGCTGCCTGTGGAATTTTTGGGTGCCTTAACAATGGGGCTAGCTGGTAGGTTACAGCATTTGTCTTTTGTACTCTAGCCTCTATCTCTCTATCCAGTTTTCCGTCTTCTGTGAATATGCTTCCTAAGTATTTGAATTCTTTCACTTGGTTTATTTTAGTACCATTGACATGGATGTCTAGATTATTATGTTTTCTTCCCATATTCATTATTTCTGTTTTAGTGTTGTTGATTTTCATGTCATGTTTTACACAATTTTTGTTCAAGGTGTCAATATGATGTTGTAGATCTTGTTCATTTTGATGTATCAGGCACTGATCATCTGCAAACAACAGTTCATTTATTTCATCATTATCTGAATTTGACTCTTGAGTTATTTTATCCATATAGAACCCTATCATAAAACCAAAATATATATATCACCCAAGCCACCAGAGCAGCGCAAGACAAAAACACATAAAACCACTACACTGAGAAACAACCTGGTGACGACAGTGTGACGACAAACGAAAGAAGAGAACCTTCTTATCTTGTCTAGTACAATGTACATACGTCATATGTTATCAAATTTCTAGAATATTCCTGTCGTTGGTACTCTTTAAATAATAATAAATTTATTCAACGTGTCTCTTCTTTCATCTTGATTACCGATAACATCAAAAGCCTTATTGTTTTGTCACGTGATTGGTGACGTTGGTAATGCATTATTGATAAACACACAAAATTTATTTTTTTCTCAATATTGGCGGGAGTTATCAAATGATGTTTTGTAAATGCATTTTTCTTAAACTTACAAAATAAAAAGGAGAAAAAAGTAAATGCACTTTTTTCGTTCCTCGATGTGTATTGTGTAATACGATGTTAATTAAGTTCGTATTTTTTTATCGTTGGTACACGATGCTTAGAAGACAGAATTGATGCATTTGAGATGTGGACATATAGAAGAATAGGCAGAGTTTCATGGACAGAAAAACAGACAAATAAACACGTTTTAGGAAAACTAGGCATGAAGAAACAATTATTAAGAGAAATAAAATTCAGACAAGTTAAGTATTTTGAGCACATAAAAAGACATGACACCATGATAAAACATTTACTAGAGGGAAAGTTGAGGGGAGAAGAGCAAGAGGAAGACCGAGAGATAAGTGTGAGGGAAACTCAGAAATGGACAGGTTACAGTCTGGCAGTGTGCAACACCAAGGCGAAAGACAGAGGATGTTGGAGATTCATTGCAGTCAACCTTCGATGTGGAAACGGCACATGATGATGATGACACAATGCATGATGTGGTCAATATCACGCCATCCGAATTTATTTCTCAGTGCTTTTCGTGGTACTCAATTGAGGTTTTAGTGATCATCTTCTTCTTCACGATCACCCTTAGACTGATGTACCAGATTTCACCATAAATCTCATTCATGTGAAAATCTGATTCATGCAGCCTTAGCATGGGTGTGATTTTCGTTACATCTTCAACCCCATTTTGGAGCTCCTGCTGCTTATCCTTCGGCGATGTGTCCGGCTTAAGTCAGCGTTTACTGGATTCGCTCTTCGTCAACCTTTGGTTGTCCCCAGCCGACCTGCAAGGCAGCAGGTTGTTGGATCGACCTACAAGGCAGCAGGTTGTTGGATCGACCTGCAAGGCAGCAGGTTGTTGGATCGAGCTGCAAGGCAGCAGGTTGTTGGGTCAACCAGCAAGGCAGCAGGTTGTTGGGTCGACCTGAAAATCGTTACGGTCGTAACCATCTTCCACGCCCACTATGAAATTGAACCCTGACCACGCGTCTAAGAACACGAGATCACAAGCAGCTAAGCTACTGCGGTTCAATCAATCAAGTGCCGTGCTGGATGGTGTAGGCAATCACGTTTCTCCATATCTGCCCAGAGCTAACTATAAACTTATGGGCCTGCAGACTCAGGTAAGAATTATGGGAAATCAGACCACAACTACACCACGTGACCTCGCATTCCAGTATTGTTGTAAATGGACGAATTCATTTTAAAATCAACACAAAATGCTAAATCGAAGCTTATATTATGCAACAATTTCAGTTTAACAATAAGGAATATCAATATTATGAATATTTGTCACCAATAAATAACCATAGACTCACAGAATTGAATAAAATTGCAAAATAAGGCTTGCTGTGTTCTATCAAATATATATATATATATTCCAGCCCCCCAACTTAAACTAGGTCAGGGAATTTCCCGTTAGTTATCAGGCCCAATTAGAGTTGGCTGTGGTCTGTCCCTGGTATAATCCATCAACTCCGTCACCGAACCACTTCCGTTAGTCGTGTTACCTTGACCTGAACATCGCCGTTTCGAGACGTGATCAACTTTCTACGGAGGTTATACAACGGTAGTTTATCGTTCCTTTCCCTTGTTTCAAACCTGTCCGAATGGTCACCATGTGTACTAGCCGATCACTCTCAGGTCAACACAAAATCCATCTGAAGACGTTTGAAAAAAAGGACTCCCGTTCAAGTCCGGTCGAGATTTCCTCCATCTTGCCGCACCATCTTGAACGGAAGATACTGGGACTCGCATGCTTCACATGGAGGAAATGGGTTTTCCTATAACTTCAATAGTACTCGTCTCGTTTCCCGTGGAGAACTATTTGGATATTTTCTCATAGATCTCCGAGTTAAATGTAGGAGAGATCTAGTTCCTAGTCCTATCGGAGATGGATGATAAAATGTAGGCTTAGCACGTAAGATAACTTGGTAGTGTAAAATTTGATAAGTGTAGGCTGTGAAACCACTCTCTCTCTCAAGCCTTTTTAACCCTGATTGTGGCATAGGCTCTCAATCAACTCATACCAATACTTTCTATCTCTAGATCTCTCCTTCAACTCCATCTAGCTCTTCTTTATATTGTTGATCTTTGCCTCCAAATCTCGTCTCTATGTATTTCTATGCCTCCATCTCTTTCAATGTCGCTGTGGGTTCCAAGAAAGGACCCTTCTTGTTATAAACTGTTCTGGAAAAATTCATAAAATTAATATCTCTTCCGCCCGTGTGTGCGGGGCCCGCAAGGAAGCAATGAATAGTACCACTGCAACCTAGCAATGCATGTCGTAAGAGAGGCGACCAAAGTAGGTCAAGGGTTGCTATCCTAAGAATAGATCAAAAAGCAGCGCAGAAATCGGATGATGCTGGCCTATTTGTAGGTGCATAACTGTGCACAGTTACAATCGCACTTAGGCTTAGATCATATACAAATCACACAGAGTGGTTGACAAGTGGTCGATATGGAGCGTTTGAAGAAGAAGAATATCTTATTCTGACGTTGTAAGACAATACTGGGTTAAAGAACAGAAGAAGGTTTGCCCAGAGTGCTATGGCGTCAGTTTAGTCATCAATATTCAATAATCAATATTTACTAAGAGGTAATCACCATTAGACAGATCGTTGGTATGAAAACTATCTGGGAAAATAATAGACAAAAAAAACATCCTACCACTGAGACACCATTAGCTGTTACATTGGTTAATGAGTATTGGTTACTTAATTGATGGTGGCGTCTGTGGCCTAGGGGATAGTGACTCGGTCTATTAACACCGACGTTCTGAGTTCGAATCACGCTGTTGACAGTTTGGTTGCAAATTATTTCGCGTGAATTTTTACAAAAGGACGATGGCATCACCCGTTCAGAAAGCAATGGCGTACTACTGAACGTAATAATGCCTAGAAAAATCACAAACGAAGTTGAAAAGCTGGGGTTGATTCGTGAAGTCCTGTAAAGGATATGCAATTAACTTTTTTACTGAACTGATATCATTACACTCCGACCCATACGTGCTCAGTCTCACCCAAAATATGTCGAAGGTTATGCATACTGATGGTTCTTGTGGCGAGCGACAGTGAGGAGGGACTTGAAAAGAAAAGAAGAAAAACATCACATTTGGAGGCAAAAGGGATCGCAGAGGGCAGAGAGATCATCCTATGTATCTGATCAAGTCTGCAGTTCCACCTGCAGCAACTGGGACAAGGATTGCCACTCTAGAATAGGCCATTACAGCCACAAGAGATGATGTAATTCAGCACAGAACAAACTACGTGACGTAAAACCTGTCTCTTGAGACAAAGAGGCCAATGGAGGTGAAGAAGCTCTTGTGGCTGGCTGGTTAAACACACCACTCACTCTGCGGTAGCTCTAAACTCATGAAATTGCTGAATCGATTCAATATATATTTTAGTGTCTTCATCCAACAGGCAGCCGTGAAGAGACCGAACAACATCCCCTTATCCATCTTCAACTTCCCGACAGTCAATGATTTTGATGCAAGCCTGTCAGCTCTCTCCTTGCCCTAAACACCCGCATGCCAGGAACATTGGATCAACGTAAGCCTTTGGAGGTTATAAACTTCAATAGACGACATCTACTCATACCGCAACCTGCCATTTTGGATTATTCGAAGCATCGACTGAGAGTCAGATACAACAACAGACCCAGTAAAGTGAGTCCTAGAAAGCCAATGAACGGCAGCAGTAACCGCCTCAGCCTCCATCCTTATACTGGAAGTAGTTCTTCTGTATGTCCGACTCCGCTCTGCGAAGCACTATTTATTACAAATAACATCAGGACCTTGCGGTATATTTTCTCAGTATGACACAAGTCTTCGAAATGCCGCCCCTTAAATAATTTTTCCTTAACATAGCTTTCAATTGTAATTTTGATTTTGTTGCGTATGCCGCCCCCTTACGGTCTCGCCTGATGCGGCCGCCTTTCTGTATCATAGCACAGCACTGTCCTGAATAACATTTTACTCTCATCTGTTCTCGCTTAGCTAACTTTAATATTTCATCCCACTGCCCATCCAGAGCCAACTATAAACTTATGGGCCTTCGGACTCAGGTAAGAGTTATGGGAAATCAGACCACAACTACACCACGTGACCTCGCATTCCAGTATTGTTGTATATAGAGACGAATTCATTTTAAAATGAACATAAAATGCTAAATCGAAGTTATATTATCCAACAAGTTAAGTTTAACAATAAGGAATATCAATATTATGAATATTTTTCACCAATAAATAACCATAGACTCACAGAATTGAGTAAAATTGAACAGAAGCTTGCAGTGTTCTATCAAACATCTATATTTCCCGACCCCCTTTTCTGATCTAGGTCAGGAACCCCGTCAGTTGTCTGGTCTAGTTATCTAGAGTTGGCTATGGCCCATCACAAAATTTGTGTTAGTTTAAACAACAACTAGTTTTGTGGACACCCTGTATCCTGTACCATTAGTTTCATATAAACAGATTCAATTTGTCTGTCTAGTGCTGTCCATTTACTCAACAGTTTCTGTCGTACTGGGTCTGAATGTAAAACATTTATTATTTATCGATAAGACAAACATGTGCTGTTTTTCTCGGTTTTTTCGGTTTATTGTTTTGTGTGTATAAGTGAAGTGGGAACAAATAAAAAACGAAAATTACTTTCACTCACAATCAATTATGAGGAATTTACTTACACGGATTGAGAGTACTAATCTCAGGGATATTTAAATTCAGGTTCAATGTGTGCGTGGGGTTAGCATTGATTGATGGGTATGACAATCATGATTGCGGTTCAGTTAATAACAATGTGTAATTTAGGGAAGGACAGGGTGTGGAAGACAGAGGGAGAAGATGTTGGAAGGTCTGACGTCGATCTCTTGCCGAACCACGACGTCAAACCATACAACACCTTCTCCGTCTTCCACGGACTGTCCTCGCCTGATTACCTTGAGAAATGATGAACTGCGCCAAGGATAGAGAGAGAGAGAGAGAGAGAGTTGTGGAGAGACATGATCGCCTACGCCAATAGGCATCGCACTTGAATCAACCTATTTCTTCTATAGAGGATATCTCAGTAATAGTAATCGAATTCTGTAGTTCGTATAACGTTCCATGACGTAATTTTAAGACTTGGGCACCGAGCCGAAGAGCTGAAAAGTTCAAGTGCTTTTGGATCGGAAAAAAAAAATCTTGGATCTCTATGACGGAATGGTTGAGACATGTGTGTTTTTCATGAGATCACTAGGTTTGATGCTGGAGCTACGGTGTTCGTGCTTTGTGCAACAACCTCCTCTGCAGAGAGAGTGATATTTCTACCGACAGGGGCGGAGCTATATATGGGGAAATCCGGTACAATGAAGTCAATCCTTCGCCATTAGACTATTGCATTTTTAAAGTGTTCATTTTTTTATTAGTGTTATGTTTATTGTTTATTCCTCTACTCTCCTCGTGGAGCATAGGATCTCAACAGTTGTCCGTCACTTTCCCCAGCTTCTGTTATTTATTGATCTTTTTCCACGGTATTCGATTTTGACAAAGTGTTCTTTTTCATTTCTTCCCACTGTATTAGAGTCTGACAAAGTATTCTTTTTCATTTCTTCCCACTGTATTAGAGTCTGACAAAATATTCTTTTTCATTTCTTTCCACTGTATTAGATTCTGACAAAGTATTCTTTTTCATTTCTTCCCACTGTATTAGATTCTGACAAAGTTTTCTTTTTCATTTCTTCCCACTGTATTAGATTCTGACAAAGTATTCTTTTTCATTTCTTCCCACTGTATTAGAGTCTGACAAAGTATTCTTTTTCATTTCTTCCCACTGTATTAGATTCTGACAAAGTGTTCTTTTTCATTTCTTCCCACTGTATTAGAGTCTGACAAAGTGTTCTTTTTCATTTCTTCCCACTGTATTAGATTCTGACAAAGTGTTCTTTTTCATTTCTTCCCACTGTATTAGAGTCTGATAAAGTATTCTTTTCCATTTATTCCCACTGTATTAGATTCTGACAAAATATTCTTTTTCATTTCTTCCCATTGTATTAGAGTCTGACAAAATATTCTTTTTCATTTCTTCCCATTGTATTAGATTCTGACAAAATATTCTTTTTCATTTCTTCCATTGTATTAGAGTCTGACAAAATATTCTTTTTCATTTCTTCCCACTGTATTAGAGTCTGACAAAGTATTCTTTTCCATTTATTCCCACTGTATTAGATTCTGACAAAATATTCTTTTTCATTTCTTCCCACTGTATTAGAGTCTGACAAAATATTCTTTTTCATTTCTTCCCACTGTATTAGATTCTGACAAAGTGTTCTTTTCATTTCTTCCATTGTATTAGAGTCTGACAAAGTATTATTTTTCATTTCTTCCCACTGTATTAGATTCTGACAAAGTTTCTTTTCATTTCTTCCACTGTATTAGAGTCTGACAAAGTTTCTTTTCATTCCTTCCACTGTATTAGATTCTGACAAAGTATTTTTTCTCATTTCTTCCACTGTATTAGAGTCTGACAAAGTACTCTTTTTCATTTCTTCCCACTGTATTAGAGTCTGACAAAGTACTCTTTTAATTTCTTCCACTGTATTAGATTCTGACAAAATATTCTTTTTTCCTTTTCCTGTATTAGAGTCTGACAATACTTTTTTCATTTCTTCAACAGTATTAGTGTCTGACAAATATTTTTCATTTCTTCCATTGTATTAGAGTCTGACAAAATATTCTTTTTCATTTTTCACTGTATTAGAGTCTGACAAGTTTCTTTCATTTCTTCCCCTGTATTAGATTCTGACAAAGTGTCTTTTCATTTCTTCCACTGTATAGAGTCTGATAAGTATTCTTTCCATTTATTCCCACTGTATAGATTCTGACAAAATATTCTTTTTCATTTCTTCCCATTGTATTAGAGTCTGACAAAATATTCTTTTTCATTTCTTCCCATTGTATTAGATTCTGACAAAATATTCTTTTTCATTTCTTCCATTGGTATAGATTCTGACAAAGTATTTTCATTTCTTCACTGTATTAGAGTCTGACAAAGTACTCTTTCATTTCCCACTGTATTAAGAGTCTGACAAAGAATCTTTTAATTTCTTCCATGATTAGATTCTCAAGAATATTCTTTTTTCATTTCTTTCACTGTATTAGTTCTGACAGTACTCTTTTTCATTTCTTCCAACAATTAGTGTCTGACAAATTTATTTTTCATTTCTTCCATTGTAGAGTCTGACAAAATATTCTTTTTCATGTTTTCCCCACTGTATTAGAGTCTGACAAGGTGTTCTTTTACATTTTCCACTGTATTAGATCTGACAAAGTATTCTTCATTTCTTCCACTGTATTAGAGTCTGATAAATATTCTTTTCATTCATTCCACTGTATTAGATTCTGACAAAATATTCTTTTCATTTCTTCCATTGTATAGATGTCTGAAAAAAATATTCTTTTTCATTTCTTCCCATTGTATTAGATTCTGACAAAATATTCTTTTTCATTTCTTCAGTATTAGATTCTGACAAAATATTCTTTTCATTTCTTCCATGTATTAAGTCTACAAAGTATTCTTTTCATTTCTTCCCCTGTATAAGAATCTGACAAAATATTCTTTTCATTTCTTCCCAATGTATTAAGTCTGACAAATGTTCTTTTCATTTCTTCCATTATTGATTCTGACAAGTGTTCTTTCTCATTTCTTCATATTATTAGAGTCTGAAAAGTATTAAAGCTTTCATTCTCTGTATTAGATCTACAAAGTTTTCTTTTTTCATTTCTTCCCACTGTATTAGAGTCTGACAAAGTGTTCTTTTTCATTTCTTCCCATTGTATTAGAGTCTGACAAAGTATTCTTTTTCATTCTTCCACTGTATTAGAGTCTGACAAAGTGTTCTTTTTCATTCCTTCCCACTGTATTAGATTCTGATAAAGTATTCTTTTTTCATTTCTTCCACTGTATTAGAGTCTGACAAAGTACTCTTTTTCATTTCTTCCCACTGTATTAGAGTCTGACAAAGTACTCTTTTTAATTTCTTCCCACTGTATTAGATTCTGACAAAATATTCTTTTTCATTTCTTCCCACTGTATTAGAGTCTGACAGAGTACTCTTTTCCATTTATTCCCACTGTATTAGATTCTGACAAAATATTCTTTTTCATTTCTTCCATTGTATTAGAGTCTGACAAATATTCTTTTCATTTCTTCCTTATTAGAGTCTGACAAGGTGTTCTTTTCATTTCTTCCACGGTATTAGAGTCTGACAAAGTGTTCTTTTCCATTTCTTCCTACAGTATTAGAGTCTGACAAAGTATTCTTTTTCATTTCTTCCTACAGTATTAGAGTCTGAAAAGTACTCTTTTTCATTTCTTCCTACGGAATTAGAGTCTGAAAGTGTTCTTTTTTCATTTTCCTCGTATTAGAGTCTGAAAACTGTTTTTCGTTTATTTCTTTTCTCGGTATTAGAGTCTGAAATACTGTTTTTCGTTTATTTCTATTCTCGGTATTAGAGTCTGAAATACTGTTTTTCGTTTATTTTTTCTCGGTTATAGAATCTTAAAAGTAGGGGTTATTTTAATCAGTTTATTTTTCGCGGTATAGAACCTGACAATTCGAAGTCGGTGAAGATCCGCCGCATTCGACGGACACCAGTCAAATGGTAAAGCAGGCTTTCACGCAAAATCAGTCAGAAGCGTCATATCAGGCGTCATGGCTAACGCCCGAAATCACAGCGGACGAACGCAGAAGAAGAGTCTGACAAAGTGATGTTTTGTTTGTTCATCGCTTATAACAATGCTAGTGTCTTGGTCTGTTGTTGCAGATACTGCTCATATACACTATGAATCGCCCTGTGGTGCCGGGGGCCGCATGTGAAGCAAAGAATAGTATTCACAAAATATATGAGACTGCAGTAAAACTATTTGATTGGCAAAACACGTAATCACAAAGTACTGTAGTTTACAAATTACAAACCAAAGACAAAATACAGCAACGTTTCGACCAACAAGGCCTTTATCAAGCAAACGAACAACAGGAGTGAGAAAATTTCTTTGGTTTCTATTTCCAGATTTTCATTAGAAACGTTTGTATTTGGTCGTCCATTTTTTTATTTTTCACTCCTGTTGTTCGTTTGCTTGATAAAGGCCTTGTTGGTCGAAACGTTGCTGTATTTTGTCATTGTTTTTGTAATTTGTAAAACTACAGTACTTTGTGATTACGTGTTTTGCCAAAGAATAATACCACTGTAACCTTTAAGGAAATTCGTAAGAGGTGACTGATGTAGGACATAAGGAAGCTACCCTAGTAACTAAAAAGCATCACAGAAATCGGATGTCCTAGCCTACTTTTAGACGCATAAATCGCATAACATACAATCGCTCTTAGGTTCGGATCACATACAAATCACAAAGAGTGGTTAACAAGTGGTCGATATGGAGCGTTGAAAGAAGAAGAAGAAGAAGTACTATGAATGAGAAGTGGAACGGGATTCAACCTTGAGCGTTCTCCAGAAAATAAAGTAAATGGCCATGAACAGTTAGTATTTACTTTTACAGTACATTCATCGTTGCCCTATAAGCTTTAATTTTGTTCAATTTGTTTGTTTACAAGTGTCTTTTACGATTTCTCGTAGTTTGTCTCTGTCTACTCTGTCCATAACCTTGTCCTTGTCAACAAGGCCAAATAAAGTGTTTTCATTAAAGTCAATTGATTTTTTTTCCTACCATTTGAGTAAAAGTGAAAAATAACATATATACATCCAGGACCGTGCGGTATATTGCCTTAGTATGATGCAAGTCTTCAAAATGTTGCCTCTTAAATGTTTTTTCTTTAAAATAACTTTCAATTTTGATTTCGCTGCTTATGCCGCCCCCTCAGAGTGCCGCCTGATGCGGTCACCTCTCTATATTATAGCACGGTACGGTCTTGTGTAAAAGTAAAAAAGTAAAGGAACCCTTTCATACCTCGTGGTATATAGGTCAATACAGTGTTAGCCTGTATTTTTCATTGACCGTCGGCACCGATGGGTGATGTGGTCAGCATCACGCCGGCCGCCTTTACTTTCCCAGAGCATGTCTGGTACCCAATTGAGGCTGGGTCGACCTGAGAGCCGTCGCGGTCGGGAAAAATTCCACGCGCATTGCGGGAGCTGAACCGAGACCACCAGCCTTGAGAAGCGAGTTCACTAACAACTACGCTACAGCGGCTCTCACGGTCTTGTGTACATCCTTTATTTTTCTTACAGTCTAGTTGGGATTTTCCTGATTGCTTTTTTGTTCTCTTTGTTTCTTGTCCTATTGGGTCTCATGATGATAGTGACTGCTTAATGTCAGTGTTGTCGTTCTTCTCGAGTTCCCAGGAATTATGGGTTTTCACCATTTTTTCTGATATTTGCATGGGGAAGAGCACCCGGCTTTCTTGCGGAATCGGAAACCTCCAAGAACTCTAGGCGTGTAATGATACGCTTAGTGTTGTGGAGATTCCTACTCATGCAGGGTCAATTGGTCGCCACAGCAGTATCCTCTCATTTTTAGCGCAGTAGATTGCTCTAAAAACATCACTTATTGTTCCCACTGGACAAGCTGCTATGGGACTATAGTCCAAAGAACCCCTTCTGTGATTGCTTTATAACAACGAATCGTTGATTACTCTGTGTGACCTAAATGTGATTTCTGCCAGAGAGAGTACCAAGCGATAACCTGCACGGACAGCCGTTTTTCGGTCACTCAAATGATCAATTTTGGCTGTTTATTTGTCTGTTTGATTTAAGCCTGCGAGTGTGCGCACATTGTGGACGTCATCCTATAGCACTGGACAATCGCGACCGAAAAGTGTTTACCTTTGTCAATGTTTGGGTTTGTACGAGAAGACAAACCTTTACATTCTCGGACTTCTTTTCTAGCCACGGTGTGGTTGTTCCGGTTTAAGAACATTCTCAGCCGTTTTGATAATTTGATGTATATTTATCCCAAAATAACAGAATGTCAATGAATAAATTTGCGATCACAACTCGTTGACATTAATTAAGAGCTAATTTGACAATGAAACAAATCATGGCGAAGTTCGCGTCATATGGTCAAATAGAACAAGGAAAAAATGGTGCAAGCTGCGACATTTGTTAGCGTGTTTATAAAAATGTTCATGATAACTATACTACTTCGAGCTCAATTATATTCATAATCACAGCGCACTGCACCCATTCTGCTTATAGTGGGAACTTTGTCCTCGCTCATTCTTTCTTTAACCTCTGCATTAGCTTCGTTTCGTTATCAAAGAGTTTCATATATCATAATCGATTTCTTTGTTCCTTGTTAGGTTTCTAGATATTGAAATCGATGCATGTTTTCTTTAAATGTAACTAATAATGTTCTCCCTCTGTAACTATTCTTGTATGTCTTATTGATTTGTCATTTTTATGGTATCATTATATATACGATCTTCTTTGATCTCTTCATTATATTAGCAAAGTTGTGTTTGTTTTTTGTTTTTTTGTAATATATTTTAGTTATTTGTATCAGATACGATCGTGTTTGTTATTCATGCACAAAGACATTTTGGTAATTTTTGTTATTTTTTTATGTTACTTGTTACGGAATTGTTACAAAATTTGAATACTTTTATTGAATTTATTATAAGCATTTTTTTGTATTTATTTAAAAGATAATCTTTTTTTAAAAAGGGTGAATGGTGGGAGGGGGTTCTAATAGTGAAGGGTTGACTTCAGGAGATCAGGAAATCAAAACCCTCATACAGAGAAATTCTGCAGTAGACTGGAAGACGCCCGTCTGCCCAGCGTGTTCGTAGCGCGTTGGACTACGAGTGACTATCCCTCTGTGTGTGCGGGTTCAATTCCGCGGATGGCAGAAAGAGCCTCAAATTTCCCAGATTTACGGTGTTCGTGGCACCGAACAGAAGGGTTACGATGTCCATGGCACCGAGCGGAAGAGCTGAAAATCTCAAGTGCTTCTGGATCAGGATTTAAAAAAAAAAAAAAAGACTGGAAGACAAACACTGGATATGATTATGGAAAAGACTCCTCAAAGACCTAAGCAGAACAGACCAGGTCATTATATTTCGACTACGAACAGGACACTGCAGACTCAACAAACACTTATATAGACTAGGAATAAGTCAAACAGATCTCTGCCAGTGTCAGTAGGCAGAACAGACACCGGAACATATCCTGCAAGACTGTCCTCTCCTGGGGAAGCTGAGAAGCAACATGTGGTCACATCCAGTTGACCTAAAAACTAAGCTTTGGGAATACCTAACAGACTTGAAGCTGACTGCCAATTTTGTGGTCAACAGCACAAAGAACTCCATATCTACGGCAACAATCCTAGGGGTCTCTGGCAAAAAACGCAGTCGTGAACAGAAGGGCTCGGTTCGGATTCGAACCTATGACTTTCGACTCCAAGCCAGGCTCTATCTAATCATGAAGACAGGGAACTGGGGATAGAGAGGGACAACAGCAGGTGGAACAAAAGATAAGGGGCAGACGGTGGCGATGGATAGGACACACACTAAGGAGACCACCTGACAGCATCACGAGACAGACCCTTCAATGGAACCCCCAGGGTAATAGAGGTATGGGAAGTCCTGGGCATGCGGGTGTTTATGGTAATGAGAGAGCGGACAGACTTCCATCAACAGCATCGATTGTTGGGGAGTTGGAGATGGATAAGGGGGATGTTCTTTGGTCGAGTCGCGACTGTCTGTTGGAAGAGGACACTAAAATCGATGTTGAATCGATCCAGCAATTTAAGCAGTTTGGAGTTACCCGTTGTACAAGTAGAACTAGATGCCTGAGGGGCAGAGTGAGAGTGTATTTAATCAGCGAGCTATGGGAACCATCAGTATGCATACTCTTCGATATACGTTGGGAAACTGAGCATCTATGGATCTTGCCGGAGTGCAAAGACGTCAGTTTAGTAAACAATAACCAATAAGGAAGATCCAGAAACACCTAGGGGACGGAAGTTGGAAACAGAATGCAAGAAAATGGTGAGAGAGTAGAGAGATTTGGAAAAGATGGCCTTGAATAGGAGGGCATGATTGCGGACATATGCCTCCCTTGGGGGTGAAGTAGAAAGACGAATCATGGAGACAGGTTAAGAAAACAAAATGAGACATCTGTAAGGTGAAAGTAAAAACAGAATTAATTGAATTTCACGAAAACAAATGATCACAAGAAACATTAAACACATTCATCTTCCTTGTCTTGAGCAGAACTTTGTCAATCAAATAGTCCTTCAAAATATCTTTCTGTCTCTCTCGTATATCAGATGTTCCGCCTCTGCAGCCGACATGCTCAAGTCATCAGTTACAACCTGAATTCATCTTCTCGTTGTTATTCCTCTTCTCTTTGACGGAATGCTTTCTTTCATAATCGCATTTTTTCAACCTTTCCTGTCTTTTTAAAAGTTAATTGCATATCCTTTACAGGACTTTGCGAATCAACCCCAGCTTTTAACATTGCTTGTGATTTTTTAAGGCATTATTACGTTCAGTAGTTTGCCATTGCTTTCTGAACGGGTGGTGCTATCGCCCTTTTGTAAAAATCCACTGGTAACAATTTGCAACCAAACTGTCCGCAGCGTGATTCGAACTCTGAACGTCGGGGTTTATAGACCGAGTCACTATCCCCTAAGCCACAGAGTCTTTTTACATGTACAAAATACCTTAATTTTTGTATTCTTATTTGTAACATCAGCCAGATTTCTTTGATTTTGAATTTCTTTTGGTTACATCAATTTATCCTAAATATCCAAAAATTATCCATGCCGTGATATACGGCGAACTGTTCTGTAACAAAAACACACAGCCCGTCTGCCCAGCGTGTTCGTAGCGCGTTGGACTACGGGTGACTATCCTTCTGTGTGTGCGGGTTCAATTCCGCGGGATGGCAGAAAAAGCCACAGATTCCCCAGATTTACGGTGTTGTGGCACCGAACCAAAGGGTTACGATGTCCATGGCACCGGGCCGAAGAGCTGAAAAGCTCAAGTGCTTCTGGATCGAAAAAACCCCCAAAAAACGCATCTATAATTTTCCACTGCCTTGTTAAATGTCCATGCTTACACGATACTTGAAATACGCCTCTTTTTATATTCTAATCTTTGTTTTTCATTTCATAATCTTGTGTAGTTGTTTATGTGGGTTTTTTAAGTGGATCGTCAGGACGAATGAATGTGAGCGCGACTTTCCCCTGAGGTAAACCCGGGTTCAATCCACCGTAAGACCAATGAGTTTTTATGTAGGGGCATAAAGTAAAATCCTAAGCTGAATAGTTTCGCGATGACTGCACAAGCCATGCGGCCATTAAATTAGTCAGGCACATGTCCTCCCCGTCCTACACCGCCCTAAAAGCGGTATTACGGACAGTAAAGACAGTTGTGTTTAACAAACGTTGTTAGGTAAAATTGCAACAGCTTGATATTAAAGAGAGTTGGTTTTTTTTTTTGGTTTGATCCAGAAGCACTTGAGCTGAAAGCTCTTCGGCTCGGTGTCATGGACATCGTAACCCTTCGGTTCGGTGCCACGAACACTGTAAATCTGGGGAACCTGTAGCTTTTCTGCCAGTCCCCGGAGTTGAACCCGCACTTACAGAGGACTAGTCACCCGTAGTCCAAGGCGCTACGAACACGCTGGGCACGCGGGCATAAAGAGAGCATACAATCAAAGAAATTAAATATTTCAGACACATCAAACGACGTGAGTGCCTAGAGAAGATAATTTTGGAGGAATGATGCCTGGAAAAGAATGAGAGGAAGGCCTAGAAGACGATGGGTGTAAGATGTCATTGACGATCTGAGAATGATTGCTGCTGACGCCGGTCAATTTGCACAGAACAGAGAGTTTTTCAGGACTGATGGGAGCCAAGATCTGGAAGGGACAAGCTACTTGATGATGATGATGGTTAGGTCAATAAAATATACTGAACAATGTGTTTTCAAATCTGCAAATAAAAATAAAAAATATTTTTCTTACATTAATGAAGTAAAAAACATTTGGAGAAGTTTTTGTTGCTTTTGTGGTGTTTAATTATATTTATGATGTATTTTTAATATAGTTTGTTTTAATGCAAACCGTAGCTAAGCTGTGAGCGGAAATTGGGATCTGAGAAAAATGTTCGATTCCTGGTAAATCCATTCTCCAGATACACTGCCGAACAAATTTTTCACTTGATTTTCTGATATATGAACAAATTAGAAACCATTGTCGATGCTACGGTTAAAGTGATCTATCTCCTGGCAAATTTTTCTTTGAAGAAATCCCTTTTATTTCAGTCACTTAAAAATGCTCTCTCAGGCTAGGTCTCTCTCGCCTCGATCATGTTGTTCATCTCTTATAATACGACACTCCTGTGTGATGCTCGGGCCCACAAGGGAAGCAAAGAATACTACTACTGCAACCTACAGGGCATGTCTAGAGACGACTGAGATAGGGACCTAGGAAGCTACTCTAGTAAATTAACTCCTTGTCGACCAGGAGCCACACTAAGTTTCGTTTTTACTCTATAATAGCTTTTGCCCTGGTCCACTAAGAGTTAAGAAGCATCGTACAAATCGGATGTACTTGTAGGGGCATAACTGGCACAGCATACAATCCCTTTTAGGATCAGATCACATACAAATTACAAAGTGTGGTTAACAAGTGGTCGTTATGAAGCGTTTGAAGAAGAAGAAGACATTGGCTAACTACGATACAGATTTGAGCCTCATAAACTGCGGAGACCTGGAGCGTTTGAAGCAGAAGTAGACATTGGCTAACTACGATACAGATTTGAGCTCACAAACTGCGAGACCTGGAGCGTTTGAAGAGAAGTAGACATTGGCTAACTACGATATAGTTTGAGCCTCACAAACTGCGGAGACCTGGAGCATTTGAAGCAGAAGTAGACATTGGCTAACTACGATACAGATTTGAGCCTCACAAACTGCGGAGACCTGGAGCTTTGACAGAAGTAGACATTGGCTAACTACGATAAGCTTTGAGCCTCACAAACTGCGGAGACCTGGAGCATTTGAAGCAGAAGTAGACATTGGCCTAAGCCTACAATGATATGAGTTTGTAGCTCTACACAATTGAGCCTCACAAACTGCGGAGACCTAATTTTCAGAATATGTTTTTTCTTCTTCTTATCTTTTTATTTGAACGCTCCATATCGACCACTTGTTAACCAATCTTTATGATTTGTATGTGATCCGAGCCGTAGGCAAGCACATTCGATTTCTGCAGCGCTTTTGATTTACTAGGGTAGCTTCTCTAGGTCCCCTACCTCAATCGCCTTTTACGACATGCCTTGAAGGTCACAGTGTTGCTATTCTTTGCTCCCCTTGCGAGCCCCGGCGACAAACGGTCGCCAATCTGCCACGGAGATTTAGCCACGCAGTAAGAATGTCAGACCTACCGTCACGAGGGTGACCAAAACTTGCTGCTGGAAGAGGTTGGTACAAACGGGGAAGCAGAAATCATAGGAATTTTATCCTACAGAACTGCTCTCAGTGTGCAGACTTGAGAAGAAAGAGGTGGCCCACTCTACACTATCAACGTCCAAGAACACAACTGTGCATGACGTGGCTGATAATCTGAGGCAGACGGTTGCCTTTATTAGATAATCTGAAATCCCAATCTAGTGAGAACAGAAGACAACGATGTGCTGATAATCAGCAGACTGCTTTAGTGTATGAGAACGCAGAAGACAAACTGTATGGTGTGGCTGATAATCTGTGGCAGACGGTTGCCTTTATTAGATAATCCGAAATCCCATTCTAGTGAGAATGCAGAAGAAGAAGATCTTCCGACTCAGGATAGGACATAACAGATTAACCAAACACCTACACAGGCTACAATTGTTCCCATCTCCTCTGTGTCCCTGTGACACCGGTGTTCAAACCACAGAACATGTTCTGCAAGACTGTCCCCTGTATGTCCACCCTAGAAAGGATTGGTTATTGGTTATTGGTTACTAAACTGACGTCATTGCACTCCGGGCAGATCCATAGGTGCTCAGTCTCCCCAACAGATATCGAAGAGTATGCATACTGATGGTTCCTGTGGCTCGCTGATTAAACACACCTCTCACTGCCTCTCAGGCATCCAGTTCGACTTGAACAACAGGTAACTCCAAACTGCTTAAATCGTTTGATCGATTCAACATCGATTTTAGTGTCCTCATCCAATAGAGAGTCGCGAAGAGACCGAAGAATATCCCCCTTATCCATTTTCAACTCCCCAACATTCGATGCTGTTGATGCAAGCCTGTCCGCTCTCTCATTACCGTAAACACCCGCATGCCCAGGACAGTATATCCACGTAAGCTGGAGGTTAGAAACTTCTATAGACGACATCCACTCATACCGAAACCTGCCCTTCTGGATCTTGTGAAGCATCGACTGAGAGTCAGAGACAACAACTGCCCCAGTAAATGAAGTCTAGCATCCCTAGAAAGGAATGCTAGCCCTACAACCACCCAACACTACATTCAAAACTATATGACACCAGAGAAGAACTCCAAGCAACAGTCGACTTCATCATAAGAACTTGACTGAAATCTATGCACGTGTCCTAAACGTATATGCGTTTAGAGGCCTACCAAACCAATGTGCAACGTATACACGTTCTTGACAAAGATCAAACATATCACAAAGAGTGATTAAAATTGGTCGTAAAGAACGAACGCGAAGAAGAAGATCATAAGAACGATTTAATGGTAAAATCATCAAAACTATATGACACCAGAGGTGAGCGCTCCAGACAACAGTCGACTTCATCATAAGAATGATTTAATGGTAAAATCATAAAAACTATATGACACCAGAGGTGAGCTCCAAACAACAGTCGACTTCATCATAAGAACGAGTTTAACGGGTAAAATCATCAAAATATCGATTGCAAAAGAAGAAGAAGTTAAATCCCCATATTCATGTCCCCTCTGTCCTACACCGCCCTAAAAAAGCGGTATTACAGGCAGGAGACTAATACACAGTCGCCGTAAGTCCAATATCCAGAGTCATTTGGCACTGTCCAGTGTGGCCGTCGGCGTTGCAATACGTGTGCTTATTTGATATAGACGAGTACTGTATCTTTTCCTTCAGTCACGTTTGTTATTGAAGATGGTTTCACATGCGAGTCCCGTAATCTTATCTATGCATTATCTGTAAGCGGTGTAACAAGGCTTATATCGGCGAGACAGGCAAGAGGCTCAGTGACCGATTCGCCCAACACTTGCGCGACATACGCCAATGCTCTATAACCCCTGTAGCCACCCATTTCAATGATACTGGCCATTTAGGAGCTCACGATGTCCAGGTCACAGTCATCCGATCATGTTCCTCGGATAATCGCAGTCGATTTGCTCTGGAGAATGGGTTGATTTCGTTGTATGGTACCTTGCGACCACGTGGGCTCAACGTATTACATTCCTATGCTTCTTAGTATTTCTCTTCCACGCCTTGTAATCATATGGGATATGTTGCATGTATTCAAGTTATATATTTACTTGATTTTTGTATTGTTTCTCTTCTTTTCTATTTCGAGTTTTTATGTGTTTTTTGTGTTACACTTATTTCGTTATTCGTTTTTATTCCCAGATTTTCATTAGAAATATTTGAATGTCTCCGTATGTACTCGTCCATATGTTTTTGTTTTTTAAAAATTTATACTACTGTTGTTCGTTTGTTTGATAAAGGCCTTTTTGGTCGAAACGTTGCTGTATATTGTCATTGTTTTTGTAATTTGTAAAACTACAGTACTTTGTGATTACGTGTTTCGTATTACAGGCAGCCAGATAGATTTTTTGTTTTTTTTTCTTCATGGGAAAAAAGTAATATTGGTTGGACATGATGAAGAGGAGACAGCCGAGGAAGAGGATGTAGAAAGCATGAAAATGAATAAGTAGTAGTAGTTTTTAGTATGGTAGGGTTGTTGCAGAGCGAAGTGGGCATACAGGACAACTACTTCTAGTATGGGGATGGAGGTTGAGGTCGTTACTGCTGCCCTCCATTGGATTTCTGGGACTTCATTTACTGGGGCAGTTGTTGTATCTGACTCTCAGTCGATGCTTCACAAGATCCAGAAGGCAGGTTTCGGTATGAGTGGATGTCGTCTATAGAAGTTTCTAACCTCCAGCAGCTTACGTGGATATACTGTCCTGGGCATGCGGGTGTTTACGGTAATGAGAGAGCGGACAGGCTTGCATCAATAGCATCGATTGTTGGGGAGTTGAAGATGGATAAGGGGATATTCTTCGCCTCTTCGCGACTGTCTGTTGGATGAGGACATTAAAATCAATGTTGAATCGATCAAGCGATTTAAGCAGTTTGGAGTTACCTGTTGTTCAAGTCGAACTGGATGCCTGAGAGGCAGAGTGAGAGGTGTGTTTAATCAGCGAACCACAGGAACCATCAGTATGCATACTCTTTGATATCTGTTGGGGAGACTGAGCACCTATGGGTCTGCCCGGAGTGCAATGACGTCAGTCTAGTAACCAATAACCAAGTTTTTAGAAAAATGAAAATAATAGGAACAACTAAAGATGACTAATTGATTGATAGGACCATCATCATTGCACTTCGGTGAGTAACCATGCGTGCTCCGATCTCTTTCTTACACAGGAAGATCTCAGCTGCAGTGCACAGTCCCGGCGAGAGTCACCGATGTAATTTTGAAGACGGTGAAGATATTTATGTAGGAATTTTATTTTAAATCTTTTTCTAATGAATTTTGCCCGGGCAGCGGCTTTCCAGCCTGTTCTTCTCGATTTTGAACTGCCAATGGTTCTTTTACGTGCTCAAATTGAACACGGGACCTACATTTTATCGTCCGTCTCCGATAGGACTAGAAACTCGTCTGCTTACACTGCGATCAGGGATCTCTGGAAAAATATACAGATTGCTCCACGAGGATGCGAACCTGGTACCTTTGGCACTAGAGACGAACACTTAACTTCTACGCCACAGACACCTGATGACTAATTATAACCCGAGACATTGTTGAGTTTTCAATCTCTCGAATGTTCAATAATCTAGCTTGGAATTTCCATTACAAATCAAAAAGTCCAAATTGATTTCGTGTTGTCTTACCCAAGTGTCGCTTTGGCAACAAGTTCCTATTTTCTGTTGTCAGTTTCTAATCTGTAATTAGCACTGTCTGTCTGTGCAATGAGAAATACCAAATATAGGACAGATATAGAACAACTGGTATTTAAAGGATTGTAGTTTTAACATTGTTTTTTTTTTTTTGGGGGACATTAAACTACCATCATCTATATATAGCGAATTCAGGAGAAGTGATGAAATAAGAGACATGTCTAGTCAACCACTAGTGACAACTGTTATAAGAAAGAGAAGATGGAGATATGTTGGGCACACCTTGAGGAGAAATGATCAACGAATATCAAAGCAGGCATTGAAGTGGGATGCAAAGGTTCAAGAAAGAGAGGTCGACCTAAGGAGACCCTGAAGCGAACTTTGCTGAGAGAGGCAAGAAATATTGGTCTCAGTTCCATGGATGAGATTGAGCTAGTTGCTCAGGATAGAGCGGTATGGAGACATTACTTGCAGGCCCTATGTAACGTATAACGGTACGAGAGGAATTATTATTATTATCTATATATATAGAGAGAGAGAGCTTTATAAGGTCACTTTTTAAAAAACAGCGAAGATCAAAACCTTTAACTCAATACACTGAAAACGAAGATATTTAAAACTGATAAAACAGAACATTGGGAAAGAAGGCAAGAGGAAGACCACGGAAAAAATGGTTAGATGGCGTAGCAGAATCCTGTGAAAGAGCAAAGATAACAATCACACAAGCCACCAGAACAGCGCAAGACAAAAACAGAAATCCACGACACTGGGCAACAACCCGGTAGCAGTGGATGACTGCAACAACCCGGTAGCAGGTGGGCACTGGGCAACAAACCGGTAGCAGTGTGACGACACTGGGCAACAATCCGGTAGCAGTGTGACGACACTGGGCAACAACCCGGTAGCAGTGACGACACTGGGCAACAAATCGGTAGCAGTGTGACGACAAAAGAAGAAGAGGAAGAAACAAAATTGATGGCTAATATATGTGTCAACATCCACAACATAGAAAGAGTTCACAGTTTTGAATACCTTGAGGCATTGCTGACAAATGTGAGCCGCTGTAGCGTAGTTGTTAGTGAACTCGCTTCGCAAGGTTGGTGGTCTGGGTTTAGCTCCCGCATTGGAATTTTTCCCAACCACGACGGCTCTCAGGCGGCCGGCGTGATGCTGACCACATCACCCATTGTGTGCCGACGGTCAATGAAAATATAGGCCTAACACTGTATTGACCTATATACCACGAGGTATGAAATGGTTCCTTTACTTTACTTCTATTGCTGACAAATGACGGGAATGCTAAAAAGAAATTGAAAGAAGGCTGAGCATTGGTTGTAAAAACTAAAAGAACTAACAAACCTATGGACGAGAACTGACATAAGAAGAAACATTAAGTGTTTAATTAAGAGCCTGCGTTTTCCCTTGGCAACATATGGTTGTGAGACATGTACCATTGACAAAGCAGCGGAGAAGATCATTACTGCCTTTGAATGCAAATGCTACAGAAGAGTACATAGAATATCATGGACAGAGAAAGGAACAAATGTTTCAGTTCTGCAACAGCTTGATGTAAAAGAGTTGGCTATTAAAGAGCATATCATCAAGGAAAATTAAATATTTCGGACACATCAAACGACATGAGCGCCTATAGAAGATAATTTTGGAGGGAATAGTGCCTGGAAGAAGAATGAGAGGAAGACCTAGAAGACGATGGTGCAAGATGTCGTTGACGATCTGAGAATGACTGCTGTTGACGCCGGTTAACTTTGCAGAGATAGAGAGTTTTTTCAGGACTGCTATCATGGCAGCAAAGATCCGGAAGGGACAACCTACTTGATGATGATGATGATGATGATGATGATGATGATGATGATGATGATGATGATGATGATGATGATGATGATGATGATGATGATGATATGATGATGATGATGATGATGATGATGATGATGATGAAGATGAGGTTTATAGTATTACAATACATATCTGTAGATTACTACTCTTAAATTGAAGTTTATATTGATCTTTGTGTAAAATTAAATTCAAAATGTATTTACTTTTAACGGATTTTATTTTCATTATTGTCCCAAGCCCGCAGTGAATAAGAGATTTCTGTTATTCGTCTATTCCAGCGTTTACAGAAGTGGGCGGTACCGCTACCGCCGCCCTCCGCCCCACAGTGGACGCTGAAGCGTTCTAGGTGGGCGATACCGGGTTGAGAATAATTTTGGGGGTGTTCATGCGATTAGGGGTGGTGGCTCCTTAAAGAAAAAATTAATAATATATATTTTAAAATAAATTATTTTCGTGTTTTTGCGATTGAATAATCAAGAAAAATTTAATTTTGCATTTTAATTCATCTTATGCCCGTGTTACACTATTCATTTTTTCATCAATTTTCTATTTCATGCATATAATCGTTTGAAAATTTGATCATGTATGACAGAAATATATATCAATTTTTTTATGTCAAAGAGAAAATAGAGCATGTATATATATATATATATATATATATAGGGTGCCCGTCTGCCCAGCGTGTTCGTAGCGCGTTGGACTACGGGTGACTATCCTCTGTGTGTGCGGGTTCAATTCCGTGGGATGGCAGAAAAAGCCACAGATTCCCCAGATTTACGGTGTTCGTGGTACCGAACCGAAGGGTTACGATGTCCATGGCACCGAGTCGAAGAGCTGAAAAAGCTCAAGTGCTTCTGGATCGGAAAAAAATATATATATAGGGTGAGGGCGTTGGCAAACTGTTATAATATGGATGGGGGTGTTACAAAGTTTATGTTGTGCAAAGTGGGCGGTGGGCAGAAAAGTTTGGGAATCTATGGTCTATCTGGTTATCCGTCACAGCACTGGTCAGGACGGTGACGGTTTATGTAGTTTTACAAAGTTCAGATACAAGATACAAAGAGTTGGCGACGAAAGGCCTTTATCAAGCACACAACTGAAAACAAAGGACGAGATTAAGACTGTTCGGCAATTGATGTGCTAAGAACCAGCTATTTGATGTTCTCATGACAAGCTATTTAAAGTGATCAGAACAAGCTATTTGATAGGCTCAGAACAAGATATTTGATGTGATCAGAACAAGCCATTTGATGTACTCAGAACAAGCTATTTAATGTGCTCAGAACAAGCTATTTGATGTGCTCAGAACAAGCTATTTGATGTGCTCAGAACAAGCTATTTGATGTGCTCAGAACAAGCTATTTGATGTGCTCAGAATAAGCTATTTGATGTGCTCAGAATAAGCTATTTGATGTGCTCAGAATAAGATATTTGATGTGATCAGAACAAGCCATTTGATGCTCAGAACAGCTATTTAATGTCTCAGAACAAGCTATTTGATGTGCTCAGAATAAGCTATTTTATGTGCTCAGAACAAGCTATTTAAAGTGCTCAGAACAAGCTATTTGATGTTCTCAGGACAAGGTATTCGAGGAGCGCCTCGTCGAAACGCTTAGAGCGCGGCCTCCTATGCAGGAGACCCGTGTTTAATTCACGGTAAGGCCAAGGATTTTTGTCTTTTGTAGGCATAAATGACAAATCCTAACCTGAACAGCTTCTACTAGCTATGCAGCCATTCATCTCGGGGGTCTCTGTGGCTAAGTGGTTAAGCCCTATGCCTTGTGAGTCGAAGGTCGTAGGTTCGAGTCCGGACCGCGCCATTCTGTTCACGACTGCAGTTTTTTCCAGAGACCCTTAGGATTGTTGCTGGAGCTACGGAGTTCGTGCTTTGTGCAATACTCTTGGCAGGTGGCGTGCCAGTTCTGCGGAGAGGAACCGAGCCAGATGGGGTAAAACCCGGTGCAATGAAGTCAATCCTTCGGCTTTAATGCGGCCGTTCAATTCTGCAGGCTCTTGTCCCACCTACTTCGCCATAAAAGCGGTACTACAAAATATTTTTTTGAGTACAAGATATTTGATGTTCTTAATACAAACTTGAGAGCCGCTGTAGCGTAGTTAGTGAACTTGCCTTCGCAAGGCTGGTGGTCTGGAGTTCAGCTCCGCATGTGCGTGGAATTTTCCCGACCCGATTGTTGCTCTACGGTCGTCCAGCCTCAACTGGGTACCAGACATGCTCTGGGAAAGTAAGGCGGTCCTGGCTGATGTGGCCATCACCCATCGTGTGCCGACAGTCAGAAAAATACAGGCTAACATGTATTGACCTATATACAGAGGTATGAAAAAGTTCCTTTACTTTTATACAAACTAGGAGGTCTCTGTGACGTAGAGGCTAGGTACTCGTCTCTCGTGTCAAAGGTACCAGGTTCGTTACCTCGTAAAGCCATCTGGATTTTTTTTCCCAGAGATCCCTGATCTCAGTGTAGGTGAGATCGAGTTCCTAGCCCTTTCTGACACGGACATAGTGTTTAGGTCCCGTGTTTAATTTGAGCACGCAAAAGAACATTGGCAGGTAAAAATCGAGAAGAGGAGGCTGGAAATTTGCTGCCCGTGTAAAATTCATTAGAAAAGATTTTTTTAAAATTTCTACAGAAATATCCTCACCTTCTTCAAAATGACATCGGGGACCCGGGGCCGGTGGTACAGAGTTCGTTGCAATGCAGCTGAGATCTTTATGTGTAAGAAAGAGATCGGAGATCGGATGCGACTGATGTAGGACCTAGGGAAGCTACCTTAGTAAATAAGAAAGCATAGCAGAAATTGGATGTGCTGACCTACTTGTATGCGCATTACTTGCACAACGTACAATCGGTCTTAGGCTCAGATCACATACAAATCACACAGAGTGGTTAACAAGTGGTCGATATGGAGCACACATGATTACTCACTGAAGTGCAATGATGATGGTCAATTGATGATGGTCAATTGATTGAAAATCAATCAATCAACTAATCAATCCGTCAGTTGAGAGACTAAATAATTTACAACTGTAAGCTTTCCTCGTGCAGAATGGGATTTGCAAAGGCGAAACAAGTAAAAACAAAGCAATATAGTTTAACAAAGTACAAAAACAAAATACACAGACGTTTCGACCAAAATGCCTTTATCAAGCACAGAATAACAAACAAATGTCGAGATTAAGACTTTTCTTTAATTGATGTGCTCAGCTCAAGCTATTTGATGATGATAATGATGATGACTTTCATTCGATTGAATTTCGTAAAACTACCGCTAAAATGTTATCCGATATCCTACTTTCTTGCAAATACCGTCATTTGTCTGTTTTCATTTATCGAAGCATGCGCGCGGAAGTATCCTTCCAATCTGAACAGTACAGCCAATCAGGTTTGTTATCAGTCTTGGACTGCGCATGAATGAATGAGATTTTGGCGGATTATTCCGGGCTATGAATTCTGGGAGTGAGTAGTCAAGGGAACACTGCGCGTCAGTGAGTATATGCACAGAGCGACCTTGTTTAATGACATTACTGTGAACAGGTCCTGCGGAAGACATTCTTAAGTGTGTGTGTGTGGTAACAGGGCTTATACTTGTGAGATCTAGGATACGCTTCTTCTTCTATAAGGTAATTAAATTAACCATTTTCATACCGTGAACGTTTTTAAGTTCTAACCATTTTTTTATTTTTTTTGGTGATACCAGAGGTTTTGTTATATAAATGATTTGCCGGTAACGCAAAAGGTGGACCTCAGAGATAACAGAGGGGACGAAAGACACTATTTATGAAGCACACACAAACGCCCGTGTAGAAACTTTTCTACCTGAAACTGTGGGCAAACCAGAATTGGAGAAAGAGAAAAAAGACAAGATGCATAGAGAGGCTGGCTCCAGGTGTCTCCTTTTTCGACCTGACGCTGAAAGGCAAAACATGATTAGAGAATAGATAGATAGAATGGTTTGCTTTTACATTATTTGTAGTAGCCATAAAACAAACATTAACTCTTAAAATCCGACAAGCCACATAACACACCGTTCGGAAAGTGCCAATTTTTCAGCAATTTACTTGATGAGTCGAAATGTTTTATTTTATTTTCTTCTTTTTTTCGAACGCTCCATATCGACTACTTGTTAACCATTGTGTGATTTGTATGTGATCTGAGCCTAAGAGCGATTGCGTTGTGCAGTAATGCGCATACAAGTAAGGTCAGCACACCGATTTCTGCTATGCTTTTTATTTACTAGGGTAGCTTCCCTAGGCTCTACATCAGTCGCCTCTTACGACATGCCTTGTAGGTCGCAGTGGCACTATTCTTTGCTCCCTTGCAAGCCCCGGAAACACAGGGCGAACACCTGATGTTCTAAAATGTTATATTTAAAATCAAATATTTAAACCGTCCATATGGTGCCGGGCCCCAGTGGAATCATAAAATAGTACCGCTGCGACCTACGAGGCATGTCGTAAGAGGCGACTGATGTAGGACCTAGGAAGCTACCTAGTAAATAAAAAGCATAGCAGAAATCGGATGTGCTGACCTACTTGTATGCGCATTACTTGCACAAAGTACAATCGGTCTTAGGCTCAGATCACATACAAATCACACAGAGCGGTTAACAAGTGGTCGATATGGAACGTTTGAAGAAGAAGAAATATCATTGATGTCGCGAGCGTCTGTAGCTCAAGCGGTAATGAGCTCGATCACGAACCCAAGCGTACCTGGTTCAAACCCCACGGTGAGCGAGTTTGGAAGCAAATTCGTTTTTCTTTAGGATTTTCACAACAGGTAAAAAATAGACCTCACCGTTCAGAAAGCAATGTCAAACTACTGAACGTTTAAGTGGTGCCTAGAAAATCAACGACTCGTTTACTGTGGTTGATGGCTACGCCCTTTAGGATATGCCACCATTTTCGATGGAATGATAATTATATATAATAATTTGAAGAATATATAATTTTAGTTTATAAACGAGAGCTTTCCACTCTGCACATTATAATATTTGAAATAGTAGTCGGGTGCTGCGTTGAAATGTGTATTCTACAGGGTGTTCAACTTAAAAGCAGCCCCAGTCATAAATAGAAATTTGCCAGGTAAGCATTGCATCTCGTATATTTACTATTTAAACCGGTTATGACTAGCTTGTCCTACGTCACATTTGTTCATCGCCCCTTCCCGCACTACAATTACACACCATCACACAACCTTGACCTATACTACGTCATAACTGAACCTTCTCATTTCCATACATGTATGCCAGATTAGCTCCATTCACAGACTGCTTTTAAGTTGAACACCTTGTATAATTATTGCACTTAAAAAACGAGGTTTGCAATGTGCGTATCAATCAATCAATCGAATGCCATGCCTGTTGGCGTAGGGGATCATGTCTCTCCAAAACTCTCTCTCTCTCTCTCTCTCCTTCGTGCAGGTAGTCAGTTCTGATGTCGATCTTTTGCCGAACCAAGTTGTCAGACCATCCAACATCTTCTCCCTCTGTGTTCCACGATTTCTCATTCCTCATTCCCTGACATTTACCTGTTGTCACTAAGTGTTCTAAACCTTCTCTTCGTATTATATGCCCGAAGAACCTTAATTGTCTGATTCTTATTCTTTTGGTAAGGTTTCTTTGTGTGCAGGCCTGTTTTAAAACCTCATCTTTTGTATTCTTGGCTGTTCATGAAATGTTCAGCATTCTTCTGTAAAACCACATCTCTGTGGCTTTCAGTGATCTTATTGAATGTTTATTCATTGTCCATGATTCACTACCATTCATAAGTATTGGAACAATATAGCACTAGAGTATACGTATCTATATCATCTTCGTTTCCCGATTGACACATAATGCTTCCACAAGAGACTTCCACTGTTGCCGTTCTGCTACCTTTCTACCAACCGTCTCCCACGTCAAGCTCCACCCCTTCAAATCTCTCTCCACCGTTCTTCTCCATGTATCCTTTGGACGTCCAGGCCTTCTCTTCTCATCCGCTGTCCATCTGAGAGCTGTCCTAGCCAATTCCTCCACTAACATACGAAATACATGCCTAAACCACCTCCATCTTCGTCTCTTAATAATGGTCTCCAAGGATGCACAGTCTGTTTGTTTCAAAAGCTCCTCATTTGTTATGGTATTTAGCCAGAAAATTTGCAGGATTCTTCTTAAACAATTATTCTGAAATGTCTCCAACTTGTGTATTATGTGTTGGGTCATTTTCCAGCATTAACTACTGTATAATAGCACTCCCAGTACATTACTCTATATATTTTAAGTTTTGTACTAAAATTTAATCCTCTTGTTTTCCAAATTATATTGAGCATCGCAAAAGTTTGTCTTGCGTTCTTGATTTTTTCGATGATATTCTTTTCCGAACAAAAAGAAGAACAAACATGACTTTACACAAAGATTAAGCAACTAGAAACAGTATGGAATGGAACTGATAGGAAAACAAAGATCAGAATACTAAGAGCATGCATATTCCCAGTGGCACCATATGGGTGTGAAGCATGGACATTTAATAAGGCAGTGGGAAAACATATATGTCCTTTCGATTATAAGTGTTACAGAAGAGTCCTTCGTATATCTTGGACAGAGAAGAGAACAAATAGATTTATCCAGAAAGAACTCAAAATCAAAGAAATCTGGCTGATGCTACAAATAAGAAAGAGAAAATTGAGATATTTTGGACATATAAAAACATGAAGGGCTGGAGAAGACCATCATGGAAGGAGGTATACCGGCAAAGAGAAGAAGAGGAAGACCACGGAGAAGATGGATTCAGGATGTAACTGATGATGTGAACATGACGGCTGCAGCGACAGGACATCTGGTCTATGAGGAAGAAATTCAGGAGGACTGTTGGGGTGGCAAAGTTCTGCTCAGGACAAGCTATTTGATGATGATGATGCTTTTCTGAGAGTATGCGTATACTGAAAGCTAAAGAACAAAATTGAGGCTTTTGAAACAAAGTGTTGCAGGATGATTATTATAAATAGAACATACTGGACAGATATGTCTGGTCAACCACTAGTGACAACTGTTATAAGAAAGAAGATGGAGATATGTTGGGCACACCTTGATGAGAAATGATCAACGAATATCAAAGCAGGTGTCATAGTTCCCCAGATGGCAGCGGAGGAATGGACAGTTAGCCAGATAGTTAGTGTAGTATAATTAGATTATTTAATAGTTGAGACTATGTGTTGCACTTCTATGCAGAAGTGCAACACATAACTACAAGACGACGTTTTTGTGTAGTAAAATAGTGACGTGTTAGTAACGAATTAGTAAACACAGAGAGACGATATATATTTTGGATCGAATGGACGTGTTCTGTCCAGAGGTCAAATAAAACCCATAAAGGAAACCTACAGTGTTTGTATTTATATACTGTTAATACTAGTTACATCAACATCACCAAAATACAACGAGGGTTGAATTACCGCTGCCGGCAAAATAGAAGGACATGTACTCAGGAATCATGAGTAAACACAAACAAGGGCTTTAGCAATGACAACCGAAGAAGCCATAACTGTAGCAGCATCAGGACAGAGTAATCTCGGTACGTTACACCACCGCATCTTGACACCCATCATCAAGGGAGGTGGAGACCCTCCTACAACACAGGCATTGAAGTGGATGCAAAGGGTTCAAGACAGAAGGTCGACCTAAGGAGACCCTGAAACGAACTTTGCTGAGAGAGGCAGGAAATATCGGTCTCAGTTCCATGGAGGAGATTGAGCGAGTTGCCCAGGATAGAGCGGTATGGAGAAATTACTTGCAGGCCCTATGTAACGTATAACGGTACGAGAGGAATTATTATTATTATTATACTAGACACAGAAGAGAACAAAAATTAAAGGGACATCCTTCAGAACCTGCATATCGAGGAGCATTGATTCACAAATAACATCATGTCACGGAAGATGAAATATTCGGCCACATTAAACGTCACAGTGGTTTCATGGAGAGAATAGTAATGGAAAGCAATGGTTTCTGGAGTATGACGATATTTCTAGGCATTATTACATTTAGTAGTTTGCCATTGCTTTCTGATTCTCGTGCCCTTAACATCATTAGTGTTCTTGTGTAGTGGATGTCTCTTATCCGAAGTAACCCGCATATATGCCTTGGTTTGGGCGATTGCATGACGGGAGCGTAGTGACAGAAGGCCAAGCATATATCTCATCTTCACAATGGGGGTATCTCTAGTGCAGCCCAGAACTATACGCATACCTTCATTCTGAACCCGTTCGAGTCGTTCACATTGTGATCTTGATATCGTAAGAATTCCGAGTCCGTAACGGATGTTGTCATTGTCCTTTTTGTAAAAATCCACGTGAAACAATTTGCAATCAAATTGACCGCAGCGTGATTCGAACTCAAAACGTTGGGGTTAATAGACCGAGTCCCTATCCCTTAAGCCACAGATACCCCCACCCATGTAATGTAAGACGCTAAGACTGCGTCTAAATTCGTAGCAGGCAAACAAACATACAAATAAACCAACACGGTTAAATCAAGTATGTAAAACAGAACTCCCCCACTCTCCCAAACCTGGAACATCACTTAAAGCTGACAGTTTCATCATCATCAAATAGCTTGTCCTGAATAGAACTTTGCCACCCCAACAGTCCTCCGGAATTTCTCTCTCATATGCCAGATGTCCTGCCTCTGAAGCCGTCATGTTCAAACCATCAGTTACATCCTGAATCCATTTCTCCGGATTTAGCTGACAGTATAGGAAGTTGAAATGTAGTTTTATTTTAAAAAATTTACTTCAGAACTTGAAGTTCAATTCACAATTCTCTGACTTTCATAAATTCAAAGCGATTTTCGGTTCTAGAAGAATCCATTTATGTTTAATATTCAAGTATTATATAAAGAGTTGGCCAAGTTTACTTCATGTTAATTTTTAATAGCCGTCCATCGTAAGCGATGATGACAACAATCTCAGACGTGTACTGTTGCACCTCTCTGGTGTGTGCGGAGGTGACTGTAGAGTCCAATCCTAGAACAGAATCCCCGACCACAGGTGGGGCATACATGATCAAGGTTAGACATGTGCGTGTTGTGTGCTCTGTCTTTTCGCGCTGCTCGTTTTCTCTGTGACTCAACAATACGATGATTCTCAGCTATTCGGGTTCCTCTTTGTTGTTACAGCGCCACATTTGGCGATCTTGCGCAAGGATTCCCAGCACGTATTGTCTATATCGAAGCATTTCAGAGACACTTTAAGAGTGTCTTTAAAGCGTTTTTCTGTCCACCAGCTAAACGTCTGCCCCCTTCAAGCTCGCCATACATCAACTGTTTTGGGATGCGTTTATCAGGCATTCGAGCAACGTGACCGACCCATCTCAGATGGGCCTTCTGCAACAGGGTGTTGACGCTTGGGATCTTTGCTCTTGTGAGGACTTCACTGTCTGGAATGTTGTCCTGCCAGTTTATTTTTAGTATTCTGCGTAGACAGCTTGTTTGGAAATGGTTTAATTTTCTTCCGTGTCTGCTATACACTGTCCATGTCTCGCTTGCGTACAACAGCGTGGTTAGCACTATGGCCTGGTAAACTTTCAGCTTTGTGACTATGCTTATCCCCTTCCGTTCCCACACAGTGACACGTAACCTTCCGAACGCAGCACTGGCTTTGGATATCCTATTGTGGACCTCAGAATCTATGTTTGCCGATCTGGATAGGAGGCTGCCAAGATAAGCAAAGTTGTCCGTTGACTGGAGACGCTGGTGTTTAATGTTGATGACTGGATCGTAATACTGTTCTCTAGGGGCGGGCTGGAACATGACCTCTGTTTTTTGGTGTTAATGGTGAGGCCAAACCTATCACAGGCCATTGAGAACTTGTCCATGTAAGTCTGCATTTCTTCCTCAGAGTTGGTAGCGAGGGCACAGTCATCAGCAATCAACAGGTTTGAGATAGTTGATTCTTTTACCTTGGTGGAGGATTTTAACCTCCGAAGATTGAATAGGTTACCGTCTGTCCTGTATCTAATCTTTACCCCATGTTCGTCGCCTTCCCAAAAGACATCCGTGAGCATGGCAGCAAACATCATGCTGAAGAGTGTAGCAACGCAGGGATTTGAAGCAGGCATGTTCATACTTGATGCAAAGCAATGAATTGACATCGTCATCATTATCAAGTTGCTTGTCACTTCCGGAACTTGTCTCCCGTGACACCAGTCCTGAAATACTCTCTATTCTGTGCAAGATGATCGATGTCAGCAAAGTTGTTTTCAGATTGTCAATGGAATCTTGTACCCAACATCTTCTAGGTCTTCTTCTCGTTATGTACAAGATGACAGGCGTCAGCAGCAACAATTCTCAGATCGTCAATGACATCTTGCACCCATCGTCTTCTAGGTCTTCCTCTCATTCTTCTTCCAGGCATCATTCCCTCCAAAATGTTTTTCTCTAGGTACTCATGTCGTTTGATGTGTCAGAAATATTTAATTTTCCTTGATTTTATGTTCTTTAATAGCTGACTGTCGTTACTGCCTGTAGTACCGCTTTTAGGCCGTGTAGGACATGTGGGACGAGAGCCTGGGGAATTTAATGACTGCATGGCTATTACAGTCGCCGCGAAGTTGTTCAGGTTCTGATTTTTCATTTTTGCCCATGACAGACATATTTCCTAGACCTTATGAAGAATTGATCACAGGTCAACGCTCTAATCCATTTGACTAGACCGTCCTCCCACTTGTCCTTCACTTTCATAAAAACGATACTACAGACAGTTGTTTTTGTTCAGACGGTAAAGTTCATATATTTTCTTTATTTTCTTCTATATGGTTAATCTAAATGAACACACAGATGGGTGTCAATATTGGGGCAGCCCGAAAAGAACGACATACTAAATATGAAAAGAGATTGATCAATCAACATCGAACTGGCGTGTTGGGTCGCTGGACGCTGCTGGATTTGCTGAGGCGGAGATTGGAGCACCTATGGACATGTCCGGAGTGCTATGATGATAGTCCTCATATAACTGATAACTGAACACACAGATTGAAAAATCTCTGAGGGCCACAGAAATGTGGTTTTATAGAAGAATGATGAGAATCTCATGGACTGCTAAAATGACTAATGTTGAGGTGCTGAATGAGATCAAGACGCAGAGAAAGATTATAATCAATATAAGAAAGAGGCAGTCATCATTTTTCAGGCATGTGATGAGGAGGAGAGGTTTAGAACACATTGTGAAAACCGGTAAAATCGAGGGTAGAGGAGACAGAGGAAGACAGAGAGAGAAAATTTTGGATAGCCTGACTTCATGGCACGGTAGAGCGTCAACATCTGAGTTGATAGCAAACACCAACGACAGAGATTTGTGGAGATCCATGATCGCCTACGCCAGCCGGCACGGCACCTGATGATGATGATGATGATGATGTTTAATCTCACATCATTTACTGCCCGTGTATTGTTCTGATCCTATCAACATTATAATATGCTCAACACGTCCGTGTGTAGCCGGGGCTCGAAAGGGGAGCAACGAATAGCAACACTGCGACCTTCATTAAGTGTTGTAAAAGGCGACCGAGGTAGAGGCCAAGGGAAGCTACCCTAGTAAATACAAAATCCTTGCATAAATCGAATATACTGGCCTACTTGTAGACGCATAACTGACACAACGTACAATTGTGTTTAGACTCAGATCACATACAGATCACAAAGAATGGTCGATATGGAGCGTTTGAAGAAGAAAAAATGCCCATCTTGCTATAACAAGCGTGATTTAAAACGCGATCAATTAAAATTCTAAATTTTTTACTCCGCAAATAGCTATAATGAGAAATGGTCGGGCTAATAATTAAGGACACCGGGCAAAATCATGAAGAGATGCGGTTCAAACAAGATTAAGATCGTGAGATTTTTGTTGTTGTTTTGATTTAATGGACACAATAACAAATTAGACATCTAGCGTGACGACATGCTGAGCAAGAGGATTTTAAGAGTGGTTGTTGGTGGGTTTTTTGTTTGTTATATCATCATCATCAGGTGCAGTCTCCACATCGAAGGTTGGCTGCAATGAATCTCCAGCATCCTCTGTCTTTCGTCTTGGTGTTGCACACTTCCAGACTGTAACCTGTCCATTTCTTAAAGTTTCCCTCCCACTCGGTCTTCCTCTTGCTCTTCCCCCTCAACTTTCCCTCTAGTAAATGTTTTATCATGGTGTCATGTCTTTTTATGTGCCCAAAATACTTTACTTGTCTGAATTTTATTTCTCTTAATAATTGTTTCTTCATGCCTATTTTTCCTAAAACTTGTTTATTTGTCTGTTTTTCTGTTCATGAAACTCTGCCTATTCTTCTATATATCCACATCTCAAATGCATCAATTCTGTCTTCTAACTGCTTGTTCATTGTCCATGTTTCTGAGCCATACATTAATATAGGATATATATAGCATTTGACTCATAGAGTTTGTTATATAAAGGGTTTTAAAGCTTCTTTAATGCCCGTCTGCCCAGCGTGTTCGTAGCGCGTTGGACTGGATCGAAAAAAGACTCTTTAAGCCGAGGCACGCATTTTCAACCTCAAGAACGAACCTTGTTGTGGTTATATCGTAGGCCAACAAGCATGAACAATAAGAACTTACTCCTTTCGGGGAATTCAAGTTGTTGATGATGTGTTGTCCGTGTTGTATCGGAGCCCACAAGGGGAGCAAAGAATAATACCACTGCCAACTACAAGGCATGTCGTTAGAAGCAACTGATGTAGGACCTAGGGAAGCTATCCTAGTAAATAAAAACCATCGCATAAATCGGATGTGCTGGTCTACTTGTATACGCATAACTGGCACAATGTACAATCGCTCTTAGGCTCAGATCATATAGAAATCACACAGAGCGGTTAACAAGTGCTCGATATGGAGTGTTTGAAGAAGAAGAAGGTGATATGTTGTGGTAGTGTTATTTTGTTTTGTTTTGTATTGATTGTAGTGGTGTTGGGTGGGGTTGTTTGGGCGTTTGTGTTGTAGATGATGGTAATGTGGTAATGTTGGTGTTGTAACATTCCTAATCACATTCCTAATGTGGTATAGGAATGGTAGAGTTAGTGATAGTAATGATGGTGTTGGTGATAGTAATGGTGGTGTTGGTACCGATGCTGCTGGTGTTGGTGATTGTAATGGTGGAGTTGGTGCTGATGTTGGCGATTTTATTGTTGTTGTTGACGTTGTTGGGGATGGTGATATTGGTATTAAAAGTGGTGGTGGTAAAATGGTAGTGTTGTTTGATGCTTTGGTGGCGGTGATGGTGGTACTGCTGTTAAAGCGGAGGCCCACCAGAACAAGGGTTGTCTTTTTTTTACAAATTAACAGAAAAAATAACAAACATATTGCCATACAATTCGGCCACATGTTGCAAAAGACATTGTTTTCGATGATAAACAATGTTTAGTGTAGCGAAATCAGCAATCATTACACAAAAGCTAACCAAGTACTGGGACAGTTAACACCACTGTTGTCACACAAAGAGATACCGCTAACAACTAAAGCAAATCTCATAAGAATGATTTTCTGGCCAACACTATGTTACCAGTGTCAAACATGGCCAATAACAGCAGCTAATGAGCGGAAAATCATAACGACAGAGATGAGGTGTCTTAGAAGAGCTGCAGGTGTGACAATAAGAGACAAATTAGAAATTAAGAAATCAGAAGGAGACTGGATGTGAAACCAGTTATGCAATTCATAAAAGAACAACAGATTAAATGGTTTGGACACCTGACCAGAATGCCCTGGTATCGCCTATCACAGAGAGCCACACAGAAAAAGTATAATGAGTACAAGGCAAGAGGAAGACCACGCAAAAGATGGAGCGACGGCATCAAGAACAGCCTTACGAACATGAATATCAGCTTACAAAGTGCCTTAAAAAACACACACACAAGATCACTACGTTTCACCCCCAACACTTCCATAAAGAAGTAAATGGTGGATAAGAAGAACAAGCACACACAAGATCACTACGTTTCACCCCTAACACTTCTATAAAGAAGTAAATGGTGGAAGAGAAGAACAAGCACACACAAGATCACTACGTTTCACCCCCAAACTTCATAAAGAGCAAAGGATAAGAAGAATATAGCACCACAAGAACTAGCTTACAACACTGATAAAGTAAAGGTGCTAAAACAAGCACACAAGATCACTACGTTTCACCCCCAACACTTCTATAAAGAAGTAAATGGTGGAAGAAAGAAGAAGAAATGTATGCATTGTAATTATATATTTAAAAAATAATTAATTTTTTGAAAATATATTTAAAAACCCTCTTCATAGTGCAGAGGATTTCACAAATTTAAGAAGTGTAAAGAATGCCAAACTTGCATATGATGTACATATCACCCATAATTATAGTGTGAACATCCCAAAAATGTATAACCCAGTTGGTTTTGTAGATATGGCTCTTGCAATATAGTAGCTCTTCCAAATAAAAATAATTTCAAATTAGAACAGCAATATCTCTGCTTATATACAGTTTAGACAAAAGTGAAGGTTCATGCTATAATTATGTGTATATGTACATCATATGCAGTTTGGCATTCTTTGCACTTCTTATATTTGTGAAATCCACTGCACTATGAAAAGGGGTGCGGGTTGTTACAATATATTTTCAAGAAAATTATTTTTTAAATAAATAATTACAATGCATACACTAAACGTTGTTTATCATCAAAAACAATGTCTTTTGTAACATGTGGCTAAATTGTATGACAATATTTTTGTTAGCTTTTTTCTGTTAATGTTTTTAAAAGACAACCCTTGTTCTGGGTGGGTCTCCCTCCTTGTGTGTTGATGGTGGTGGTTTTAGTTTTGTAGATGCTGAGGGTTGTGGTTGCGGGGATTGTGGTATGGTGGGTTTGCTGGAGTGGTGGTATTTGGTTAATTATTGTATTGATGGTAATGGTGGTGATGATTTTGTTGGTGTTGTTGATAAGGCTATTTGAGATGGTGATATGGGTGGTAAAATGGTAGTGTTGTTTGAAGCGTTGGTGGTGGTGATGGTAGTGTAGTGGTGATAGTTTTAATTAATATAGTGGTAGTGGTTTTGTGGGTGGTGGTGATGATGGTACCGTTGTTATTGGTGTGTTGATGATGGTGGTATTGGTTATGTAGATGATGACGTGGATAGTTGAGGGCTTTGTGGCATTGGTGCGGTGTTGATGCGGTGGTGTTTGGTTGATTGTGGTGGTGGTGGTGTTGTTGGTTCTAGTAGTGATGTTGCTTTTGGTATGATGATTGTGGTTTTGGTTGTGTTAGTATTTGGATTGTTTTGGGGGTGGGAGTGTTGTTGACGATGACATCAAGGGTGGTTGGGGTGTTGGTAGTGTTTGGTATGTTGTGGGGATGCCGACTGCGCTGATGGTGGTCGTGAAAATTGTGGTCATGCTAGTGGTGGTGGTGGTGATGTTAACCGCTGGTGATAGTTTATAATGATCACCATGACGATGCTGATAACGATGAGGATGATTATGATAATCCCGACGATAAATGCAATTTATTTCCACTCTTCGTCTGTAGCTTAAGCGGTAGAGAGCTTGATCACAACCCAAGAGTGCCTGGTTCAAACTCCGCGGACGTCAGTTTGGAATCAAATTTGTTCCAATGGATTATTCTCCTTCTTCTTCACCTTTCAACTCCCAACGGAGCACAGGTCTTCAACAAACTTCTTCCAGCTCATCCTCTCTCTTGCCATCACTTCCATTTCTTTCCATATTTATCCTTTTAATATCAATCTCCTGCTCTCTTCTCCGTGTATGTCTAAGCCTTCCCCTACACCTCTTTCCCTGCGGGTTCCAAAAACAGTGCCTGCCTTGCAATGCTTCCTGTCGATCTTTTCAATGTGTGTCCTATCCATCACCAGCGCCCCTCATGGATTGTTACGAACGGTAAAAATAGATCTCGCCGTTCAGAAAGCAAAGGCAAACTACTGAACATATAAGTGGTGAATAGAAAATCAACGACTCGTTTACTGTACTTGATAGTGACGTCCTATAGAGGATATGTATTATCGGTATACGGGAAGACTTCAGTAAAACTATGCAGCAATGGCGGAACACGGTTACCAAATATAAAAACAATAACAACGTATCGACTAAAAGTCTTTTATGAAGCAAAGGCCCGTCTGCCCAGCGTGTTCGTAACGCGTTGGATTAAGGGTGACTATCCCTCTGTGTGTGCGGGTTCAATTCCGCGGGATGGCAGAAAAGCCACAGATTTCCCATATTTACGGTGTTCGTGGCACCGAACCGAAGGTTTACGATGACCATGCACCGAGCCGTAGAGCTGAAAAGCTCAAGTGCTTCTGGATCGGAAAAAAATATGAAGCAAAGTATACAACATTTAATGGGCCGTTAAGAATTTATTGTCCGATTCTATATGTTCTGTACCGTGTAAGAAGTGAATTTCTTCACTTCGATGGTATCCTTTGCTTGATAAAGGCCTTATGGTCGAAACGCTGCTGTGTAGTGTTATTGTTTTAGTATTTTGTAAAACTACAGTACTTTGTGTTTACGTGTTTCGCCACTGTAGAGGATACGCCGCGGCTTTCATTCATCTCTTTATAATCCCTTTCAAGTGCGAAACACGTAAAAACAAAGTACTTTAGTTTAACAAAATGCAAAAACAATAACAATACACCAGTGGCGGCTCGTCATTAAGGGCCTGTGGGTCCGGGCCCTACCAAAAATAAGGTGTAGCGTGTATTTATTATTTTACACATTAAAATATATCCTAATCGAAACCATAATTTTTCCGAAAATATTTGTCTGGCCACACCAACAAAAATGATCACGAGCCGCCACTGCAATACACAGCAACGTTTCGACCAAAAGGCCTTTATCAAGCAAAGGAGACAAGAGAGGTGAAGAATTTCATGTATCAACATGTAGAGTCGAACAACAAGTTTCTAACTGCTAATAAAATGAAAATATGTGACTAAAAACGAATAACGAAATAAATAAATCCCACCGTCGCTGGACGCTGTTGGAGACATTGCGAAGGAGGTCGGAGCACCTATGGACATGTCCGGAGTGCAATGAAGATATTCCAAACTGAAACTGAACTGAAACGAAATAAATGACAAAAAAACAACGAGAAATATAAATACACAACACATATAACTGCTAAAACTAACTTTACTACGTCATGACGAATAGTTGCAACAAAATGGCGGATAGTGTCTTGTCTCCTTTGCCTGATAAAGGCGTTTGGTCGAAATGTTGCTGTGTATTGTTATCAGGGCCGTGCGGTATACTTTCTCAGTATGATGCAAGTCTTCGAAATGCCGCCCCTCAAATGGATTTTCCTTAAAATAACCTTCAATTGTAATTGTGTTTTGGCTGCTTATGCCGCCCGTCTTACAGTCGCGCCTGATGCGGTCGTCTCTCTGCATCATAACACGGCACGGTCCTGATTGTTATTGGTTTTTTTATTTTGTAAAACTAAATTACTTTTGTTTTTTTATTTTGTAAAGCTAAAGTACTTTGTTTTTTTATTTTGTAAAGCTAAGTACTAAAGTACTTTGTTTTTTATTTTGTAAAGCTAAAGTACTTTGTTTTTTTTTAAACAAAATTAATTTGTTTTTATTATTGTAAAGCTAAAGCTTTGTTTTTTATTTTGTTAAACTAAAGTACTTTGTTTTTTATTTTGTAAAACTAAAGTACTTTGATTTTCATGTTTCGCCATTGCTTCATAGTTTTACTGCAGTCTTCCACTCTTACCTACTTGAACCCGTCTTTGCTTGATTCTTCGGCAATTACTTCAAAGACTTTATTCCTTTCATTTTACCTGATTGATCAATTTTAAAAAGGGAATCAATATCAAATCAATAATAAAATACTGAGAAAATAATAAGTTTATAACAATACACTTATTGATTTGATGTCTCCCTCAGGACCTTGTCTGTCGGTGTTTTTCATTTAAGTCTGCAGAAAGTGTCACGAAGTGCTAACGATTTTTAGGTCAACGTAGTTCGATTACATTCAACTGATAAAAAGATTCGATTTTCACTTCAATTAGTTTAAATTTAAAGTTTAAAGTGACTTACTTGACTTATTCCTCTCTGCTCCTTGTGGATCATAGGGCCTCAGCAGTTGTTCGCCACTCTTCTCGGTCTCTGGCTCTTCTCTTTATGGTCTCCCAGGACAATTGAAAACCACGACACTGGACAACAACCCGGTAGCAGTGTGACGACAAAAGAAGAAAGAAGAAGGACAATTGAGCACTGTTCAGTTCATCAAGAAGACTTCGTATCCAGGTCTGTTTAAGACTTTCTCTTTGTCGTTTTCCTTGCGGGTTCCACTCAAGTGCTTGTCTAGTGACACTCGACTGAGTCTTCCGTAGGGTTTGTCTGACCCATCGCCATTTTCTCCTCTTGTCCTGAGTCATCATGGATTCCTGGGTTTTTACTTTTTCTTTCGTCCGCTTTCAACTCAGACGAAGTTTCATCTCTGAAACTGATTTTTGCGTGAAAATCCGTTTTTCCAATTTCTTACAATGTCAGCAGCGTGCACATTGTAAATTACTTTACACTGGCAGCCGTGTGCTCAATGTACTCGTAATTAGTATTCCCTCGCCAAACAAGGCAGATTTTCTCCGACTTTAGAGGTACTCGCGTTATCGTACTGAGTAAGACCAGGGGACTCGAACAAATGCCGGACAGTAGGTTCGAACCCGAGCTATGAGGCGTCTCACAGCTACCAGGCCGAGCTACTATCAACTACTCTAGGCAGTCCCCCGATCCCTTATCTATATGTAGGTGAGATCGAATTTAAAGTCCTATCGGAGACGGAGGATAAAACGCATATCTCGTGTTCAATTGGAGCCCGTAAAAGAACCCTTAACGGTTCAAAATCGAGAAGAGCAAGCTGGAAAGACGCTGCCCGGAAAAATATCGTTAGACAAGATTACAAATAAACTTCCTAGAAAATATCTTCGTTTTCAAAATTACATCGGGAATCCTCGCATGTGCTACGGAGTTCATGCACTGCAGCTGAGATCTTCCTGTGTAAGAAAGGGATCGGAGCACACATGGTTACTCACCGAAGTGCAATGATGATGGTCGTATCAATCAATCAATCAATCAATCAATCAACCAATCAACCAATCAACCAATCAATCAATCAATCAATCAATCAATCAACCAATCAATCAATGTATCAAACATGCAATATTCATTTGACCGCCTGTTTCCCTCTTTTCTTCATGTTTTGTTTTTACAGTTTTTATCTATCCTACTAGCCAACCTGCCCAGCGTGTTCGTAGCGCGTTGGACGACGGGTGACAAGCCCCTTGTGAGTGCGGTTCATTTCCACGGGCTGACAGAAAAACCACAGGTTCCCTAGATTTACGGTGTTCGTTGCACCGAAACGAAGGGTTACGATGTCCATGGCACCGAACCGAAGAACTGTAAGCTCAAGTGCTTCTGGATCGAAAAAAATATATATATTTTATCCAACTTACGATCTCGTTTTATGTTCTTCCCTGATTGGTAGGATTAGATTCTGAGACTTCCGAAGACTCCCAGTAACTTCATTTCGCGTATACAAACTGATAAATGAAGGTAGAATATAACGACACGTTGTTATTGTTTGTGCATCACCTTGGCTCCGGGGGGAATATTTCCAGTTATACAGTAAACAAACCAAATAAGACTGCATTTAGATGCAAGATTTGGGGCGGAATTTGCAATTTGTAAACGAATGTTTGAATGTGAAATGAATATTCATTAGAATTAGAGGAGTCAAGTAATTGTCTTGGGTGAACATGTTGTTGTTGGTATTATGTTTTGTTATTGATTTGTTTGTTTGTTATTTCCAAGATATTAAGTTGTTAATCTTCTACTGTTGACTCCCTGCCCTTGGAGATTATTTCTGATGAGGTAGTTTTTTTAGAGGCTTGTTTCAAATTTATGAGAGCTGTTGAAGATAATATGGCGGTGGGTGATATGTCACGAGGGGCAAAAGGTGTGTGAAATAAATGGGGTACGGTAGTGCCAGGGTCAGTGAGCTGGCACTTGCCAAGATCCTTTCCCACCTCCACGCCGTGGCTCTGGTAGCAGACTGTCGGGTTCAGCTAGGGGCTGGTTACACCATCTGGTGTGTTGTCTGGTTCAGCTAGAGCAGCGTTTCACAAAGTGGGTGGTCCGCCCCCCAGTGGGCGCTGAAACGTTCTAGGTGGGCGATAGTGTATTCAGAAGAATTCGGGGAGTGTTCAGGCGAATAGAGATAGGTGGCTCATTCAAGAAGAAATTAATAATAAATATTTTAAAATAAGTTATTTTCGTGATTTTGCGATTGAATAATCATTTAAAATTTGAATTCTGCATTTTAATTCATCTTATTCCCGTCCTACACGGTCCATTTTTCATCAATTTTCTATTTCATGCATATAATCATTTGAAAACTGACCATGTATTACAGAAATATATATCAATTTTCTATGTCAAAGAGAACATAGAACATGTATATATGTGGAAGGGGGGCGTTGGCAAACTGTTATAATGTGGAGGGGCGTTACAAAGTTTATGTTGTGCAAAGTGGGCGGTGAACCGAAAAAGTTTGAGAATCTATGAGCTAGAGGCTGCTTACCCCATCTGGTGTGTTGTTGGATTCAGCTATGGGCTGGTAACCCCATCTGGCATGTTGACGACGGGTTCAACTAGGGGCTGGTAACCCTATCTGGTGTGTTGTCGGCGGGTACAGCTATGGGCGGGCTACCCAATCTGGTGTGTTGTCGGATTCAGCTAGGGTCTGGCTACCCCATCCGGTAGAATAACTACAAAATCCAGCTAACCACGAACCAGCAGGCGTCACACTATTGGATTCTCCAAAAGGAGTTAATTCTTATATTTCATGTTTGTTGGCCTACACGCTCTGATATAACCAAAACACGGTTTGTACTTAGGTTGAAAGGGCATGCCTCGTCTTAAATGGGCTTTAATTGTCTACACAACAAACAAACAAACCAGCATAAGTTGGTTGAGGACCTACGCTCTATTTGGGGGTTAAAAGGCGAGAGAGTGACAACGAGAGAGAGAGAGAGAAAGAGAGAGAGAGGTAAAAGTGAGACAGTAAACGAGAGACCACGAAAAATCGCAAATCAGAGCAAGAAATAGAACGATAGCGTAGAAGTGTGAGAGGTAGAGAGAGGGTAAATGACAGCAAAAGAGATTGCAAGAAAGAGAAAACGAAAGTATAAATGAGAGCAAGGGAGACAAATATAAAGAGAAAAGGTTAGAGAGAATGAGATAGTGAGAGAGGTAGAGCGAGATAGAGGGCTAGCTACAGAGAAAACTAAACTTCTAGACAAGTTAGAGACACAGAGAAAGAATCAGAAATAGTTAGAGAGAGTTCACGAGAGAGGTAAAGCTATTCAAGGAGCTAGAGCTAAGCCGAGAAAGAACAAGAAATAGTTAGAAAGCGTTCGCGAGAGAGGGAGAGCGATATAGAGAACTAGAGCTAGAGAGAGTGAACAACAGAGAGAAAGAGCGAAAGATATAACGAGAGAGAGAGAGAGAGAGAGAGCAGGAAAGTACACAAAAGAAAGAACAAACAAGAATTTGAAGGGAAAATGAGAGTGACAGAGCAGACAAGAAAGACAGCGAGAAAGGAAGAGATAATAAGTCAGATATCATTGTGAAATAATTGTTGAAATTCGTTTATCTTTGTGTGTGTGTTTTTTATATGGTATTAAAGGTTGCTTAATCCGCGCCACACCTTTCAACGTGTAGGTTTGGTTATATTATGGCGTGTTGAAAATATCAACATAACAATTTATAATTACCATTCTGATGAGAAATCAGGTGTGTGGGAGTGTGTTCCATGTTGGAACAATGTGGAAGTGAGGATGTGTGGGGGAGATGTTGTGTTAAACAATAAAAGATTGTTTCAATCAATCAAGTGTCACGCCTGACGACGTAGGCCACCATGTCTCTCTACAATTCTCTCTCTCTCTCTCTCTCTCTCTTGGTGCAGTTAATCAGTTCTGACGTCGATCTCTTGTCGAACCACGATGTCAGACTATCCAACATCTTCTCCCTCTGTCTTACACAATCTCTCCGTCCCTGAATTTTACCCGTTGTCACCAAATGTTATAAACCACCGCATTATATGCCCGAAGAATCGTGATTGTCCGAAAGATTGTCTTAGAGAGTCACCCGTGTCCGAGGCTCCGAAGGGGAGCAAAGAGTAGTAACACTGCGACCTACAAGGCATGTCGTAAGAGGCGACTGAGGTAGGGGCTTAGGAAGCTACCCTAGTAAATAAAAAGCCTGGCCGAAATCGGATGCTCTGGACTACCTGTATGTGCATTACTGGCACAACGTACAATCGCTCTTAGGCTCAGATCACATACACATCACAAAGAGTGGTTAACGAGAGGTCAATATGGAGCGTTTGATGATTAAAAGGAATCTTAGAGATTAATAAGTGAGAGAATGGGAGGTGGAGGGGAGAGAAATAAAAAAGTAACCCTTTTTCATACCTCATGGCATATTAGCTAATACGGTGTTAGGCCTGTATTTTTCATTGACAGTCGGTATGTGATGGGTGATGTTGATTGATTGATTGATAGGACCATAATCATTGCAATTCGGAGAGTAACCACATGTGTTCTGATCTCTTTCTTACACAGGAATATCTCAGCGGAAGTGCACGAACTCCGTAGCAACGGCGAATTTCCCCGGTTATTTAGAATATGGTGAAAATATTTTGGAGGAATTTTTTTTTTCCGAATGAAATTTATCTGGGCAGCGGTTTTTCAGTCGACTCGATTCTGAACTGTCACTGGTTCTTTTACGTGTTCAACTTCAGTACGGGTCCTACGTTTTATCGTCCGTCTCGGATAAACTATTAGTTCGATCTTACCTACACTGAGATCATGAATCTCTCGAAAAATATCACGCTGACTCCACGAGGTAGTGAGGCGAGTACCTTTGAAACGAAAGGCGAGCACCTATCTTCTACGCCACAGAATCTTCTGATAAGTGATGAGCAATGGGTGATGCGGTCAACATCACGCCGACCTCCTTTACTTCCCAGTGCTTTTCCTGCTACCAAATTGAGGCTGGGTTTGGCTGAGAGCTGTTACTGTGGGGAAAAATATTCACCGTTTACTGGAGAATTGAACCTGGACAACGTGCATAAGACGTGCGCTCACTAACAACTAAGCTAGTGCGGCTTTTGGAGAGAAACGAGATGAACTAAAATGTGAAAGTTAGTCTTCTTCTTCTTCTTTGCGTTCGTTCTTTACGAACAATTTTAATCACTCTTTGTGATATGTTTGATTTTTGCCAAGAACGTGTATACGTTGCACATTGGTTTGATAGGCCCCTAAACGCATATATTTCTACACGTTTAGGACATGTGCATCCGATTTCAGCCAAGCCTCCTTAGTCGCCTCTTACGACATGCGCGACAGGTAACAGTGGTTCTATTCTTTACACCCCAAATTTGGGCCCCAGTAACCACTCGGTGGGAAAGTTAGTGATTCTTCTTCTTCACCCTTCGCCCTAGGGAAGCATAGGTCCGCAACCAAGGCCTTCCAAGTCCGCATATCCAATGTCATTTCCCTGGTTGTGGTTTCTGTAGCAATCTAGTCAGTGGCGGCGCGTGATCCTTTTTGTTGGTGGGGCCAGACACACATTTTCCTAAAAATCATGATTTTGGGTTAGGGTATATTTTATTTTATTAAATAATAAATACACGTTACACATTATTTTGGTGTGGCCCGGCCCCACTGGCCCTTAATGACGAGCCGCCACTGAATATAGTGCTTTTTACGGGGTGGGGTAGCTAGCCCCACGCCTAACCTTCTTACTCGCCTCTTAGGATATGCGTGGCAGGTAACAGTGGTTCTATTCTTTACACCCCAATTTGGGCTCCGGTAACCACTCGGGCGTTTGTGATGCGTGAAACATTTGGGTGTGAAAATGGATGTGTGTGGGAGAGCTTGTGTGTGGTGAAAAGGAAAGTAGTTCCTCTTTGAAATGGATGTTTGGAAAAATGTGTGTGTTGGAAAAGTAATTGCTCAGAAAAATGAATGTACGGTTGATTATTGGTTACTAAACTGACGTCATTGCACTCCGGCAGACCCATAGGTGCTCAGTCTCCCCAACAGATATCGAAGAGTATGAATAATGATGGTTCCTGTGGCTCGCTGATTAAACACACTACTCACTCTACCCCTCAGGCATCCAGTTCGACTTTTACAACGGGTAACTCCAAACTGTCTAAATCGCTTGATCGACTCAACATCGATCCTAGTGTCCTCATCCAAACAGACAGTCGCGAAGAGACCGAATAATATCCCCCTTATCCATCTTCAACTCCCCAACAATCGATGATGTTGATGCAAGCATGTCCGCTTTCTCATTACCGTAAACACCCACATGCCCAGGACAGTATTTTCACTTAAGCCGCTGGAGGTTAGAAACTTCTATAGACGACATCCACTCATACCGATACCATGAATGTACGGTAAAAACGTTAATAATATTACTGATATTCCTTATTGATAAGTTTAACTGTTAGCATAATATAACCTTGATTTAACATGTTGTGTTGGTTTTAAACTGAATTCGTCTGTATACAACAATAATGGAATGCCAGGTTATGTGACAGTTGTGGTCTTAATTCCTAGAATTGTTACCTGAGCCCGCCGGTCGTATGTTATCAGAGGCTACGGTTATTGTCAAGTATCGTAATGTCATGTCGCACTGAGAGGCACGACTGGTTCAGGGGTAATGAACGAGCTGATAGATTGGTTATAACAGCCACAATATCAGAGGGCACTGCAGTGGACTGAACTGACATCGCAACGCACTGAGAGAGTCTTTCCGAACAGATGAGTTTCAGGGATGTGAATCACAGTCGCTGACCAGTGATTGGTGTCGATATTGGTACAGTCCGAAAAGAACGATATATCAAATATGCAGGAAGATTGATTAATCAACTTCGAGCTGGCGTGTTAGACCGATGTAGGTTGGTACGTTTGTTGAGGCGGAGACCGGTGCACATATGGACCTGTCCTGAGTGATATGGTGATAGACCTCATATAATTGAAAACTGAAGGAATTGATGTGAAAGCGGGAGAGCATTTGAGTACCTTTGAGGCGAGAGAAGAGCACCTTAACTCTACATTACATAAAAGGTATACTAGAGAGCAGTGGCGGTTCGTGATCATTTTTACTGGTGGGACCAGACAAAATATTTTAGGAAAAAATCATGGTTCTGGGTTGTTATATTTAAATTTATAAAATACTAAATACACGTTACACATTATTTTTGGTGGCCCCACTGGCCCTTATGACGAGCCGCCACTGCTAGAGAGACACATGGAAGAAAGGTGGGAGGGGAGAAATTGAACCAACTACAGGGTATTCAACTTAAAATTAGCCTGTGAATGGAGCTAATCTGGCATATATGTAAGGAAATGAGAAGGTTCAGTTATGACGTGGTATAGGTCAAGGTTGTGTGATGGTGTGTAATTGTAGTGCAGGAAGGGGCGATGAACAAATGTGACGTAGGACAAGCTAGTCAGAACCGGTTTAAATAGTAAATAGACGAGATGCAATGCGTACCTGGCAAATTTCTATTTTATCACTGGTGCTTCTTTTAAGTTGAACACCCTGTATAATGGATGTGAGAAAGAAAAATAATAGAGAAAAATTGTGTGCGGATAATAAGAGGGCTAGAGAATTAAATGAGAAAGAAGAAGAGAGAGAGAGAGAGAGAGAGAGGTGCCAAATAAAGAGAGAGAAGACAGGAGAGACTACTAAAGAAAGAATAGAGAGAGGAAGAACAAATAGAGAGGTAGAAAAAGAGTAAACGAGATAGAGTGAAGAATAAGAGAGAGAAGGGAGATAAAAGAAAGCGTGAGGAAAGAAGAGAGGAGAAGAGAAAGAGAGAGAGAAAGAAGAGAGACAGAAGAGAAGAAAGAAGAGAGAAGAGAGAAGAAGAGAGAGAGAAGAAGAGAGAGAGGAAAGAGAGAGAGGAAAGAAGAGAGAAGAGAAGAAGAGAGAGAGAGAAAGAGAGAGAGAGGAAAGAAGAGAGAGGAGAAAGAGAGAGAAGAAAGAGGGAGAAGAAGAGAGAGAGGAAAGAAGAGAGAGAGAGAAGAAGAGAGAGAGGAAAGAAGAGAGAGGGGAAAGAAGAGAGAGAGGAAAGAAGAGAGAGAGGAAAGAAAAGAGAGAGGAAAGAAGGAAAGGAAAAGAGAGAGAGGAAAGAAGAGAGAGAGGAAAGAAGAAAAAGAGAGAAGACCAGAGAGAGAGAGAAGAGAGAGAAAAAAGAGAGAGAGAGAGAATGAGAGAGAGATGAAAGAAGAGCGAGAGAGAATAAGAGAGAGAGAGGAAAGAAGAGAGAGAGACGAAAGAAGAAAGAGAGAGAAGACCAGAGAGAGAAGAAGAGAGAAGAAAGTAGAGAGAGAGAGGAAAGAAGAGAGAGACGACCAGAGAGAGAAGAACAGAGAGAGAGAAGAAAAAACAGAGAAAAATAGAGAAGAAAGAGAAGAAGAGCAGATATAATAAAAATATCATCGAAAGAGAGAATTATCAATGCAGTGAAACAACAATTGAAAGATATAACCAACAAAAAAAAAACAAGATGAAATGAGTGAAAGAAAAACTAATCTGAAAAGAATGCGTGTTGTCAAATAATCTATTGAATTATATCAATTAAGAAGAAAATAATTTCCAAATCTCTTGGAATCAACAAATACGCGGATGTCAACAAAGATAGGTTCTGTCAAAAGTTCCGGCGTAAATATGGTTTTTTTTAAACCCCCATACAAAACAAAATTCTCCTTCATGAAAACAGCCATAACATCTATTTCGTGTCAGGATTTGACATCGAGTTATTATTATCAATGTAATTCTTCCTGTTTGTTTTTTTTTTTTTTTGTCTCCCGAGCAGCTTAATGATGTAAGACTTTATAAATCCCATATATTATTTATTAATTCATCGAGAGCTGTCGGAGCTCGCAAGGGAGTAAAAAATAGTAACACTATTCTATTCTCTCGCCCGTGTGGTGACGGAGCAAGCAGGGAAGCAAAGAATAACACCACTGTGATCTACAAGGCATGTCGTAGGAGGCGACAGATGTAGGACCTAGGAAGCTACCTAGTAATTAAAAAAGCATTGTAGAAATCGGATGTGTTGACTTTTGTAGGTGCATAACTGGCAAAATGTACAATTGTTCTTGGGCTCAGATTATATACAAATCACACAGAGTGGTTAACAAGTGGTTGATATAGAGCGTTAGAAGAAGAAGAAGATTTTTTTTTTCGATCCAGAAGCAATTGAGCTTTTCAGCTCTTCGGCTCGGTGCCATGGACATCGTAACCCTTCGGTTCGGTGCCACGAACACCGTAAATCTGGGGAATATGTGGCTTTTTCTGCCATCCCACGGAATTGAAGCCGCACACACAGAGGGATAGTCACCCGTAGTCCAACGCGCTACGAACACGCTGGGCAGACGGGCAAGAAGAAGATTATATTCTCTAATCCTGTTTTCTCTTTCTGCGTCAGGTCGAAAAAGGAGACACCTAGAGCGAGCCTCTCTATGCACCTTGTCTTTCTTTCTCTTCTCCAATCCTGATTTGCCTCACAGCTTCAGGGTAAGAAGAGATGTATAGCATAGACTTTTGTGTGTGCTTCATAAATAGTGTCTTTTGTTGCCTCTGTTGTCTCTGAGGTCCACCTTTTGGGTGGCCGGCCTTTTGCTTTGTATGACTGTATCGGAGTAACATTGCTCTTTGTGACGCACTGCCTGTTGGTAATATGTTAGTAACAATGCGACTTGCAAAGCATGTCGTAATAGCGACGATGTAGGGCCTAGAAACTACCCTAGTAAATAAAATACATCGCTGAAATCGGATGTGCTGGCCTACTTGTAGGCGCATAACTGGCACAACATACAATCGCTCTTAGGCTTAGATCATATACAAATCACAAAGAGTGGTTAACAAGTGGTCGTTCGCAGAAGAAGATAAAGAAGTTATTAATTTTGGTTGTTAGTTTCTTGTCTGGCCGAGGGGATTAGATGACGGCTCCCATACGGGAGTAAGGCCAAGAAATTTTTCCTGTCGACGGCATTAAACAAAAATCGTAACCTGAACAGTTTCGTGACGACTGTGCTAGCCATACGGCCATTAAAGTTCTCTAGAGGAACCGCTCTAAAAAGGGTCAACAGAGGCAATAACGACAGGTTTTCTAAAATTACCTTCTAATGCGTTTAGCTTCTTTACATAAAAGCTCCAGTTTTAAAATAATTATGCAACCATCTTAAACGTAGTTAATTATAGTCAAGTGGGCGTCTGTAGCTTAAGCGGTACTGAGCTTGGTTACAAACCAAGAGTAACTTGTTCAAACTCCACGGCAGGCAGTTTGGAAGCAAATTTGTTCCTGTGGATTTTTACGAACGGTAAAAATATACCTCACTGTTCAGAAAGTAATGACACACTACTTAACGTATAAATGGTGCATAAAAAATAATCGACTCGTTTACTGGGGTTGATGGCTAAGTCTGGTAAAGGGTTTGCCACAATTTTATTTTTCATATAGTCAAGTAGTTAGAGTGTTGGAAAAGTAGAGTAATTACAGTGTGGAAAAGTGGTTCGAGTCTTTCAGGAATAGACGAATAAGAATTGCCATCTTAACGGTACTTCGAGATTTCTCTCTCTCATAGGCCAGATGTTCTGTTTCTACAGAGGTCATGCTCAAACCATCAGTTACATTTGAATCCATCTTCTCCGATGTCGTCCTCTTCTCCTCTTTGCGGGGATGCCTCCTGCCTTGACAGTCTTCTCCAGCCCTTCGTGTCTTTTTATATGTCAGAAATACTTTAATCAGGGGCGGTTTGTCATTAAGGGCCAGTGGGGCCCGGCTCCACCAAAAACCGAAAGGCGGAAATAACTTCGCAGAATAGACAAATAATAGTAAATACTCCAAAAACCATGATTTTCCAAAAATTTGTGTCTGGCTCCACCAAGAAAAATTATCACGAGCCGCCACTGACTTTAATTATCGATTTATTATTTGTAGCATTAACTAGTTTTCATTTCATATTACTGTTACGGTTATTGGGGCATTTTCTTGGAAGGTAGTCTCAAATTGCTTTCCTTCCTTGTAATGAACATACTGGTCCATGACTATAGCCATTGTCTCTATGACATAGATCTTCTGCCTACCATCGTGAGTGGTAAAGCCATAACCATAGACACTCTGTTGGCTGCTTCCTCACTCATCCACCACCTACTCCCATGACTTCACGCATAGTCAACTCTAATATTGGGTCGTATAACTGACCGGGGAAACCCTGACCTAGTTTGAGTTAGGGGGCTGGATATTATATATGTTTGATAGAACACTCCAAATTTTACATTTTTTTTTTTGCAATTTTACTCAATTATAGGAGTCCATGATTATTTATTGATGAAAATATTCATAATAAGATATTCTTTATTGTTTAACTTAAGTTGTTGCATAATATAGCCTTGGTTTAGCATGTATTGATTTTAAAATGAATTCGTCTATATCAGCGTTTCCCAAAGTGGGTGGTACTGCCCCCAAGTAGGCGTTGAAGCGTTCTGGGGATGGGGGGGGCGATAGTGGTTCAGAAAATTTTATGAGTGTTCAGACGATTATGGGTCGGTGGCACCTTAAAGAAGAAATTAACAATAAATAAATTATTTTCGCGATTTTGCGATTGAATAGTCATTAAAAATGTGAATTCTGCATTTTAATTCATCTTATGCCCGTCTTACACAATCCATTTTGTTCATCAATTTTCTATTTCCTGCATATAATCATTTGAAAATTGGCCATGTAGGACAGAAATATATATCAATTTTCTATGTCAAAGAGAAAATAGAGCATGTATATATGGGGAGGGGTGTTGGCAAACTGTTATAATGTGGAAGGGGCGTTACAAAGTTTATGCTGTGCAAAGTGGGCGGTGGGCCGAAAATGTTTGGGAATTTATTGTCTATATACAACAATACTGGAATGAGTGCATACGTGACGGTTGGGATCTTATTTCCTAGAATTTTTACACGAGTCCGCTAGCCGTATGAGTTTATAGTTGGCTGTGCTTGACGTTCCTCTGCCGAGGAGGGAGGTTAAACGGGTACTACATCTTGCCCAAGGGTGTCCTGTAGACTAACAGAGGGAAGGGGGCACCTTACATCTCATTGGATAGAAGTTTACCTCCACCCCACAACCCAAGATGACATCTTCTGCTTTTTTTTTTTTTTTTTTTTATCCGATCCAGAAGCACTTGAGCTGAAAGCTCTTCAGCTCGGTGTCATGGACATCGTAACCCTTCGGCTCGGTGCCACGAACACCGTAAATCTGAGGAACCTGTAGCTTTTCTGCCAGTCCGCGGAGTTGAACCAGCACTTACAGAGGACTAGTCACCCGTAGTCCAACGCGCTACGAACACGCTGGGAACGCGGGCCTTTTTCTGCTAACGCTCCATATCGATCACTTATTAAACCACTATTTTTAGTTTGTATGTGATATGAGCTTAAGAGCGATTGTGCGCTGTGCCTCTATGCGCCTATGGGTGCCTAGGCCTGCATATCCGATTTCTTGCTATGCTTTTTATTTACTAGGTTGCCATCTAAAACCAATCTAAAATTCAGAAACGAAAGTAGAAAGAGGTTGAGATTGAGAATCAATGAATATAATTATAAACAACAAAATCCTAAATAACACAAATAATATGAAAATTAATGAACTGTGAATTGTTGTTAAACTTTCTCTGTGGTATTTTATTTCCTTCGAATAAAACTAATCTAAATTTAAGGATGTTTCTACCTCGTTGGAGAGCGATAATAGACACGACATCAGGTGTGATGATACAGGACGATGGAAACTGGAAGAAGCTGTTTGGTTTTTCTATCAAATGTGTGGGGTTTTTATTATATCTTTTTTTTTCGATCCAGAAGCACTTTGAGCTTTTCAGTCTCTTCGGTTCGTTGCCACGAACACCGTAAATCTGGGGAATCTGTGGCTTTTTCTGCCATCCGCGGAATTGAACCCGCACACACAGAGGATAGTCACCCGTAGTCCAACGCGCTACGAACACGCTGGGCAGACGGGCTTAATTTTATCTTTGGGTAAGTTGCTGTTGACGAAAGATTGCAACATTTTAGGACAATTTTTATGTTGAGTTAGGTCAACATTGATGTGTTGTATTACTTCGTAAAGGTGTACACGACAGTGGACAACAACCCGGTAGCAGTGTGACGACAATAGAAGAAGAAGGTTTGTATACATGATCACCAGCATCATCAGGTGTCGTGTCGGATTGCGTACGCAATGTGATCCACATAAATATATCCCTGGTCCACCCGAGTGGTTACCGGGGCCCAAATTGAGGTGTAAAGAATAGAACCACTGTTATCTGCCATGCATGTCGTAAGAGGCGACTAAGGAGGTTTGGATGAAATCGGATGCATGTGTCCTAACCGAGTAGAAGTCTATGCGTTTAGGGGCCTACCAAACCAATGTGCAACGTTTACACGTTCTTGGCAAAGATCAAACATATCACAAAGTGTGATTAAAATTGGTCATAAAGAACGAACGCAAAGAAGAAGAAGGAGACATCCCTGGTATTTGCTATCATCTCAAATGTTGACACTCTTCCATGCCATTCTTCTTCTTCTTCTTCAAGCACCCCATATCGTCATCAAGCACCCCATATCGTCATCAAGCACCCCATATCGTCATCAAGCACCCCATATCGTTATCAAGCACCCCATATCGTTATCAAGCACCCCATATCGATCACTTGTTAACCACTCTTTGTGATTTGTATGTGATCCCAGCCTAAGAGCGATTGTACGTTGTGCCAATTATGCGCCTACAAGTAGGACAGCATATCCTATTTTTGCGATGCTTTTTATTTACTATGGTAGCTTCCCTAGGTCCCTACTTCAGTCGCCTCTCACGACATGCCTTGTTGGTCGCAGTGGTACTATTCTTTGCTAACCTTGTGGATCCTGACAAAACACGTACTCACAAAGTACTGTAGTTTTACAAATTACAAAAACAATGACAAAATACAGCAACTTTTCGACCAACAAGGCCTTTATCAAGCAAACGAACAACAGGAGTGACAAATTTAAAAAACAAATGGACGACCAAAAACAAACGTTTCTAATGAAAATCTGGAAATAAAAACGTGTTGGTCGAAATGTTGCTGTATTTTGTCATCGTTTTTGTAATTTGTAAAACTACAGTACTTTGTGATTACGTGTTTTGCCAATCAAATAGTTTTACTGCAGTCTCATATATATTTTGTGGATCCTGACAGCACACGGGAGGGTGTTTTCATCAACTGTGTTTTTTTTGGTTAACTTCGGAGAAGTTGATGTTGACGAAAGATTGCAACATCATTAAAAATTATTTTTGCTGAGTTAGATCATCATTGATGTGTTACCTCGCAGAGATTTGTACACATGATCACCATCATCAACAAGCGCCGTGCCGGAAGACGTAGACCAGCGTTTCTCAAGCTGAGTTCCTCAGACCCCCGTGGGTCCACGATTGAATAAATTCGCTTGAATAAATAGCAGATCTTTGATATTTTCAACAGAAAAAAAAATTTTTTTTAAACATCTACTCGTATTTTTTTTTCTGATCCAGAAGCACGTGAGCTTTTCAGCTCTTCGGCTCGGGTGCCATGGACATCGTAACCCTTCGGTTCGGTGCCACGAACACCGTAAATCTGGGAATCTGTGGCTTTTTCTGCCATCTCGCGGAATTGAACCCGCCCACACAGATAGTCACCCGTAGTCCAACGCGCTACGAACACGCTGGGCAGACGGGCTTAAAACATGTATAAAAACAGTGGATACAAAGTAAAAATCCTGCCACGCAAAATGTGGACCTCAGAGATAACAGATGCGACGAAAGACACTGTTTATGATGCATACACAAAACCCCGTTCTAGAAATCTCTTCTTATTCTGAAGCTGTGAGGTAAATCAGGATTGGAGAAGAGAAAGAAAGACAAGGTGCATAAAGAGGTCTGCTCCAATTGTCTCCTTTTTCGACCTGACGCTGAAAGGCAAACAGGATGAGAGAATAGAATAGATGAAAACAGTGGTAAAGTACCTCCGCTCAAAGGAACCGGACAAGACCGGAGTCTAAAAGTCTAACAGGACACAATCAAAGATCATTTGAAGTTTCCCGCAGTCTGAGAAATTGGAGCCAGCTTGACTGTTGGTGTCGTGTAATAATAACTCCATCGCTAGAAAATGTTCATCTATAGAAACTTTTGGGAGCCCGCGGCAGCAAAATGTACTTAAAAGGGGGCCCACGGTAATGCAAAGTTTGGGAAACGCTGGCTTAGACAATCATGGATCTCTACAAATCTTTGTTCCTAGAATCTGCTTTCATCTCAGATGTTGACGCTCTTCCGTGCCATGAAGTCAGGCTGTCTAATACTTTCTCTCTCTGTCTTCCTCTGTCTTCCTCTGTCTTCCTCTGTCTTCCACTGTCTTCCTCTGTCTTCCTGTCTTCCTCTGTCTTCCTCTGTCTTCCTGTCTTCCTCTGTCTTCCTGTCTTCCTCTGTCTTCCTCTGTCTTCCTGTCTTCCTCTGTCTTCCTCTGTCTTCCTCTGTCTTCCTCTGTCTTCCTCTGTCTTCCTGTCTTCCTCTGTCTTCCTGTCTTCCCTTCCTGTCGTTCCTCTGTCTTCCTGTCTTCCTCTGTCTTCCTGTCTTCCTCTGTCTTCCTGTCTTCCTCTGTCTTCCTCTGTCTTCCCTCTTCTCGTCTCTCCCCTTCCTGTCTTCTTTTCTCTGTCTTCCTCTTCTTCCTCTGTCTTCCTCTGTCTTCCACTGTCTTCCTCTGTCTTCCTCTGTCTTCCTCTGTCTTCCTGTCTTCCACTGTCTTCCTCTGTCTTCCTCTGTCTTCCTCTGTCTTCCTGTCTTCCTCTGTCTTCCTGTCTTCCTCTGTCTTCCTCTGTCTTCCTCTGTCTTCCTCTGTCTTCCTGTCTTCCTCTGTCTTCCTCTTCTTCTCTGTCTTCCTGCTATCTTCCCTGTCTTCCACTGTCTTCCTTCTTCGTCTTCCTCTGTCTTCCTCTATCTTCCTCTATCTTCTCTCTTCCTATCTTCTTCTATCTTCCTCTGTGTGCACATGATATTGTCGTAGATTACCGAGATTTTTAGGTGGTTTTTTTTTGGAGGGGAGGAGGTTCCGACTATTTTTAAAATCTCGTTAGAACATCCCGTAATAAATAGTCTCGTTTCCTTGATGCCACTACAAATACTGATTTGATTACTGCTGTTGATGCTTCTACTGCTGCTGAAGTTCCTGCCACTGCTGATGTGATTATTGTCTATTGTCTTTCCCCAGGTAGATGATTGAATTAGTCGTCCACTCTTGCCGTTAAGCGTAGGAGTGGGGGCTTTAATTTGCGTTCCAGGGACAGATGTGTCGCCCTTGTTGTTTATTTAGTGCGGTCTTGATATTGTCTATCCATCTTATTCTTGGTCTTCCCTTGGCTCTAGTACCTGATCTCCTATCATTGTATGCTGTTATTGGTGGTTGGTTGTATTCCATTCTCATTAAATCTCCAAGTAACTGCATTTGTTGTCCTTCGATGTATTCGGTGCATGAAGTTATGCCCACTCTGCTTCTAATGTCCTCATTTCGTAGTCTATCTTTCCTGGTGACCCCACTGTCTTCCTCAAGCATTTCATTTCACACGTGGTGGACTTTCTATGGTGACTACTACTGTTGATGTAACTCAGTGGCGGCTCGTGGTTATTTTTCTTGGTGGGGCCAGACACAAATTTTGAGAAAAATCATGGGTTTTTGAAGTATTTACTATTATTTGTCTATTCAGAGATGTTATTCCCACTTTCGATTATTGGTGGGTCGGGCCCCACTGGCCCTTAATGACGAGCCGCGCCTGCTGTAACTACTGCTAACGTTACTACTACTACTGATGTGACTACTACTGCTGATGTGACTACTACTGCTAATGTTACTACTACTGCTAAATGTACTCGCTAATGTTACTACTACTGCTAATGTTACTACTACAGCTGATGTGACTACTACCTGATGTGACTACCAGATGGCTACTACTGATGACTACTACTGCAATGTTACTACTTGCAATTACTACAGCTGATGTGACTACTACTCTGATGTGGCTACTACTACCACTGATGTGACTACTCTACTGCTGATGTGACTACTACTACTACAGTGACTACGCTTTTACCACTGATGATGTACTACGACTCTGACACTCAAGATTGAAATTTACACTAAAATATAGACAAGTCTTGCGTGTGCAACAGATCACATTATCTTAACCATCTTCCAAGAGAAAGAGAAAGAGATCAAACATGTACAAAATAGTTTCATTTAAAAAAAATATTTTTCAACCGAAATGTCTGTTTTTGTGCAGTCAAAGATGAGTATCTGTGTGTTTTTTATAATTTAAGAACGATTTCTCTGTAAAAATATCTTGTGTTTTTTTACTTACGTAATGCTGTTCTATTTTTAGCACCTTATCATATTTAATGTTTTTGTAAATGTCATTTATTATCATCATTGTGAGCCATGCCAGGTGGTGTAGACAATCATTTGATCTCCACAAACGCCTGTGTCTATTGCAGACAATCATTTAGGATGTTGGCACACTGAAGTGCTATGATTTGATTGATTGATTGAGTGATTGAGGGATTTATTTATTTGAGTTATTTAGTGATCGATTGATTGATTGGTTGGATGATTGATTGAATTTGGAGATTGATTGAGTGATTGATTGATTTAGTGATTGCTAGATAAATTGATTTTTTTATTGAGTGACTGATTGATTGAGTGATTGCTAGATACATTGATTGGATTGAGGGATTGATTGATTAAGTAATTGAGTGAGTGATTGATTGGACCATCATCATTGCACTTCGGCGAGTAACCATATGTACTCCGATCTCTTTCTTACACAGGAAGACCTCGGCGAAAGTGCACGAAGTCAGTAGCACCGGCGATGATCCACCGCTGTACTTCAGAAAATTTAAAAAATATTTTGTTGGAATTTTATTTTGTAAACATTCTAATTAATTTTGCCCGGTCAGTGGCTTTCCTGATTGCTCTTCTCGATTTTGATATGCCAAGGGTTCTTTTCCATGCTCAACTTGAACATAGGACCTACGTTTTATCGTCCGTCTCCGATAGGATTAGGAACTTGATCTTACCTACACTGAAATCAGGGATCTCTGGAAAATATCACGATGGTTCCCCGAGGGAGCGAACCAAGTACCTTTAGACTGAAAGGCAAGCACATAACCTCTATGCCCCAGAGACTCTGAGCCATGAAGCAAGACTCAAAAATTGTCATTGTCTGTCTTCCTTTATCTCTTCCCCTTCTTCTTCTTTTCTTCGAGCGCTCCATATCGACTACTTGTTTCACCACTCTATGTGATTTGTATGTTGTGATCTGAGCCTAAGAGCGATTGTATGTTGTGCCAGTTATGCACCTACAAGTAATACTATACTATTTCTGCGATGCTTTTTATTTATTAGCGTAGCTTCTCTAGGTCCTACATCAGTCGCCTCTTACGACATGCCGTGTAGGTCGTAGTGGGACTATTCTTTGCTTCCCATGCGGGTCCCGGTACCACACGGATGCCTCTTCCATTAACTTTACAGGTTATCACTTGTTTTCATTCTTTCTCATCATGAGCCAGAAAAATGACGACTGTCTCTTTCTTATATTGATAATAGCCCGTCTGCCCAGCGTGTTCGTAGCGCGTTGGACTACGGGTGACTAGTCCTCTGTAAGTGCGGGTTCAACTCCACGGACTGGCAGAAAAGCTACAGGTTCCCAAGATTTACGGTGTTCGTGGCACCGAGCTGAAGGGTTACGATGTCCATGACACCGAGCCGAAGACTTTCAGCTCAAGTGCTTCTGGATCGAAAAAAAAAAAATATTGATAACACGTTGTTTTTTTCTGTGTGCATTCCTTCTTTCAACACATCACCATTAGTCTCTTTACCACAGTGGTTTTCAAACTGTGGGTCGCGACCCCATTGTGGGTCGAACGACCATTTCACAGTGTTCGCCTAGACCATCAAAACATATTTATCATAATTAGAAATAAATATTGTTACATAATTTTATGGTTGGGGGTCACAACAACACAAGGAACTGTATTCAAGGGTAGTGGCATTAGGAGGATTGAGAACCACTGCGTTAGCAGATCATGAGATTCAAAGAAATATCCTGTCAAATCAGATCTCTGCCGTCACCAGAAATTTTGCTATCTGTTTTTATTTTTATTTTACGTGACTCGAATCTATATGTCATTATTGATTCTATGTATATGTTAGTTAGTTAGTTCCTTTCGTGTCAAAGGCGGCACATAGGGCAGAGGTTTTAGATCTCCATGTGATGCGGTTCGTTGCACATGTGATGCGGTTATTTTTCTTCGAACGCTCCATATCGATCACTTATCAGCCACTGTGTGATCTGCATCGATCTGAGCCAAAAGCGATTGTACGTTGTAGCAGTTATGCGCCTACAAGAGACCAGACATTCAATTTATATTTTTAGTTTAGTTTGTTCCTTTCGTGACAAAGGCGCAGAGGTTTTAGATTTCAGTGATGCGGTTCGCTGCTACAGTTGGAGATCTTGTAGGTTACATCCCAATAGTTTACTTTCTTGTAGGATTGTTCTTCGAAGAGTGGTCTTTGGTCTTCCACGTTTTCTTTTCTCAACTGGTGACCACATAAGGACTTGTCGATTTAGTCTCTTTTCGTCTAATCTAAGAACATGACCTAAATATTTCCACCTTCGTTTCCTTATAATATTTGATATGGGTTGTTGGTGTGTTCTATCTCTCACTGTGTTGTTAGAAACGAAATCACTCCATTTTACTTTTAGTATGTACAGTGGCGGCTCGTGTTAAGTTTTGTTGGTGGGGCCAGACATATTTTTGTGTGGAAAATCATGGTATTGGGTAAGGTAATTATAATATAATTATAATTATAATGTAATTTATACACGTTACACATTATTTTTGATGGGTCTCAGCCCCACTGGCCCTTAATGACGAGTCGCCACTAAGTATGTATATGTAGGTATTAATAAACACTAAACATAATAATAAAAATAGTAATAATTCTTCGAACGCTCCACAGCGACCACTTGTCAACCATTCTGTGTGATTTTTTTATGATCTGAGCGTAAGAGCGATTGTATGTTATGCCAGATATGCACCTACAAGTTGCCAGTATATTCGATGCATGCTACGCTTTTTATTTACTAGGGTAGTTTCCCAAATAATAATAATACTAGCATCCATCGCAAGCGATGATGATAACAGTCTCAGACATGTGTTGTTGCACCTCTCTGGCGCGTGTGAGGTGACTATAGAGTCCAATCCAGGAACACAATCTCCTGACACAGGTGAGGTATTCATGATCAATGATAGACATGTGGGCGTTGTGTGTTCTGGGTTTTTTCACGCAGCTCGCTTTCTCTGTTTCTCAACAATTTGGGGATTCTCTGATGATGTGATGACAAACACTAACAATAACCATACACTAGAAACACGTTATGGTCTCAATAGCGAAGTGGTTAAAACGTTTACCTGATGTTCTGAACGTTGTGAGTTCGAATTCGGACCGATGGCCATGTGTAATTTTTTCTGGAGATCTCTAAGATTGTTACTAGTGCTACGGAGTTCGTGCTTTGTACACAAATACTCTCGACAGGTTCCGTAACATTTTTGTAATAGAGAGAAATGGAGCCATATGGGTAAACCTGGCGCAATAAAGTCAATCCTTTGCATTTAGATCCGTTTTTTTGGATATGTTAGAAATGAAATTGATTTTTGTAATTCTTAATCTTGTGTTTATTCTGACCCCTAGTGTGTGCTCTAGCTAAAAGACCACAAAACGATTGTCCTTCTAGCTGTGAATTCAACCTTTGATAAGAAAGACGTTACACAACAGGACGAACAAACTTGTTTTTAATTGTTTTTTTCTTTCTTTTTATAGTCGTATCTCTCTCTCTCTCTTCCTCTCTCACTCTGTATCTTATATATCTATCTCTCTATCTTGTCTCCCCCCTCTTTCTCTCTCTCTCTGTATCTATCTATATATCTATCTCTCTATCTTGCCCCCCTCTCTCTCTGTATCTATCTATATATTTATCTCTCTATCTTGCCCCCCTCTCTCTTTGTATGTATCTATCTATATATCTATCTCTCTATCTCGCCCCCGCCCCCTCTCTCTCTCTCTGTATCTATCTATATATCTATCTCTCTATCTCGTCCCCCTCTCTCTCTTTCTTCTCTAGTATCTATCTATATATCTATCTCGCCCCCTCTCTCTCTCTGTATCTATCTATATATCTATCTCTCATCTGCCCCCGCCTCTCTCTCTCTTCTGTATCTATCTATATCTATCTTCTATCTCCACCCCGCGCTCTGTTCTTTCTCTTTTCTCCAGATATATCTATATATCTATCTCGCCCCCTCTCTCTCTCTGTATCTATCTATATATCTATCTCTCTATCTCGCTCCCGCCTCTCTCTCTCTCTCTTTCTCTCTCAGTATCTATCTATATATCTATCTCCCCCCCCTCTCTCTCTGTATCTATTTATATCTATATATATGTATCTCGCCCCCCTCTCTCTCTCTCTCTCTCTTGTGACTCTTTAACCGAAGTTGGGGCATATGTCTCAACAAACTTATGCCAAATCTTCCAATCTTTAACTATATCTCAACGTTTACCAAACTGAGCTCAGCGGACCTCCGGTGGTTCGCGAGGTACTCACATGAGGCCCTCAAGCGCTTGAAGAAATATTATGATCGTTGATATTTCAAACAGAAAAACAAATGTCAAAAACATGTATAAAAACAGTGGTTAACTAACTATCTGTTAATGAAAAATATTAATAATACCTATATTTCTGAGTGTTAAACTTAACTGGTGGCGTCTGTGGTTTAGGGGATAGTGCCTTGGTCTATTTACCCCGTCGTTCTGAGTTCGAATCACGCTGCGGACATTTTCGTTGCAAATTGTTTGCGTGGATTTTAACAAAAGGACGATGACACCACCCATTCAGAAAGCAATGGCAAACTACTGAACGTAATAATGTCTAGAAAAATCACAAACAGCGTTAAAAAGCTGGGGTTGATTCGCAAATTTCTGTAAAGGATATGCAATTAACTTTTAAATAACTTATTACATAATATAACCTTTATTTAGCATGTTTTGTTGTTTTTAAATGAATTCGTCTTTATACAGCAATACTGGAACCAAAGGGCACGCGACGTTTGTGATCTTATTTCCTAGAATTTTTACCTGACCCCGCCGGCCGTATGTTATCAGAGGCCACGATCTAACCAACTTTTTTTTATTCCGTTGACAATCTTGTGACATCAACTCCTGGGACAGCCAACAGGCAATAATTGTCCACACGAAGATAACCTTTTCTAAGCCTTTCTAAGTCATGACCGGTCACGAGCTATCTCAAATTAATGCCAAAATTTCCCCCACATTTTAAACACATTTTTCTTCACAGTTTTTATGGGGGACAGAGCTAAGATGTTTAGAGCAGCATTTGAAAGTCCGCTGTCTATGCTGTTTATTTAAATGATAGCTTATTGTCATGAAGGATATCACAGCGCCAACAACCGGAACTTCTTTCTGTGTTCTCATTACTTGTGTTTGTTTAACGCTTAGCTCTATTTTTTCTCTCTCTAGCGGTTAATATGAAGGAAAGCCAAATGAGAAAATAAGTCGCTTTTTAACAGTTTAACAGTCTTCATTTCAACCCTTTCACGCTGGAACCCTACTTGAGTAGGAATCTCCGCAGCTAAGGTGCACTACGCCTGGGAGCTGTTGGAGGTTTCTGCACATACATAACCAGCCTGGAGCTGTTGAGGTCTGCAGCACTAAGCGTAGCACTACAAGCCTGGAGCTGTTGGAGGTTTCTGCAGCACTAAGCATAGCACTACAAGCCTGGAGCTGTTGGAGGTTTCTGCAGAACTAAGCATATCACTACAAGCCTGGAGCTGTTGGAGGTTTCTGCAGAACTAAGCATAGCACTACAAGCCTGGAGCTGTTGGAGGTTTCTGCAGAACTAAGCATAGCACTACAAGCCTGGGAGCTGTTGGAGGTTTCTGCAGAACTAAGCATATCACTACAAGCCTGGGAGCTGCTGGAGGTTTCTGCAGCACTAAGCATAGCACTACACGCCTGGGAGCTGTTGGAGATTTCTGCAGCACTAAGCATATCACTACAAGCCTGGAGCTGTTGGAGGTTTCTGCAGAACTAAGCATAGCACTACAAGCCTGGAGCTGTTGGAGGTTTCTGCAGCACTAAGCTAGACTACCAAGCCTGGAGCTGTTGGAGGTTTCTGCAGAACTAAGCATAGCACTACAAGCCTGGAGCTGTTGGAGGTTTCTGCAGAACTAAGCATAGCACTACAAGCCTGGAGCTGTTGGAGGTTTCTGCAGCACTAAGCTAGCACTACAGCCTGGAGCTGTTGGAGGTTTCTGCAGCACTAAGCTAGCACTACACGCCTGGAGCTGTTGGAGTTTCTGCAGAACTAAGCATAGCACTACCGCCTGGAGCTGTTGGAGGTTTCTGCAGAACTAAGCATAGCACTACAAGCCTGGAGCTGTTGGAGGTTTCTGCAGCACTAAGCATATCACTACAAGACTGGGAGCTGTTGGAGGTTTCTGCAGAACTAAGCATATCACTACAAGACTGGGAGTTGTTGGAGGTTTCTGCAACACTAAGCATATCACTACAAGCCTGGAGCTGTTGGAGGTTTCTGCAGCACTACATATACTACAACCCTGGGAGTTGTTGGAGGTTTCTGCAACACTAAGCATATCACTACAAGTCTGGGAGTTGTTGGAGGTTTCTGCAGCACTAAGCATATCACTACAAGACTGGGAGTTGTTGGAGGTTTCTGCAACACTAAGCATATCACTCAAGACTGGAGTTGTTGGAGTTTCTGCAGCACTAAGCATATCACTACAAGACTGGAGTTGTTGGAGGTTTCTGCAACACTAAGCATATCACTACAAGACTGGGAGTTGTTGGAGGTTTCTGCAGCACTAAGCATATCACTACAAGCCTGGGAGCTGTTGGAGGTTTCTGCAGCACTAAGCATAGCACTACAAGCCTGGGAGCTGTTGGAGGTTTCTGCAGAACTAAGCATTACTACCAGCCTGGGAGTTGTTGGAGGTTTCTGGGTTTTAAAGAAAGCCAGGTACTGCTCCCAATGCACTACAGGAAAAAGAGTGAAAACTCATAACTTCTGAGGTCCGAAGAAGAAGAATCCTCTCATTCCGTAACTTGTTGTCACCTAGTGACCCAGTTATTTTTAAATGTACACTGAATTCGCAGTCGCCCGTATAGTGACTGGATTTGCAAGAGAGCAAAGAGAATAGTACCACTGCAACCTACAAGGCATGTCGTAAGCCTCTTACGCCATGTCTTGTAGTTTGTAGTAGTACTATTCTTTGCTCATCGACTGATGTAGGACCTAGGGAAGCTACCCTAGTAAATAAAAAGCCTCGCAGAAATCGGATGTGCTGGCCTACTTTAGGAATAACTGGCACATGCTACAATCGCTCTTAGGCTCAGATCACATACAAATCACACAGAGTAGTTAACAAGTGGTCTCCACACACGGTAATATGGAGCGGTTGAAGAAGAAGAAGAATTCTCAGTATACCGATTTGGCGTCATCTTATAAAATATCACTGTTCCGATATTTCAGCTATTAAGGATGAATGGGTTAATCAGCATTAACCCTGCAGACAGGGGGTCTATGTTGTGAAGTTATTACGCCCTTGCCTCGTATTCCGAAGGTCTTGGGTTAGATTCAGACCTGCGACATTCTGTTCACGGGTTTATCTTTTTTCCAGAGATCATAGGATTGTAACAGATCTTTGTCTTTAGCAAGAAGAATGGGAAGAAACGTATATACAAGTCCTTAGCAGTGAATGGGGAAAACGTATATACATCTTTAGTGAATGGGAAAACGTATATACACAGCCTTAGTAGTGAATGGGGAAAACGTATATACACGTCTTTAGCAGTGAATGGGGAAAACGTATATACACGTCCTTAGCAGCTAAAGGGTTGATCACTATACATTTGTTATTCCCACCAAAGTATTGTAGTTTTACAAAATACAAAAACAATGACAATGCACAGCAACGTTTCGACCAATACAGCCTTTATCAAGCAAACGATACAACAATGTGACGAATATCACAGCATACTACATATAGACTTTGACAAAATTATTCAACGGTTAAAGAATGATACATTCTACGTAGGTTTACTACAGTGTGATTATTCCCACCAAAAACATTTTCGCATCAGACATTGTCTATATTTCCTATTCCCATCAATCATAGTTTTTATCATTAATACTTTTATTTTTATTATTCCCACCAACCACCTTTAACAGCTTCTAGAAGACTTCGGTTAAAAATGAGAATGATCAAATGCACATATTTATCCTATATTAATGTATGGTTGTGTATGAAACATGGACAATGAACAAGCAGTTAGAAGACAGAATTGATACATTTGAGATGTGGATATATAGAAGAATAGGCACAGTTTCATGGACAGAAAAACAGACAAATAAACAAGTTTTAGGAAAACTAGGTATGAAGAAACAATTATTAATAGAAATCTTCTTCTTCTTTGCGTTCGTTCTTTACGACCACTTTTAATCACTGTGATGTTTGATCTTTGCCAAGAACGTGTATACGTTGCACATTGGTTTGGTAGGCCCTAAACGCATAGACGTCTACACGTTTAGGATATGTTCATCCGATTTCATCCAAACTTACGACATGCGTGGCAGGTAACAGTGGTTCTATTCTTTACACCCAAATTTGGGCCCCGGTAACCACTCGGGCGATTAAGAGAAATAAAATTCAGGCAAATAAAGTATTTTGGGCACATACAGGACACCATGATACAATCTCTACTAGAGGGGAAAGTTGAAGGGTGAAAAGCAAGAGGAAGACCGAGAGATAAGTGGGAGGGAAACTTTAAGAAATGGACAGTCTGGCAGAGTGCAACACCAAGGCAAAAGACAGAGAATGTTGGAGATTCATTGCAGACAGCCTTCGATGTGGAGACGGCACCTGATGATGATGATGAGAAGACCTCAGTAAAATTCCTTCAGCGGATGTGAAAGTCATCTCACACAATTCCAATCAATGATTTCCTTTTTATTCCCTGACAAAGTATTTCCTATTCTTATTTCATCCTTTCAAAGTTTTCTTGTCGATGCGCTGTTAATGTTTTGCTTTGAATAAATGTTTCGATGCCACTTAGAAAACTTTCGGAAACGTTTTTCACTCTTCACCGGTTTTATTCTCCACAAATTAGGTCATCAAAATGCGCTTTATTTTCGTTTACAATTTGACAGTTACGAAAGGTGGAGGCTATGGAGGAGAGAAAATATGCAAAGTTACGCAAAGAATAATTAAACATGTATTTTTAAGCTTAAAATGAAATCTTCATGGAATATGTTTAACATTGGAAGCAATTTTACAGGTTTCAGTTTGTCGAAACGTTAATAATGGGATTAACCCTTAAACCCATGAACGTTTAAGAGTTAATGTAGATCCGGTGAATGATCAGTTTTAATACTCTTAGAAAATGTAATATAAAAGACCATTTGTTCTATCTTTCTCATTTTTTCCCCTCTAAGCTTGTTTTGCTTCACAGCTTCAGGATAAGAAGAGATTTATACAACGGGTTTTTGTGTGCGCTTCATAAATAGTGTGTTTCGTTGCCTATTTGTTTAAATGGCTGAACCATTTAATTTGTTGTTTCCTGATTGAAGTTCAGTACTGATGTTGTACTCCTCTTATTTTTCTTCGAACGCTCCATATCGATCACTTATCAGCCACTGCGTGATCTGCATGTGATCTGAGCCTAAGAGCGATTGTACGTTGTGGCAGTTATGCGCCTACAAGTAGACCAGCACATTCAATTTATATTTTTTAGTTTAGTTTGTTCCTTTCGTGACAAAGGCGGCAGAGGTTTTAGATTTCCATGTGATGCGGTTCGCTGCTAGCAGTTGGAGATCTTGTATGGTTTTACATCCCAATAGTTTACTTTCTTGTTGGATTGTTCTTCGAAGAGTGGTCTTTGGTCTTCCACGTTTTCTTTTCCCAACTGGTGACCACATAAGGACTTGTCGATTTATGTGACGCTATTTATTTACTAGACTAGCTTCCCTAGGCCACTACATCAGTCACCTCTTACGACATGCCTTGTAGGTCGCAGTTGTACTATTCTTTGCTTCCCTTGTCGGCCCCGGTACCACACAGGTGTTTTCTTAAACGATCATGTATCCCTTCGTCTTACTGTAACTACAACAGTTTATCACTTGTCAAGTCTCTCTGACACTGATGTACTGTAACTACAACAGTTTATCACTTCTCAAGTCTCTCTGGCACTGAGATACTGTAACTACAACAGTTTATCCCTCCTCAAGTCTCTGTGACACTGAGATACTGTAACTACAACAGTTTATCACTTCTCAAGTCTCTCTGACACTGAGATACTGTAACTACAACAGTTTATCACTTCTCAAGTCTCTCTGACACTGAGATACTGTAACTACAACAGTTTATCACTTCTCAAGTCTCTGTGACACTGAGGTACTGTAACTACAACAGTTTATCACTTCTCAAGTCTCTCTGACACTGAGGTACTGTAACTACAACAGTTTATCACTTCTCAAGTCTCTGTGACACTGAGGTACTGTAACTACAACAGTTTATCACTTCTCAAGTCTCTGTGGCACTGAGATACTGTAACTACAACAGTTTATCACTTCTCAAGTCTCTGTGACACTGAGGTACTGTAACTAAAAACAGTTTATCACTTCTCAAGTCTCTAGCACTGAGGTACTGTAACTACAACAGTTTATCACTTCTCAAGTCTCTCTGACACTGAGGTACTGTAACTACAACAGTTTATCACTCCTCGAGTCTCTGTGGTACTGAGGTACTGTAACTACAACAGTTTATCACTTCTCAAGTCTCTGTTGCACTGAGATACTGTAACTACAACAGTTTATCACTTCTCAAGTCTCTGTGACACTGAGATACTGTAACTACAACAGTTTATCACTCCTCAAGTCTCTCTGGTACTGAGATACTGTAACTACAACAGTTTATCACTCCTCAAGTCTCTGTTGCACTGAGATACTGTAAGTACAACAGTTTATCACTCCTCAAGTCTCTCTGGTACTGAGATACTGTAACTACAACAGTTTATCACTCCTCAAGTCTCTGTGGCACTGATGTACTGTAACTACAACAGTTTATCACTTCTCAAGTCTCAGTGGCACTGATGTACTGTAACTACAACAGTTTATCACTTCTCAAGTCTCTGTTGCACTGAGGTACTGTAACTACAACAGTTTATCACTTCTCAAGTCTCTCTGGCACTGAGATACTGTAACTACAACAGTTTATCAATTCTCAAGTCTATTGGCACTGAGGTACTGTAACTACAACAGTTTATCACTTCTCAAGTCTCTCTGACACTGAGGTACTGTAACTACAACAGTTTATCACTTCTCAAGTCTCTCTGACACTGAGGTACTGTAACTAGAACAGTTTATCACTTCTCAAGTCTCTCTGGCACTGAGGTACTGTAACTACAACAGTTTATCACTTCACAAGTCTCTGTGGCACTGAGGTACTGTGATCGCCTCTCTCTCTAAAGGTACTATGTCTAAAGGCGAAGAATTGACTTCATTGCACCGAAATTTCACAAATTGCTCCGTCCCTGTCCGCAGAAATGACACGCCACTAACCGCCAGTGTTTGCCCGCATGACCAACGTGTTCGTAGCCCGCTGGACGACGGGTGACAAGTTCCCTGTGAGTGCGGGTTCAATTCCGCAGGCTGGCTGAAAAGCCACAGGTTCTCCAGATTTACCATGCTCGTGGCACCGAACCGAAGGGTTACGATGTCCATGACACGAGCCGAAGAGCTGAATGCTCAAGTACTTCATTTTAAAACAAAAACCGACAGTGTTTCATACAGAACAAACTCCGTAGATTCTAGGATCTCATGAAAATAAAATAGCACACGTGACTCGGTTCAGATTTGAACCCACATACTTCAGAACGACAGGCAAACATCCTAACCACTACGCTACAGAGACCCCCGGTCCTACCTTCAAAAGTACTATGTTTACATTCCAATCGGATCGATCTGGCTATTATTCAGTGATCCCTCCCCTTCTCCTCATTGATTTACATGAAAGTTAAGATCGATTAACTTGTCTAGAAGAAATAAATAAAGAGATACAACAGAGATAATGACGATGGATTGGTCATGTCCTTGTGATGAGAAAAGAGAGAAAAGAAAGATGGTCAAGACATTCAATGGTCAACGCAGGGGCAGCCTGGGAAAATGGAGACCTAGTGACACATAATAATAATAATAATAATGATTCCTCTCGTACCGTTATACGTTACATAGGGCCTGCAAGTAATTTCTCCATACCGCTCTATCCCGGGCAACTCGCTCAATCTCCTCCATGGAACTTAGACCGATATTTCCTGCCTCTCTCAGCAAAGTTCGCTTCAGGGTCTCCCTGGTCGACCCTCTTAGTGACACATAAAGGGGAACATTTTAAACATAGCTCAAAGACATGCATATGACAAGGATTGAGTTCGAAAAAAGGCACAAGATTGAATTGAGTGGCTTTGTAATCTACAGTAAATAAAGCGCATGACCAGAGATCGCTGAAGAAGAAGAATTGTGTGGCGCCTGTGTGTTTCCGAGGTCCTCCAATAGTCATGAAAATCGTGGCATATCCTTTACAGGACGTAGCCATCTTCTTCTTCTTCTTCTTTTGTCGTCACACTGCTACCGGGTTGTTGCCCAGTGTCGTGGTTTTCTGTTTTTGTCTTGCGCTGTTCTGGTGGCGTGTGTGATTGTTATCTTTGCTCTTTCACAGGATGCTGCTACGCCATCTAACCATCTTTTCCGTGGTCTTCCTCTTGCCTTCTTTCCTGATGTTCTGTTGTAGAAGACTCTGTATACTGTGGAGTTTGGATGCATTCTTATTAAGTGGCCAAACCACTTCATTCTTTGTTTATTTATATAATTCAAGCACGGTTTTGTGCCAACTTTCTTTCTTATGCTGATGTTGGTGATTCTGTCTTTTCTTGTGTTGTTGGTAACTTTTCTCAGGCAACGCATTTCACATGTAGTTATTTTTGTGACTGCGCTTTGCTCAATGTCCATGTTTGGCTCTGGTAACACAAAGTAGGTATAAAAATGCTGTTGATCATTTGTTTTAGCTGCCTGTGAAATTTTTGGGTGCCTTAACAATGGGGCTAGCTGGTAGGTTACAGCATTTGCTTTTTGTACTCTAGCCTCTATCTCTCTATCTAGTTTTCCGTCTTCTGTGAATATGCTTCCTAAGTATTTGAATTCTTTCACTTGGTTTATTTTAGTGCATTGACATGGATGTCTAGATTATTATGTTTTCTTCCCATATTCATTATTTCTGTTTTAGTGTTGTTGATTTTCATGTCATGTTTCACACAATTATTGTTCAAAGTGTCAATATGATGTTGTAGATCTTGTTCATTTTGATGTATCAGGCACTGATCATCTGCAAAAAGCAGTTCATTTATTTCATCATTATCTGAATTTGACTCTTGAGTTATTTTATCCATATATGCAATAAAGAGTAGTGGTGAGAGGACACAACCTTGTCTAACACCTGATGTAATGGAGAACCAGTCGGTCATTCCTTCTGTAGTTCTTACTGTACTCTGGCTATCTTGATATAAGGCCATGATGTTACCTAATAGTTGTCCTTGGACGCCATATTCTTCAAGGATCTTCCATAGTTTGCACCTGTTTACTCTATCAAATGCCTTTTCTTGGTCTATAAATATAAGCTGTTTACTTTGATTGTATTCAATTGTTTGTTCGCAGATCTGTCTTAGTGTAAATATTGCGTCTGTGCAGCTCTTACCCCTCCTAAACCCAAACTGGCTATTGCTTAACTGGGGCTCTAATATATGTCTTGCTCTTCGCTCCAATATTTTTGCAAACATTTTTCCTATTTGGCTCAAAAGAGAGATACCCCTGTATGTTTCACACTCTCTTTGTCTCCTTTGTTCTTCCATATTGGGACTATAATAGCTCTCTGCCAGTCATCTGGAACCTCTTGTGCCTCCCAGGCTATGTTAAAATTCTGGTCAGCCATGTTATTGCTGTTGTCTTACACGCAAGTAACATTTCTGTTGTTATACCATCTATCCCTGCTGCCTTCCTTCTTTTGCTTTGATTTAGTGCCATTTCAACTTCGGATTCTAAGATATTCAATTGTTGGTATTTTCCATGTTTCAATTGAAATGTTTCTGTACCTTGTGTACCATTAAAGACAGATGGAAAGAATATTTTATGGAACTGTTAAACTGCGAAACACAAGGACGTAGCCATCAACCACATAAAACGAGTCGTTGATTTTCTAGGCCCCACTTATACGTTCAGTAGTTTGCCATTGCTTTCTGAACGTGGAGGTCTATTTTTACCTTATGTAAAAATCCCACGGAAACGAATTTGCTTCCAAAGTTGCCCACCGTTGGGGTGTGAACCAGGTACGCTTGGGTTCGTGATCAAGCTCACTACCGCTTGAGCTACAGATGCTCACAAGAGAAGCAAAGAATAATAACCGTCCATCGCAAGCGATGATGACAACAACCTCAGACGTGTGCTGCTGCCCCTCTCTGGTGTATTCGGAGGTGATTGTAGAGTTCAATCCTAGAACACAATCCCCTGCCACACGTGCAACATACATGAACGAGGCTAGACATGTGCATGTTGTTTGTTGTGTCTTTTCAAACAGCTCGTTTTCTCTGTCCTTCAACGGCACGATGATTCTCAGCTATGCGGGTTCCTCTTGCATGTCAAATAAAGAATAGCACCACTGCAACCTACAAGGCATGTTGTAAGAGGCGACTTAGGTATGTGCCTAGGGAATTACCTTAGTAAATAAAAAGTGTCGCAGAAATCGGATGCGCGGGCCTACTTGTAGGCGCATAACTGGCACAACATACAATCGCTCTTTGACTCGGATCACATACAAAACCACAAAGAGTGGTTAACAAGTGGTCGACAAGAAGCGTCCAAAGAAGAAGAAGAAGAAGAAGAACATAATTTTGCATTTTCTGAAGTAGATAAAACATTCAATTTCCTCAAAATTACATTAAAGACTCTCGCCGGTGCTATTAAATTCGTACACTGTTGTTAAAATCATCCACCACAGTAAAAAAAAAATTGAAAAACACACGGTTATCTATCGAAGTGCAGTGATGATTGATCTATCAATCAATCAATCATTCCCTCACGTCTTCACCTTTCTTCTACTGCATATAACAAAGCCTGGTTATCCTTTTCCTTTGTTCAATTATTTTCAGCAAAGCTTTCTTACATGTTCTTGATCTGATATAGTCTTTAAAAAGAAACACATTATATAAACATGTCCAATTAAATGAGGTTGTCCGGAATTGAAACCTAGTGTAATCTCCCTTAGCAATCTGGTCTCAATTATGTGGAAAATCGTTACACTTTTTCAATCCTTGCTTTGTTTGAAAGCTTGTCGCGTCTATCTTCTTCTTCTTCTTCTTCTCCTTCGTTTTTATTCTACTCTTTCGTCTCTTCTTCTTCTTCTCTCCTACGTCTTGTTATTCTACTCTTTCTTCTTCTTCTTCTTCTCCTCCTCGTCTTATTATTCTACTCCTTCTCTTGTTATTCTACTCTTTCGTTTTCGTCGTCTTCTTCTTCTCCTCCTTCGTCTTGTTATTCTACTCTTTCGTCGTCTTCTTCTTCTTCTTCTCCTCGCTTCTTCTTCTTCTCCTCCTTCGTCTTTTATTCTACTCTTTTCGTCGTCTTCTTCTTCTTCTTCTCCTCTTGTCTTCTTCTTCTCCATCTTCTTCTTCTTCTTCCTCTTCTTCTTCTCCTCCTTCTTCTTCTTCTTCTCCATCTTCTTCTATCCTTCTCCTTCTTCTTCTTCCTCTTCTTCTCTTCTCTCTCCTCCCCTCCTCCTCCTCCTTCTTCTTCTTCTTCCTGTTATTCCACTCTTTCGTCTTATTCTTCTCCCTTCTTCTTCTTCTTCCTCTTCTTCTTCTTCTTCTTCTTCTTCTCCATATTATTCTCCTCCTTCTTCTCCTTCTTCTCCTTCTTTTTTATTTTCATTTTCTTTTCTCCTTCTCCTTCTTCTTCTTCTTTTATTTCTTCTTCTGCATTCATATTTGCTACCAGTTGTTGGTCTCTCTATGTGGCTTGTATGTGTGTTATGTAAACAGTTCCAAAAGGGTGGAGTGTCTGGCCGAATAGATTAGAACGCGGGGTCCCATTCTGGATACCCGGGTTCGCTCCCCGGTAGAGTCAATCAGTTTTTTTCTGCCTGGAGCATAAAGAAAAATCCTAGCCTGAACATCTTAGGGGTAACTGCACTAGCCATACAACCATTAAATTCTTCAAGTCCATGTCCCTTCTGTCTTACACGGCTCTAATAAATCGGTAACACATGCAGTAATTACAGTTTTTTAATTAGTTCTTTTGTATTTTAGTCTCAGGACTTTCGAGTTTGGGTAGATTTCCATATGTAAAGCTCGACTTAAAAACGCTCGTCTGTAGAGCTAGGCAATGTGTGCCGCAAGAAATAAAGGTTTCGAACCCTGTTGCCGAGTGGTTACCGGGGCCCAAATTTGGGGTATAAAGAATAGAACCACTGTTACCTGCCACGCATGTCGTAAGAGGTGACTAAGGGGATTTGGATGAAATCGGATGCATGTGTCCGCAGGGGAATGCTAACCCAAAACAAATGCTTGTAGAAAGCGGATGCACCAGGTCGTAAGGCGCATAACATGGTGAAACGACCCCTCACAATGAGGAATGGGATAACGGATTCTACGGTTGCCAATCTGCCTCGAGATTTAGCAACGCAGTAAAATGTCAGACCTACCATCACGAGGGTGGCCAAAACTTACTGCGGAAAGAAGTCGGTACAAACGGGGAAGCAGAAATCATAGGAATTATATCCTATAGAACTGTCCCCAGTATGCAGACTTGAGAAGAAAGAGGTGGCCCACTTACACTAGCAACCAAGACAAACTGTATGACGTGGCTGATAATCTGAGGCAGACGGCTACCTTTATTTGAGAATCCGAAATCCCAATCTAGTGAGAACGCAGAAGACAAACTGTATGACGTGGCTGATAATCTGAGGCAGACTTCTGCCTTTATTTGAGAATCCGAAATCCCAATCTAGTGAGAACGCAGAAGACAAACTGTATGACGTGGCTGATAATCTGAGGCAGACTTCTGCCTTTATTTGAGAATCCGAAATCCCAATCTAGTGAGAACGCAGAAGAGAAACTGTATGGCGTGGCTGATAATCTGAGGCAGACGGCTGCCTTTTTAGAGAATCCGAAATCCCAATCTAGTGAGAACGCAGAAGACAAACTGTATGACATGGCTGATAATATGAGGCAGACTACTGCCTTTATTTGAGAATCCGAAATCCCAATCTAGTGAGAACGCAGAAGAAGAAGAAGAAGAACCCTGTGTTTGGAAATTTGTGGTTTTCTCTGTGAGATACCTGTTCACTATCTATTTCATAAGCATATCCAAAAGCATGGTAATTGAAATGAAAATCGTGGCATATTCTACAGGACGTAGCCATCAACCACAGTAAATGAGTCGGTGATTTTCTAGGCACCACTTATACGTTCAGTAGTTTGACATTGTTTTCTGAACGGTAAGGTCTATTTTACCTTTGTAAAATCCCATGGAAACAAACTGCCCACCGTGGGGTTTGAACTAGGTACGTTTGGGTTTGTGATCGAGCTCACTACCGCTTGAGCTACAGACGCTCACGGTAATTACAAAAGTAAAAAAATTCGTTATTTAACCCTTGGGGAATACGCCTTTGTATTCATATTTTTCTTAAATCCATTACACAGGTTGTAGGTGTGGTCAATATTCCGCCCGCTATCTTTAATGTCCAGTGTTTATCTGGTGCTAAATGAAGACTAGGTCGACCAGGGAACTTTGAGGTCATTAAAATACCTTACACCCACTATGAGATTTAATCCTGGGATCACGATTCAGTTTGTTTGTTTTAACTCTTTCCACACCGAGTTATTTTCTCAATTTTTAAGCAGTTAATTCAAGGAGGTTAAAAAAATCCCAACTACTCGTCAATAAATAAACATATATATATTTTATTATATACTAAATTGAAGAAAACTGGACAACCTAATAGAATAACAAGGTTAAAAAGTAGTGTAAGTAAAACGAGCCTGAACTGCCCATCCTTCTTCCAGCACAGAATGATTTAGACCATAGATTCTCAAACTTTTTCGGCCCACCGCCCACTTTGCACGACATAAACTTTGTAACTCCCCCTTCCACATTATAACAGTTTACCAACGCGCCCCCCATATATTATATATATACATGCTCTACTTTGACATAGAAAAAGTCATATATATTTCTATCATACATGGTCAATTTTCAAATGATTATATACATGACATAGAAAATTGATTGACGAAAAAATGGATCGTGTAAGATGGACATAAGATGAATTAAAATGCAGAATTCAAATTTGTAATGATTATTCAATCGTAAAATCACGAATTCCTCCCTCCTCCCCATTGCTTCTGAACCAACTATCCTGGAAGGCTTCAGCGCCTCTGGGGGGGAGGGGCACCGCCCACTTTGTGTACCCATGGTTTAGACATATGAAGTGACAGGCCACTTCATATCCTAAGACAATGCGATCAAATGCGGCGCCAGCTGACCCGCATGGCGCCCATGTCATACCTTCGTGTCGACCTATTCAGATCTTTTTCTTACCAACTATTGTTCAGCTTTTTCTAGCGCTCCTAATGAATACGATCTTTTCGTGTTTTGTAACCTTTCTACTTCTCCCTAACTTCATACTTTGCTTGTTCCCAGCACAAGCCTCGGCATCTTAGCTATATTCATTATCATCATCAGGTGCCGTGCGGCTGGCGTAGGCGATCATGGATCTCCACAAATCTCTGTCGTTGGTGTTTACTATAAACTCAGATGTTGACGCTCTACCGTGCCATGAAGTCAGGCTATCCAAAATTTTATCTCTCTCTGTCTTCCTTCCTCTGTCTCGTCTACCCTCCATTTTACCGGTTGTCACAATGTGTTCTAAACCTCCTCCTCATCACATGCCCGAAAAATGATGACTGTCTCTTTCTTATACAGGGTGTTCAAGATAAAAGTAGCCCGATTGGCTAGTTTTCATTTGTTAATCGAGCTACTTTTATCTTGAACTATTAATCTTACTATTAAGTAGTCTCTGTGTCGCAAAGGTCAGGTGCTCATCTCTCGTGCCAAAGTTACTCGTTTCGCTCCTCGTGGACCAAATTGATATTTTTCCAGAGATCCCTGATCTCAGTGTAGGTGAGATCGAGTTCCTAGTCCTTTCGGAGACGGACGATTTTTTTTCCGATCCAGAAGCACTTGAGCTTTCGGCTCTTCAGCTCGGTGACATGGATATCGTAACCCTTTGATCCAGTGCCACGAACACCTTAAATCTGGAGAACCTGTGACTTTTCTGCGAGCCCTCAGAATTGAACCTGCACTCACAGAGGGCTTATTACCCGTCGTTCAACGCGCTACGAACACGCTGGGCAGGCGGGCTAGAGCTGGACGATAGGTCCCGTATTCAAGCTGAGCACTTAAAAAGAGCCATTCGCAGTTCAAAATCGAGAAGAGCAGGCTGGAAAGTAGCTGCATGGGCAAAATTCATTAGAAAGATTGATTTGTTTTTATAATTCCTACAAAATATTATAACAGGCTTCTAAATTGCACCAGGAATCCTCGACGGTTCTACAAAGTTCATAGACTGCCGCTGAAATCTTCTGCGCAATAAAGACATCGTAGTACACCGGTGGCGGCTCGTGATCATTTTGTTGGTGGGGTTAGACATTTTTTCCCGGATAAATCATGGTTTTTGGTTGCTATATTTTAATTTATAAAATAATAAATACACGTTATACGTTTTTTTTGTGGCCCGGTGGCCCTTAATGACGAGAAGCCACTGGAGTACACATAGCTACTCCCGAAGTGCAACGATGGTGGTCCTATCAATCAATCATTTAAAGAAACTTACAGAGAGTAGACACGCCTTATTGTGGAAACCAGGTGCAGTGAATCCAATCCTTCATCTTATAAACCATTTTAACCTATCTCGTAAATAGAATAGAAGGTGCTCGGAAATGGAATCCAGAGGCGGATCAGAAGTGGCTGTTCAGATTTCTCGAACAAATAACTTGAGAAAGAAAGATCTGTTGAATGGAAATGTGACTTCTCTCTGTAAAACTGGATGTTGTAAGTTAATTATTACTCGATTACTTGTCTTTGTCTGTGTAATGTCTGGTCTGTGGTTTCCAATATGCGTTTATTAGTTCTTGAAAGCGCTAGTACAACTAGTCACGACAGAGATGAAGTGTCTACGCAGAATGCTGGAGGTAACAAGAAGAAACTGGTTGCGAAATGAAGACATCAGGAAAAAGTGGGCATAACATCAGTACTGAACTTCATCAAGAAACAACAAATTAAATGGTTCGGCCACGTAAGCAGATTACCAACAGACTCAAAGAGCAATGTTGCTCTGATACAAAGGTTACAAAGCAAAAGGTCGGCTACGCAAAAGGTGAACCTCAGAGATAACAGAGGCGACGAAAAACACTTTTTATGAAGCGCACACAAGGGCTCGTTCGATACATCTCTTTTTATCCTGATGCTGTGATGCAAAACGGGATTGGATAAAAGAAAATAAAGAAAGAGAGAGAGAGAGAGAGAGAGAGAGAGAGAGAAGAACTGTAATGGAAATTGTGTTTGGATCGGAAATCTGGATGAGGGTAATAGAAGTTTTAATGTGTGGGTGTATATATGTGTGTGAATGTGTGGGTGTATATATGTGTGTGTGTGTGGGTTTTAAGTGTGAATGTGTGGGTGTATATATGTGTGTGAATGTGTGGGTGTATATATGTGTGTATGTGTGGGTGTATATATATGTGTGAATGTGTGGGTGTATATATGTGTGTTAATGTGTGGGTGTATATATGTGTGTGAATGTGTGGGTGTATATATGTGTGTGAATGTGTGGTGATATTGTGTGTTAATGTGTGGTGTATATATGTGTTAATGTGTGGTGTTATATGTGTGAATGTGTGGGTGTATATATGTGTGAATGTGTGGGTGTATATATGTGTGAATGTGTGGGTGTATATATGTGTGTGAATGTGTGGGTGTATATATTTGTGTGAATGTGTGGGTGTATATATGTGTGTGAATGTGTGGGTGTATATATGTGTGTGAATGTGTGGGTGTATATGTGTGTGTGTGAATGTGTGGGTGTATATGTGTGTGTGTGAATGTGTGGGTGTATATGTGTGTGTGAATGTGTGGGTGTATATATGTGTGTTAATGCGTGGGTGTATATATGTGTGTGAATGTGGGGGTGTATATATGTGTGTGAATGTGTGGGTGTATATATGTGTGTTAATGTGTGGGTGTATATATGTGTGTTAATGTGTGGGTGTATATATGTGTGTGAATGTGTGGGTGTATATATGTGTGTGAATGTGTGGGTGTATATATGTGTGTTAATGTGTGGGTGTATATATGTGTGTGAATGTGTGGGTGTATATATATGTGTGTATGTGTGGGTGTATATATATGTGTGAATGTGTGGGTGTATATGTGTGTGTGTAAATGTGTGTGGGTGTATATATGTGTGTGAATCGTTCATGTGTTACCGGGACCTAGGAAAGCTACCCTAGTAAATAAAAAGCATTGCAGAAATCGGATGCGCTGGCCTACTTGTAGGCGCATAGCTGACACAACGTACAATCGCTCTTAGGCTCAGATCACATACAAATCACAAAAATTGCTTTAAAAATGGTCTATACGGAGCGTTCGAAGAAGAAGAAGATGATATATGTGTGGATGAGAATTTGAAGTGTTGTGTGGGTAGAGTGTGGGTGTGTTTCGTGGATGTGTTGATGAAAAGTGTAGATGTGTGGATGTGGAGTTTAAATGAGCGCATGATGAGAAGTTCGAATGTTTGAATGTGGGGATCTCTCTCTCGCGATCGTTCTTAAGCCCTTTTTATCATTCTATTGTGATATATAAACAGCTAAACATCAGAACGGGATGTAAGTGCACAAGCCTTCAGTTACTTTTGGAGCTCAGGTGCTTATCTTTCGGTAGTGTGTTCGGTTTCAACCAGCGTTTACTGGGTTCGCTCTCCGTTAGCCTTTTGCTGTCCCAAGCCAAAACCCACAAGGCAGCAGGTTGCTATTTTCTTTTAGGGCAGCGACCCTTACACGGTCTGCCCTCGCGGGCTTATGAGTGTCATCTGCCCAGCAAACCGGTCGTTTTGTGGACTCCTTGGTTTGCCGCCCGTCCAGTTTTGTGTACGGTTTGCTCCGCTAGCCTTTGATTGTCCCCAATCAAACTACAAGGCAACAGTAGAATGTGGGATATATGGATTTGTGGATTCGTTTTAATATGTGGATATCTTCTTTCCAATCTCGATGTAGGGATAGACTGCAGTAGAACTATGACAAATGGTGAAACACGTAATAACAAAGTACTGTAGTTTTACAAAATAAAAAACAATGACAATACACAGCAACGTTTCGACCAAAAGGCCTTTATCAAGCAAACGATTTTCATTTTCTGCCCGTTGGAAATCATCTCTGTCGTAGTCTATATATAGTGTGATGTGAAATTCGTCCCTCCTGCTATATCGTTTGCTTGATAAAGACCTATTGGTCGAAACATTGCTGTGTATTTTGTAAAACTACAGTACTTTGTTATTACGAGTTTCGTCATATTTTTTTTCCTGATGTCTACATTTCTAAAGCGGTCTCTTCTTGATACTCCTAACATTCTGCGTAGACACTTTCTTCTCTGCGAGCCAGTAAATCGGCTCAGAAGTGCGAATGAGTTAATAAACATTATACTTGTTCCATCTGTCTTACATTCAACTCTGCATGTTATAACTATATCATCCCCATTTATTCATCAAATAACAAAACGGTTGCCGCACGCTTAACACGACGTTCCAATCAGATTGGAAGCAAACATTAGAGCCTACAAGCTCTGAACTGTTTAGGGCTCGTCATTTCAGATAAATAAATAACATCATACTTGTATTTCATTTCTGATTATTTTGTTGTTGTTGTGTGTTCTGCATGTTTGTTTATATATTCATTGAAATCCTGTTCGTTTCATCATTATATTTTTTATTTTATTTTGTTCTGTTTCGAGTTTTTTCCCCCTTGTTATTGTTCTTCTGCATGTTTGTTTATATACTGTTTCGGTAATTTTTTTTAAATTATTTTTTTTTCGGTTTTTTTCTGTTCCTCTGCATGTTTGTTTATGTATCCATTGAAGTCCAGTTTGTTTCTTCATTATATTTTTCTGTTTCGGGTTTTGCTGCTTTTTGCGTGTTTTTTTTTTTTTTGGTTGATCATTCGTCGTCTTCATAGCTTGGCAGCAATATAAACACAGAAGGAGGGAACAAAGATATCAAGATGAGAATACAAAAAGCAAGGGGGAAACTTTATTGCATTGAGTAAGATATGGAGCGTCTGTAGCGTCTTGTTAATGCAATCTTTAGAAATGAATGAGAAAAACGTATATATACGTCATTAGCAGCTAAAGGGTTAAGCAGCAGTGAACTCGATCATAACACAATCTCAGCGTACCTGGTTCAAACTCCACGGCGGGCAAGTTTGGAGGCAAATTAGCTCCCGTGGATTTTTACAAAAGGTAAAAGTAGACCTCACTGTTCAGAAAGCAATGACAAACTACTGAACGTGTAAGGGGTGGTTAGAAAATCAACGAATCGTTTACTGTTGTTGATGGCTACGTCCTGTAAAGGAAATGCCACGATTTTCATTTCAAAATATGGAAGTCAAATGAGATCGAAACAAACACAAAGCTGAGAATGTTTCAATCAAATGTGAAGTCTATGCTGTTCGATGGCTCGGAAACATGGAGGACAACAAAAGAAACCATCAGAAAACTACAGGTCTTTATAAATGGAAGTTTACGTAGAATAGAGAGACTGAGATGGTATGATAAGATTACGAACGAGGAACTCAGAGAAAGAACTAATGTTATGTTATGTTATGTTATGCGATCGACGTAACGGCACATTGGGCATTCCCATGCATGCTCTGTCCTCCGCTGCAGCAGCCATCCTAAAGTCCATTTGCTCACCGTACCATGAGAAGTTGATTACTATATCTTCTCTCTCTACCACGAAGACGACACTGTCTGGCATGTCCACACTTAACGCCTAATTCTCGAACTCGTTCCAGTGTCTGAGACGTGCCCATGTCCACATAATTGAGAGAAAGAACTAAGCTGATACCAGTGGAGAAAGAGCTAATGAAGAGACGCTGGTCATGGATAGGAAACACATTGAGAAGACTGACCGGAAACATTGCAAAACAGTTTTGGAACCCGCAGGGAAAGAGGAGTATGGGAAGGCATAGACAGACCTGGAGAAGAGAGCTGGAGACTTATATTAAAAGGATAGGTAAAACATGGAAAGAATTGAAAGCGATGGCAGGATAGAGGAAGAGCTGAAAGAAGTTTGTTGAAGACCTGTGCTCCGTTGGGAGTTGAAAGGTGAAGAAGAACATTCATCGCCTTAAAAAATATTAAGTGTTTTGGGTCATTAGCATTATCCGAATATAAATCTTGTGTCCTATAATGAAATGAAAATCGTGGCATATCCGTCACAGGACGTAGCCATCAACCACAGTAAACCAGTTGTCTATTTTCTAGGCCCTACTTATACGTTCAGTAGTTTGCCATTGCTTTCTGAACGGTGAGGTCTATTTTACCGTTTGTAAAATCCAGGAAAACAAATTTGCTTCAAAACTGCCGTTCGCGAGTTTGAACCAGGTACTCTCGGGTTGTGATCCAGCTGACTACCGCTAAGTCACAGACGCCTACTTGTTCTATAAAGACATGTTTATTCATAAGAAGACAAAACGAGTGGTTTTTTTCTGTGATGTGGGTCTCTGTGGCAAAGTGGTTTTATCCGTTGCTTTGCTTTTCGAAGGTCTGAATCCGAACCGCGTCGTTCTTTTTACGTGTGTATTTTTCCGGTGACCAATTTTTTTTTTTTTTTTTTATCCAGAAGCACTTGAGCTGAAAGCTCTTCGGCTCGTGTCATGGACATCGTAATCCTTCGGTTCGGTGCCACGAACACCGTAAATCTGGGAACCTTTAGCTTTTCTGCCAGTCCGCGGAGTTGAACCCGCACATACAGAGGACTTGTCACCCGTAGTCCAACGCGCTACGAACACGCTGGGCACCCGGTGATCAATAGGGTTCTGGACGGAGCTACGGAGCTCGAACTTTGTGCAGTACTCTCGGCAGGTGATGTACGATTTCTGTGGAAGGGGACCTAGCCATACGGGGTAAAACAATGTGTAATGAAGTCAGTCGAAGGAATACGAAGAGGAAATATGTAGGGCCGTGCCGTGCTATGATACAGAGAGGCGGCCGCATCAGGCGAAACCGTAAGGGGGCGGCATAATTAGCAAAATCAAAATTACAATTGATTGTTTTTTTTAAGGAAAAATCATTTAAGGGGTGGCATTTCGAAGACTTGCATCATACTGAGAAAATATACCGCACGGTCCTGAGTATATGTATATATATAGTGTCCAATAACATCGACCTACAAGGCATGTTCTGAGAATCGATTGACTTAGGGGCCATGGGAAGCTATCCTAGTAAATAAAAAGTGTCACAGAAATCGGATGTGCAGGCCTACTTGTAAACGCATAACTGGCACAGCGTACAATCGCTCTTAGGCTCAGATCAATATAAGTCACAGAGAGTGGTATAACAAGTGATCGATAAGAATACGAAGTAGTAGTAGAACAAGTAGAAGAAGAAGAAGTCCCATAATTTACAAATAAAAATGAAAATGTCTAGTATTTGCCATCAATGGCTGAAATTTGAAAATGGTTTTTTTACTTTTATTTTGATTTTATTATTTTTCCAACAGGTCAAAGGTTACACCCTCTAAACTAAACTAGTGACGTACCAACGTGACGTCATGACTGGGTTATTGGAACACACGTCTATGTCTGTGACCACGCCCATAACTACAAAACAGCCAATCAGAGATAGTTATTCACAAAACGGAAGTGCCACCAACGAAAGTATTTCAGAAGTACCAGAGTATTACAAGGTAGTAGGATTTGCATGTATGTCTTTGGGTTTTTTGTGTGCAATTCTTGTTATTTTTAGTGTTTTGTTTATCAGTTTACAGACACAGAGAAAGCTTATCATCAATATAAGAAAGAGGCAGTCATCATTTTTGAGGCATGTGATGAGGAGGGGAGGTTTAGAACACATTGTGATAACCAGTAAAATCGAGGGTAGACGAGACAGAGGAAGACAGAAAATTTTGGATAGCCTGACTTCATGGCACGGAAGAGCGTCAATATATGATTGATTGATTGATAGGACCATCACAATTGCACTTCGGTGAGTAACTATATGTGCCGATCTCTTTCTTACACAGGAAGACCTCAGCTAAAGTGCACGAACTCCGTAGCACCGACGAGGTTCCCCGATGTAATTTTGAAGATGGTGAAAATGTTTTTTGAAGAAATTTTATTTTTCATCTTTTTCTAATGAATTTTGTCACCATATGATATGATACCAAACACCAGAGACAGAGATTTGTAATGATCCATGATCGCCTACGCCAGCCGGCACGAACCGACACCTGATGATGATAATATTTATCACTATCATGCTAATTGGAATTTTTATCTGAATTATTGACCTATTCAAAAAGTTAAATTCTACTAAAAATTTGTTCATCGATCATTTGATGATCATCTTCATCGCACATCGGACATGTCCATAATTGCTTCGATCTCCTCCCAAGCATTATGTCAGTGTGTTTAGACTAACAACTCCCGTTCTGTGTTGGTTGATGTATCAATTGGGTTTCTTTCATGGTTTTCCCGTCTTGACGCACCTATCGGTATGCATAACTTGCGCAACCGATATAGAGAATACCCTTACTTGCGCAACCGAGTTTTTTTTTTGTCCGATCCAGAAGCACTTAGACTTTAAGCTCTTCGGCTCGGTGCCATAAACATCGTAACCCTTCGGTTTGGTGCCACGAACACCGTAAATCTGGAGAACCTGTGACTTTTCTGCCAGCCCGCGGAATTGTACCGCACTCATATTGAGCTTGTTACCCGTCGTCCAACGCACTACAAACACGCTGGGCAGGCGGGCATCGCGCAACGGAGATAGAGAATACCATTTATCTTCTTCGTTGAAATCTTCAGAGCGTAAGTTTTGTCTTAGAACATTGCTGCCGTTGCTTTTGCCCGTAGAAGGCTCATTCTCAATATTTGCACAACATTACTTACATTATGCTATCAGTGTCAAATCTGTACGTTGACATCAAACGACAGTAGGAACTAGTCTCGACAGAGACTAAGTGTCTACGCAAAGTACTGGGAGTATCAAGAAAAGACCGGTTTATTAATCTCTCCCTCTCGCGATCACCGCTTAGACTGTTGTACCAGATTTCCCCATAAATCCTATTCATGTGAAAATCGGATTCATGCAGCCTTAGCATTTGTGTGTTTTACGTCACATCTTCAACACCATTTGGAGCTCTGGTGCTTATCCTTCGGCGATGTGTCCAGTTTCCTCGGTTCGCTCTCCGTTCTGTAGCCATCTAGTGTTTTTACGGTGTGGGGTAGCTAGCCCACCCCAATCTCCTCAGTCGCCTCTTACGACATGCGTGGCAGGTGACAGTGGTTCTATTCTTTACACCCCAATTTGGGCCCCGGTAACCACTCGGGCGATTATTTGTACTCTTCCATTTTTTTTAATTGTCCAGACATTTTTTAATCTATATTGTTCTTTTCCATTTTTTTCCATCACAGGACGTTCAGATTGGGTTCCTTGTCTTCTCTTTTTTTGTCATCGTCATTGGTAATGTTATTGTCTTGGCTGCCATTGCTCTGTCAAAGGAGAGGAGGAGATCCAAAATGAATGTCTTCATAATGCATTTGGCACTTTGTGGTAAGTTGTTATCAGTTATCAGTTATCGGTTATCAGTTATCGGTTGCCGGTTATCAGTTATATGTTACAGCAGACACGCAACAAAAATTAAACCACTTCCACACAAGCTGTGTACACAGAATACTAAAAATAAACTGGAAGGACAAAATTCCAGATACCGAAGTCGTCATAAGAGCAAAGATCCCAAGCGTCAACACACTGTTGCAGAAGGCTCAATTGAGATGGGTCGGTCACGTTGCTTGGATGCCTGATAAACCCATCCCTAAACAGTTGATGTATGGCGCGCTTAAAGAGGGCAGACGTTCTGCTGGGGACATAAACGGTTTAACGACACTTAAAGTGTCTCTGAAATGCTTCGATATAGACATCACGTCCTGGGAATCCCTGGTACAAGATCGCCAAATGTAGCGCTGTAACAACACAAGAGGAACTCTCACAGCTGAGAATCGTGGTGCCGTTGAGGCACAGAGAAAACGAGCTGTGTGAAAAGACAGCAACACACAACACCCACATGTCTAACCTTGATCATGTATGCCCCACCTGTGGTAGGGGATTGTGTTCTAGGATTGGACTATACAGTCACCTTCGCATAAACCAGAGAGGTGCAGTAGCACATGTTCTAGGCTGTTGTCATCATTATGATGTCATTATTTGCATTTTTTGTCGTTTATCTAAATATGTATTGCATAGAAAAGGAGCGAAGGACCAATACTGACATAAGGATGCGAGTTATGGACAATAAACAAACAGATCGAAAAATCTCTGAGGTCCACAGACATGTGGTTTTATAGAAGAATGATGAGAATCCCATGGACTGCTAAAATGACTAATGTCGAGGTGTTGAATGAGGTCAAGACACAGAGAAAACGTATTATCAATATAAGAAAGAGGTAGTCATCATTTTTGGAACATGTGATGACAAAGGGGGGTTTAGAATACATTGTAACAACTGGTAAAATCAAGGGGAGGATGAGACAGAGAAAGACAGGGAGAGAAAACTGTGGATAGCCTGACTTCATGACACGGAAGAGCGTCAACATTCGAGATGATATCAAACACGAGAGATAGATATTTGTGAAGATCCATGATCGTTTCGCCAGACAGCACCTGATGATGATGAGAAAATGAGGGCGGGGGTATATGAATAGATTAAAAATTCGTTTAAAAAATGTCTGGAATCAAAGATGCCTGGAAGCTGTTGCTTCGAAAATATATGTTGTTCGGCATTAAGATTAATCAGAACAAGGGGAGACAAATCTACGTAAGCAACCCAGGAGGAGATAAGCAGGAAGACACAGAAGACATAACAAGGGAGATTAGAGACAGGTTGCACTTGCTCAATGATAATTAATGGCTCGAAATGTGAAAGAAGGTATTTATTTCTCTGTTAATGGATTTCAAAAAAGAAAGAAGCATGAGTGATGAAAGACGATGGGCAGAAAAATAGATATAAAAACAGGGGCGTATAAGAAGTAACGAACAGGAGGTTAGATAGTTAAGACAACACGCAGATATAAAGAGAGCGACACACAGCTGGAAATACATGATGTAATGTAAATTGAAAGAACTATCTGAAAGTCCTAAGGCTACGAACTTAGTAAGTAAAGCGCGTAAAACAAAGTAATTTATACTTCTTTTCCTTCCTCGAACGCTCCATATCGACCACTTGTTAACCACTCTGTGTGATTTGTATGTAATCTAAGCCCAAGAGCGATTGTACATTGTGCCAGTTATGCGCCTACAAGTAGGCTAGCACATCCGATTTCTGCGATGCATTTTATTTACTAGGTAGCTTCCTAGTTCCCTACCTCAGTCGCCTCTTACAACATGTCTTGTAGGTCGCAGTGGTACTATTCTTAGCTTCCCTTACGGGCCCTGGCAACACACAGGCGATGCAGATAGGAAAGCAACGGCAGACAGCTGGAAAAAAATTTTCTTTTTTTCTATTTTTCGATCCAGAAGCACTTGAGCTTTCAGCTCTTCGGCTCGGTGCCATGGACATCGTAACCCTTCTGTTCGGTGCCGCGAACACCGTAAATCTGGAGAATCTGTGGCTTTTCTCTCAGCTGGCGGAATTGAACCTGCACTCACAGAGGGCTAGTCACCTGTAGTCCAACGTGCTACAAACACGCTAGGCAGGCGGGACAGCTAGAAATACAGAATATAATGTGAATTGAAAGAACTATATGAAAGTCCTAAGGCTACGAGCAAGTAAGCTTAGTACGTAAAGTGTCCAGAACAAAGTAGTTTTAATACTTCGCTCCCTCATAGAGCCATCTAGATATTGTTCCACATATCCCTGATCTCAGTGTAGGGGAGATCGAGTTCCTAGTTCTATCAGAGACGGACGATGAAACGTAGGTCCCGTGTTCAATTTGAAAAATGTAAAAGAACCTTTTGCAGTTCAAAGTCGATAAGAGCAGACTGAAAAGCCGTTGCCAGAGCAAAATTCATAAGAAACGAATTTTGAAAATATAATTTCTACAAAAATATCTTCACTGTCTTCAAAATTACAATGGCGACGCTCGTCGGTGCTACGGAGTTCGTGCACTGCAGCTGAGATCTTTCTGTGTAAGAAAGAGATCAGAGCACACATGGTTGCTAACCGAAGTGCAATTGTCATGGTCCTATCAATCAAAACAAGGAGAAATTTCGACGCGTATTCTAATGTGTTGCAGACATAAGAAGTGGCGTAAGGTAAATAGCAAGCAATGTGTATATATATCTATTAAAAGGCAGGTAATAGATGCGACAGACAGGTGAAAAACTGTAGAGAAAAAATGTTTACCTGAATTGCTTTAGTCTGAATTTAACGAACTTATAAAGTTTAGAAAACAAAAACATATTTGCAAGTCTCGCAAACCTGACAACATGGCAGAACTGGTATCTGCCATTAAACAGCAGCTGTTTTAATGCAGAAAGAAAGTAGATTAGATAGATTCTTCATATTACATCTGTATATTCTTCACAATCTTTATATTCTTCACAATCTTTATATTCTGCACAATCTTTATACTCTGCACAATCTTTATATTCTTCACAATCTTTATATTCTTTACAATTTTTATATTCTGCACAATCTTTATATTCTTTACAATCTTTATATTCTGCACAATCTTTATATTCTGCACAATCTTTATATTCTTCACAATCTTTATATTCTTCACAATCTTTATATTCTTCACAATCTTTATATTCTTTACAATCGTTACATTTTTCCTATTTTTCACAATCTTTAGTCTTCACATATTCACAATCTTTACTTTCTTCACATCCTACACAATCATTACATTCTTCACAATCTTTACATTCTTCACAATTTTCACAATTTTTACATTCTTCACGCAATCTTTACATTCTTCACCCAATTTTTACATTCTTCACAATCTTCACAATCTTTACATTCTTCACCCAATCTTTACATCTTCACAATCTTTATATTCTTCCCCATTTTAAAATTCTTTACAATCTTTATATTCTTTACAATCTTTACAATCTTCCCAATCTTTACATTCTTCACAATCTTTATATTCTTCACAATCTTTATATTCTTCGCAATTTTTACAATCTTCACATACTTCACCATTTGTACATTCTTCACACAAACTTTACATTCTTCCCAATTTTCCCAATCTCTATATTCTGTTGTTTTAGAATCTTTCCATCCTTTTTTTTAAATAAAATCGTTTGTTATCAAAATGTTCTACAATTTATCTCAACCAATGTCATTCCTAACAAAAATAGATTGTCTTTTCCTGTTCTACTCAGTTATTTCCCTTTGTTACTTAACAACAGGATATTCTTGTGTCTCTTCCTGGTCTACGCAGTTATTTTCCTTTTTTTCATTTAACTGGGAGGATAGATAGTCTTGCATCTAACTGGTCATTACAACATGATGTGGGCGCATTTTCTGTGACACTTGCCGATGTTATGTATGTGCGGAAACCTACAAATCTGATATGGTCAGATCGGATCAGATCAGATCTGGAGAAACCCGAGGGGAGACTGCGGTGATATGTAATAAATGAACGTTTCAGGACAAAGAAACATATGTATGGTATCACATAAGCAAGCAAAAAAATGAATAATAAAATAATAACACTAACAAAAATCCAACATATCGACTATAAGTCTTCTTCAGGAACATACAGAAACACAAAATGTATCCTAAATGAACTAAATCATGGATCTAAACAGGATGGTTAATAATAATAATAATTCCTCTCGTACCGTTATACGTTACATAGGGTCTGCAAGTAATTCCTCCATACCGCTCTATCCTGGGCAACTCGCTCAATCTCATCCATGGAACTGAGACCGATATTTCTTGCCTCTCTCAGCAAAGTTCGTTTCAGGGTCTCCTTAGGTCGACCTCTCTTTCTTGAACCCTATGCATCCCACTTCAATGCCTGTTTTGATATTCGTTGATCATTTCTCCTCAAGGTGTGTCCAACATATCTCCATCTTCTCTTTCTTATAACAGATGTCACTAGTGGTTGACCAGACATGTCTCTGATTTCATCAAAATAGGATGGTTACAGATTTAAAAAGTTTCATACATACCATGTGATTTTCCGTGCTTGTTTGGGAGACATGGACCATTGACAAATTGGCGGAGAAGATCATTAATGTGTTTTAATGCAAATGCTACAGAAAAGTAATTAGAATATCATGGACAGAGAACAGAACAAATGCTTCTGTTCTGCAACAGCTTGATATTAAAGAGAGACACATCGAGAATACAGACAGAAAACATTGCAAGACATGCACTGTTTTAGAACCCGCGAGGATAGAGGAGTAGGAGAATGCTTGTAAATACCTAGAGAAGAGATCTGAAGATTGATATTAAAAGGAAAGGTAATACGTGGAAATAATTGGAAGGGATGGCAAGAGCGAGAAAGCGGGGTGGAAGAAGTTTGTTGAACCAGTGCTTCGTTGGGAGTTGAAAAGTGAAGGGGAGAGAGAGAGAGAGAGAGAGAGAGAGAAGCTGCAATGAGAAATTGAATTTATATTTGCAAAAATGTTAAGTTATTTTCAATTCATTCAATTCATCATGGTACATCTCCGCATCGAAGATACGCTTTAATGGCAGTTCAACACGTTGTGTTACTTGCCCTCGTTGTACTCTATGCCAAACTATTGCGTTAGGAACGATGATTTAAAACATGGCCCCCGGTAACATTAAGCCGACGAGCTCAGGTAAACATTTTCAGAATTCAGACCACAGTGTCGAGTGACCTTCGCATTTCAGTATTGTTTGAAAGAAAGGAATTCATTTTAAAAACAACACAACTGGCAAGAACTTGGTTATATTATGTCACAAATTAAATGTAACAATAAGAAATATGAGTATTATTAACGCTTTTCATTAGTAAATAACCATGAATTCAAAGAATTGAGTAACATTGCAATAACGCTTACAATGTTCTATCAAATATAGATATATATATATATATATATATATATATATATATATATATATATATATATATATAATATATATAATAATGAATTCAACCCATTAAACAGGAATTTTAGATTTGTCGGCTAAGCTATTTAGCCTTCTGTTACGAGAGCTGCAGTTAAAAAACAGATGTAAATAAACGCTTGTTATATCACGTGGTATATAGGGTATTATGTTTGGGTCAATCTATCTATATCCTCCTCGTGTCCCGATTGACACATAAGGCTTCCACAAGAGACTTACACTGTTCCGTTTTCTGTCTTTCACCAACTGTCTCCACGTCAGGCCACAATCATTTGCCTGATTGACCTCCTCCTTCACCCTGTTGTAACAATGGATTCACTTCTGTTTCGTAACTGATGTTTTTAAAGGAATGGTTGTTAGCCACTTGCCCAACCCCAACCTGGAGGACCAGGAGGCCACATTTCGTCTGCCCTCTACCCTTCAACCTTCTGCATGGGTGTCCACTATTGGAACGCTCCTGTCACATCTTTTGACATGGGTGTCCCTACTAGGAATAGCTCCATGACATAAGCTTTCGACATGGTGTTTCAACTTGAGAGAAGCTCCTGTCAGCATACTTCTGACATGGGTGTCCTACTAGAGCAATGCTCCTGTCAGCATGGCTTTGACATGGGTGTCCCTACTAGGAGCAAAGCTCCTGTCAGCATAGCTTTCTGACATGGGTGTCCCTACTAGGAGAACGCTCCTGTCAGCATATCTTTCTGACATGGGTGTCCCTACTAGGAGCAAAGCTCCTGTCAGCATAGCTTCGACATGGGTGAACCTACTAGAGCAAAGCTCCTGTCTGCATAGCTTTCTGACATGGGTGTCCTCTATGACAACTGCTCCTGTCAGCAATCTTTTGACATGGGTGTCCCTACTAGGAGCAAAGCTCCTGTCAGCATAACTTTCTGACATGGGTGTCCTACTAGGAGCAAAGCTCCTGTCTGCATACTTTCGACATGGGTGTCCTACTACGCGCAAAGCTCACTGTCTGCATAAGCTTTCTGACATGGGTGTCCCTACTGGAGCAACGCTCCTGTCAGCATGGCTTTCTGACATGGGTGTCCTACTAGGAAAAGCTCCTGTCTGCATATTCTGACATGGGTGTCCCTCTACGAGCAAAGCTCCTGTCTGCATAGCTTTTGACATGTTCCTACTAGAGCAACGCTTCTGTCAGCATAGCTTTCGGATCATGGAGTAAGCAAGCTCCCCATCACACAAGGAATGACCTCGTGGAAGATGTTTTGCTATTGCTACATAGCAAAATGTCGTAGTCTTTTGTAGTGTGTGGAAATTCGTCACTCTGTTGTATCGTTTGTTGATAAAGGCTTTTGGCAAACGTTGCTGTGTATTGTTATTGTTTTTGTAACACTACAGTACTTTTTATGACATGTTTCCAGTCTTCCTATATCGATAATATTATAGTTATTACGGTTGTTAGACCTATATTTTTAATTGACCGTCGGCACACGATGGGTAGTAATGTCAACATCACGTCGAAGGAACGATAAACTGAAGAAACAATTTAATATAAATGTTAATAATTTGCAGATATATGCTCGATTGGGATCAGAAGCGAATAAGTGAGAGAGATATAGATTATATATGCATTTGTAACTGTCAAAATCGGTAAACTAGACCTACTCTCTCGCGGAGACAGAGAAATAAATCAGAGAAAATAGCAATTTCATTTTGGAAATTGGGTTGTCGTATCTTCATAAAGAAGGTTGATAGAATCTCTAGAAATATGTACAGAAGTGATAAGCAAATAAGAGACAAATGATAGAGGAACTAGGAAGACTGAGGTTACAAACATGAACTAGTTGTCTGGTACCCAGCAAAAGAGTAACTGTACCATGTTCAAAGCGGGAAAGAGAGAGAGAGAAGTTGCTTCCTACATGATACAACAGAAATCGAAATATTTTGTTGTTGTTGCTTGACCCAAATAATAAGCCCAATATTTTTTGGGGGCATTGACCTTTATGAACACGATCAATCGTAGTCTAATTTGCCGCATCTGGCTAATTCTTGCGGGAAGGCTTGCTGTCCTTATTACCAGCTTCGTCCAAGTGGTTACCGGGGCCCAAATTTGGAATGTAAAGAATATAACTACTGTTACCTGCCACGCATGTCGTAAGAGGCGACTAAGGAGGTTTGGCTTAAATTGGATGCGTGTGTCCTAAACGTGTAAAAGTCTATTCGTTTAGGGGCCTACCAAACCAATGTGCAACGTATACACATTCTTGGCAGAGATCAAACATATCACAACGGATGATTAAAATTGGTCGTAAAGAACGAACGTAAAGAAGAAGAAGATTATCAGTTTTCCTGGGCATTCAGGTGAGTTTTACTCCGATCAGATGTACTTGTAGTTTAGAATCTCAAATAGAGGATCAGTGGGTCGCACCGCGTGCCGTGTTCTTCTTCTTCACTATTCAACTCCCAACGGAGCACAAGTTTTGAACAAACTTCCTCCAGTCCTTCCTCTCTCTTGCTATCCCTTTCAATTCTTTCCATATCTTTCCTATTCTTCTAACTAAGATAACAAGCAATGTTTAAGTATTTCAAATGGCACCAATTTTGAAATTAAAAAAGATGTCACCAGGAACAATAAAAGAACATTATTCAACACAGTCTTTATCTCAACATTATGCTATCAGTGCCAAACATGGACGCTGACATCAAATGACACAAGAAAACTAGTCACAGATTCTTCACGTTCTAGCGTTATCATTCTCTTGTGATATATAACAGAACATCAGAACTTCGTCAACCTTCAGCACCTATGGCACAGTTCCAGGTCTTGCTTTTGATCTTCATCTTTTTCATCTTTGTGATATATAACAGCCCGACATCAGAACTTAATGTACGTGCACTAACTGTCAGCACCTATTTGAGCACAGTTGCTTATCCTTCGGTGGGGTGTTCGATTTCAGCCAGCTATTGTGTGCGGATTCGCTTCTTCCGCTAGTCTTTGACTGTCCCCAGCCAGACCCACAAGGCAGTGGGCTGCTATTTCTTTCAGGGCAGCGACCCTTAGACGGCCTGCCCTCTCGGGCTTATGAGCGCATTTCCCAGCAAACCGGTCGTTTTAATGAACACCTTGGTTTGCCGCCCGTTCAGGTTTGTTTACGGTTTGCTCCGCTAGTTTTTGATTGTCCACAATCAATCTACAAGTCAGCAGTAGTTCCCTGCGAGTGGGAACGCGCACTGGGCTTACCTCTGCTGGGCATTCCAGTTGTTTTGCAATTTGGGTGCAGAATGCTGGGAGTAACAAGAAGAGGCTGGTTTAGAAATGAAACCATCATACTGGGTATAACATCAGTACTGAGCTTCATCAAGAAACAACAAATGAAATGGTTCAGCCACTTAAGCAGATTACCAACAAACAGTGCGCATCAGAGAGTAATGTTTTTCGATACAGTGGATACACAGCAAAAGTCCGGTCAGGCAAAAGGTGGACCTCAGAGATAGCAGAGGTGACGAAAAACACTATTTATGAAGCGAACACAAGGGCTCGTTCTAGAAATCTCTTATTACCCTGACATTGTGAAGCAAAACAGGATTAGAAGAAAGAAAGCAGTTTAAGTATTAAAGGTTAACGGTTACGGATAAACTTTATTGCACCTAATTTTCTCATTGCTCCCTCCCTCTCCACAAAATGGTACGCCTTCTGATGAGATAATTGCATAAAGGACCAGATCTGTAACTCCAGCAACTTTCTGTTTCTTTTGTTTCTTCTTTTATCTAACATTGGTTGTTTTTTTTTCTCACAGCGTTAGAATAAGACGAGATTTCTAGAACGAACTTTTTGTTTGCACTTCATAAACAGTGTTTTTCATCGCCTGTTAGCTTTGATGTCCACCTTTTGCGTGGAATGTCATTTTTCTTTGTATCTACTGTATCGGAATAAAATTGCTTTTTGTGGCGCACTGTCTGTTATTAATCTGCTTATATGGTCGAACCATTTAATTTGTTGTTTCTTGATGAAGTTCATTACTGATATTGTACCCAGATTTTACCTGTTGTCTTCATTTCTCAACCAGTCTCTTCTTGCTACCCTCAGCATTCTGTGTAAACACTTCATCTCTGTCGTGATTAGTTTTCTTCTCTCGTTTGATGTCAGCGTCGGTTTGATGCGCGTGTTTGTTACGTCTAGGTTTGATGTCAGCGTCTAGGTTTGATGTTAGCGTCCAGGTTTGATGTCAGCGTCCAGGTTTGATGTCAGCGTCTAGGTTTGATGTTAGCGTCTAGGTTTGATGTCAGCGTCTAGGTTTGATGTCAGCGTCCAGGTTTGATGTTAGCGTCCAGGTTTGATGTCAGCGTCTAGGTTTGATGTTAGCGTCTAGGTTTGATGTCAGCGTCCAGGTTTGATGTCAGCGTCCAGGTTTGATGTAGCGTCAGGTTTTGATGTAGCGTCTAGGTTTGATGTCAGCGTCCGGTTTGATGTCGCGTCAGGTTTGATGTCAGCGTCAGGTTTGATGTCAGCGTCTAGGTTTGATGTCAGCGTCTAGGTTTGATGTCAGCGTCTAGGTTTGATGTCAGCGTCTAGGTTTGATGTCAGCGTCGGGTTTGATGTCAGCGTCCAGGTTTGATGTAAGCGTCTAGGTTTGATGTCAGCGTCCAGGTTTGATGTCAGCGTCCAGGTTTGATGTCAGCGTCCAGGTTTGATGTAATGCCTAGGTTATGTCAGCGTCAGGTTGATGTAGCTCGGTTGATGTCACCGTCTAGGTTTGATGTCATGTCTAGGTTTCGATGTCAGCGTCCAGGTTTGATGTCAGCGTCCAGGTTTGATGTCAGCGTCCAGGTTTGATGTAAGCGTCTAGGTTTGATGTCAGCGTCTAGGTTTGATATCAGCGTCTAGGTTTGATGTCAGCGTCCAGGTTTGATAATAATCCTAGGAATCTCCAACAAAAATTGAACTCGTGAACCGAAAAATGTATTCAGGATTCGAACCAACGACTATAGGAACGCAAAGCAAATGATTTCACCTTTTTTTCCCCAGAAACCCACCTCCAATACACGATTGTTATGACTTTAACCGTTTCCTAAGTTGTTGATTAGATGCGTAATTTTTTTTTAAACATATAAATTGTTTCGTAATAATTTCACAAGTTAATTTCGTATTTTTAATGTACAGAAATATTCAAGCGCTTAGAGTATCCAATCCAATTTGTTCGCCACATTTTCGTCATAGATCAATAACTGCCCCCTGTAAGCTCATTGCTTGGGACCTCTTGATAAGGGTTGCAATTAGATGCTTTTTTTTTGAGACGATCCAATGATTAGGGGAGTGATTTCTGGTAAGGGCAGTTTGATCAAAGCTTCCTAGCTATTTTCTGTTATCTGCTTAGAAACTGTGGGTGTAATTATTATTCTTGTCTTGAAGTCGTAACTATGGTAACAGCATCATCGTTAGCAACAGTTAGATTACTGAAAGCGGAGATAACTTTATGAAAATAAATATAGGAATGAATGCCCTTGTGAGCAGTTCCACCAGTTGGTAAACACGTTGAAATCGAAATATGTGTACTACGTGCTGCTCTATATTAGCTGAATCACTCTCAGCTGCACCAGTGTGGTGCCAGAGCCCACAAGGGAAGCAAAGAATAGTAACACTGTGACCTACAAGTCATGTCGTAAGAGGCAACTGATTTAGAACCTAGGGAAGCTACTCTAGTGAATAAAAAGCATTGCAGAAATCGGATGTTCTGGCCTACTTGTAGGCGCATAACTCACACAACGTACAATCGCTCTTAGGCACAGACCACATACAAATCACAAAGAGTGGTTAATCATTGTCTATTGTCTATTCCCAGGTGGAAGATGTAGTTGGCTGTCCACTCTTGCCGTTAAGCGTAGGGATGGGAGCTTTAATTTGCGTTCTAGGGCCAGATGAGTCGCCCTTGTTGTGTTATATCCGTGTTTATGTAGTGTGGTCTTGATATTGTCTATCCATCTTTTTCTTGGACTTCCCTTAGCTCTAGTACCCGATCTCTTTTTATTGTATGCTGTTATTGGTGGTTATTTGTATTTCATTCTCATTAAATGTCCAAACCACTGCATTTGTTGTCTGTCGATGTATTCTGTGCAAGAGTGGTTAACAAGTGGTCGATATAGAGCGGTCGAAGAAGAAGAAGAAGAAGAGGACGTTTTGACCAAAAGACCTTTATTAGGCAACGTATACTTCTTTTGGGATGGATACTTCTTCTTCTTCTGCGTTCTCACTAGATTGGGATTTCGGATTCTCTAATAAAGGCAGCCGTCTGCCTCAGATTATCAGCCACGCCATACAGTTTGTCTTCTGCGTTCTCACTAGATTGGGATTTCGGATTCTCTAATAAAGGCAGCCGTCTGCCTCAGATTATCAGCCACGCCATACAGTTTGTCTTCTGCGTTCTCACTAGATTGGGATTTCGGATTCTCTAATAAAGGCAGCCGTCTGCCTCAGATTATCAGCCACGCCATACAGTTTGTCTTCTGCGTTCTCACTAGATTGGGATTTCGGATTCTCTAATAAAGGCAGCCGTCTGCCTCAGATTATCAGCCACGCCATACAGTTTGTCTTGGACGCTGGTGAAGTGGGTCACCTCTTTCTTCTCAGGTCTGCATACTGGGGACAGTTCTGTAGGATATAATTCCTATGATTTCTGCTTCCCCGTTTGTGTTGACCTCTTCCTGCAGTAAATTTTAGCCACTCTCGTGATGGTAGGTCTGACATTCTTACTGCATGGCTAAATCTCAAGGCAGATTGGCGACCGTAGAATCCGTTATCCCATTCCTCATTGTGAGGGGTCGTTGCACCATGTTATGCGCCTTACGGCCTAGTGCATCCGTTTTCTGCAAGCATTTGTTTCGGGTTAGCATTCCCTAGGATGGATACAACATTTGAATTGAAAATTCCTAATTTAGTTAATAAAAATTACTTACTCATAAATCTCCCATGCTCCACAGATCTTCTTAACGGACCTCTTATTGTCTTGTCCGACTTGGTGACCAAGATTACTGGCTACTGGTACGCTGGTGCCGCCTTTTGTAAACTGCACAAATTTGCTCAGGTTTGTTACAAACATGTTTGTCCATTAATACTATTTGTTCTGTGAAACAAGTATTACTTTACTAGGCACCACTTATACGCTCAGTAGTTTGTCATTGCTTTCTGAACGGTCTATTTTTAGTTAGTTTGAACCTTTTGTGCCAAAGGCGGCACATAGGGCAGAGGTTTTAGATCTCCATGTGATGCGGTTCTTTGCTAGCAGTTGGAGATCTTGTATGGTTTTACATCCCAATAGTTTACTTTCTTGTTGGATTGTTCTTCGAAGAGTGGTCTTTGGTCTTCCACGTTTTCTTTTCCCAACTGGTGACCACATAAGGACTTGTCGATTTAGTCTCTTTTCGTCTGATCTAAGAACATGACCTAAATATTTCCACCTTCGTTTCCTTATAATATTTGATACGGGTTGTTGGTGTGTTCTATCTCTCATTGTGTTGTTAGAAACGAAATCACTCCAGTTTACTTTTAGTGAGGTCTATTTCTACCGTTCGTAAAAATCCTAGGGAACAAATTTACGTATAAAAAGTATTGTTCTCTCATAAGTTCCTCATTTGTAACCCTATCATAGGAACTCAGTACCTCTATTCTGTGCAGACACCAGTTGATAAATGTTTCTTAACCATACAGCAGAATTGCTTTAAAATTAGAGTTAAATATCTGAATTTTTGTTCTAAATTTGATTTCTTTAGACTTCCATATGTTTCCCAGTGCAATGAAAGCTCCTCTGGCCTTCTGTATTCTTATTTTGACATCTCTGTCTGTTCCATCCTCTTTGTCTACTTCTTCTCCTTCTTTTGTCGTCACACTGCTACCGGGTTGTTGCCCAGTGTCGTGGTTTTCTTTTTTTGTCTTGCGCTGTTCTGGTGGCTTCTGTGATTGTTATCTTTGCTCTTTCACAGGATTCTGCTACGCCATCTAACCATCTTTTCCGTGGTCTTCCTCTCGCCTTCTTTCCCGATGTTCTGTTGTAGAAGACTCTGTATACTGTGGAGTTTGGATGCATTCTTATTAAGTGGCCAAACCACTTCATTCTTTGTTTATCTATGTAATTCAAGCACGGTTTTGTGCCAACTTTCTTTCTTATGCTGATGTTGGTGATTCTGTCTTTTCTGGTGTTGTTGGTAACTTTTCGCAGGCAACGCATTTCACATGTAGTTATTTTTGTGACTGCGCTTTGCTCAATGTCCATGTTTGGCTCTGGTAACACAAAGTAGGTATAAAATGCTGTTGATCATCTGTTGCTTAGCTGCCTGTGGAATTTGTGGGTGCCTTAACAATGGGGCTAGCTGGTAGGTTACAGCATTTGCTTTTGTACTCTAGCCTCTATCTTTGTCTACATTGCTGTTAAATATTACTACTTACATAAAACTGTTACTTTTCACAACAGAATCATATGTCAAAAATTACTTTTCACACCAGAATCAAATGTCAAAAATTACTTTTCACACCAGAATCGTCAATAATTACTTTTCACTACAGAATCATTTGTCAAAAATTACGTTTCACAATAGAATCATATGTCAAAAATTACTTTTCACAACAGAATCATATGTCAAATATTACTTCTCAACCAGGTTCTGGTTATGTATGCTTCGACCTACATGCTTGTCGCTCTTAGCATTGACAGACTTGATGCAGTTGCTCGCCCCTTACATTTCACAGGCAGTTGTAAGTATGTTGTTGTTTTTACCGACCAAGTTGCTTAATTGATTGATAGGACCATCATCACTGCACTTCAGTGAGTAACCATGTGTGCTTCGAAGTCTTTCTTACACAGGAAGATCTCAGCTGCACGAACCCTGCAGCACCGGCGAGGATCCAAGATGTAATTTTGAAGATGGTGAAGATATTTTGCACTAAAATAAACCAAGTGAAAGAATTCAAATACTGAGGAAACATATTCACAGAAGACGGAAGACTAGATAGAGAGATAGAGGCTAGAGTGCAAAAGCAAATGCTGTAACTTACTAGCTAGCCCCACTGTTAAGGTACCCAAAAATTTCACAAGCAGCTAAGCAACAGATGATCAACAGCATTTTATACCTACTTTGTGTTACCAGAACCAAACATGGACATTGAGCAAAGCGCAGTCACAAAAATAACTACATGTGAAATGCGTTGCCTGCGAAAAGTTAACTAGCAACACAAGTAAAGACAGAATCACTAACATCAGCATAAGAAAGAAAGTTGGCACAAAACCGTGCTTGAATTACATAGATAAACAAAGAATGAAGTGGTTTGGCCACTTAATAAGAATGCATCCAAACTCCACAGTATACAGAGTCTTCTACAACAGAACATCGGGAAAGAAGGCGAGAGAAAGACCACGGAAAAGATGGTTAGATGGCGTAGCAGAATCCTGTGAAAGAGCAAAGATAACAATCACACAAGCCACCAGAACAGCGCAAGACAAAAACAGAAAACCACGACACTGGGCAACAACCCGGTAGCAGTGTGACGACAAAAGAAGAAGAAGAAGAAAAAGTGACTTTTTAAAATGATCTTTTCGATTTTGAACTGCTAATGGTTCTTTTACGTACTCAAATTGAACACGGGACCTACGTTTTATCGTCCGTCTCCGATAGGACTTGGAACTAGATTCCACACACACTGAGATCATGGCTCTCTGGGGAGATATCTCGATGGCTCTACGAGGATGCGAACCGGTTACCTTTGGCACTATAGACGAGCATATAACCTTTACGCCACATAGACACATGTCGTTACTTTTGTAGTAAACCATCATTATCCCCTCCCGGTCGCTAGGATCGTCATGTTTAAAAGAGATATTAGAGTACACATAATTATTCATTGAAACGAAATGATTATGGTCCTATGAGTCAGACAGTCAATCAATCAAATAATCAGTCACTAAGTAAATCAGTCAAACAATCAGTTAATCAACCAATCAATCAGGAAATCATTCAGTTATTCATCCAAACAGTTCGCCCGTATGGTTCCACGGCCCGCAAGGGAAGCAAAGAATAGTACCACTGCAACCCACAAGGCATGTCGGGGAGGCGACTGATGTAGGAAATTACCCTAGTAAATAAAAAGCATCGCAGAAATCGGATGTTCTGGCCTACTTATAGGCGCATAACGGGCACAACGTGCAATCGCTCTTAGGCTCAGATCACATATAAGTCACACAGAGTAGTTAACAAGTGGTCGATATGGAGCGTTTGAAGAGGAAGAAGAAGAACTCAATCAGCTAAATAGTAAATCAATAATCAATAAGTTAATCAATCAGACAAGCAATCACTCGTTCAATCAGTCAGTCCGTCAATCAATCAGTAAATCAGTCAAACGGTAAAACAATCAGTCAGTCAGTCGGTGTTGTCTAATAGTTCATTATGTCTTTCTGTGGTTTACTTAATATTAACTCTGTACCCCATCTCTGTTCCAGGGTTGCGTGTGAAGATGTTGATCAGCCTAGCCTGGACTCTCTCATGCCTATTTGCTATACCAGAGATGATACTATTTGACGTGTCCGAGATCCATGGAGGCCCTATGTGCAGTATTGACTTCAACTCGCTTCTGTTGTGGCAAGTATGTTTAAGTGTGTGTTTGTATGTTTCCATCGTGTTTATGTTTCTGCGCATATATTGTTGTATATACGTTACTACTGTTATAAAACTGACATTGCAGAAGAAGATTCAAATATATTGAGCCTGTGTAATTAGTTCTTTACTATATGGCTCAGAAACATGGACAGCCTACTCAAGACACGAGAGGAGACTTAACATCTTTCACCTTCGATGTCTCCGCAAGATTATGAACATCAGGTGGTACGACAAGATAACCAACTCTGAAGTACTGCAACGTGCAAACCTGACTTCCATCTTGGGCATGCTCGGCAGTAGACGACTAAGATGGTTGGGGCATGTGAGAAGAATGGAAACTTGTCGCATACCAAAACAAATGTTGTTCTGTGAACTTTCGGAGGGAAGAGGCACCAGGGCAAACCACTGCTCAGATATAAAGATGTCTGCAAAGCCTCAATGAAAAACTTTACTATAGGTCTCAGCACATGGGAAGGACTAGCTGATGACAGAGTTGTGTGGAAAGCTAAATTACGAAAGGGTGCAGAGTCTTTTGAGAAGAGACTTATGTATGAGCTTAACGTCAAGAGAGAAAAGTGAAAACTCAGAAGTTGTCACAGTAAAACACTTGCCAATTGACCGTCTGTAAAGACGAAAAGGCCATATATGTTATATCGTTTCTTGATAAAGGCCTTTTTATCGAAACGCTATTGTGTATTGTCATTGTCTTTGTATTTTGTATTCATAGAAGAAATTGGGCAAGATAATGAGATCAACAAACTGCGCAACTCTTTCTCACTTTAAACCAAATCATCGCGCAAGTCACCATTTCATCCATCACACTGCGAAATTTGGACTGTATATCAGCGAAACGCAAGGAAGCTAAACCACTTTCACACAGTCTGCCTCAGAAAAATAATGAACATCAAATGGCAGGATATTATCCCAGACAAAGAGGTCCTAAAAAGAGTCGTTCTCCCCAGCATCTATACAATCTTGATTGCGGTCCCAGACACGATGGGCAGGACATGTGGCTCGAATGCCGGATTACAGAATACCCAAACGACTCTTTTATGGTGAGCTGCATAATCGCTTCCAAGGTGGTCTGAAAAAGTGATTCAAAGACACACTCAAGAACTCGATGAAATATTTTGGCATAGATGTCAACAACTGGGAGAATATTGCTCAAGACAGATCAGCCTGGCGCACTCTTCTTCGACACGGTATCTCGCCAGGGTTGCCAATTTGGCTTATTTTAAGCCAGATTTGAGAAATCTGGCTTTTTTCAAGTTGGTTGGCTGCGGAAAATTTGGTTTGGCTTACTGGCTTAAATTTGGCTGTTTTTCATGTTGTTTGGCTTAAAGAATTTTGTCTGGCTGTTTGGCTAAAATCTGGCTTATTTTTGGCTTTTTTCAACGAATTGTCTGGTTTAAAGTCAAATTTTCTGTTGGCAACACTGTTTTTGACCTCGAAATACAACTTGCTAATTGGACAGGGAAGAGAACAATGAATGTGTGTGAGTACCGGCAGCCAGAATGATATTGTAATCTACATACTTGTTAATTATTAAATGCTATTATGGAGACAGTTACTATTCAGGGAATATGTCCATCCAGCGATGGGCTGAAAGAGACACGTTTACGCAGGGCGGGACGAGTTCATTATGGGGGACGCGGCTGACTTGACAAACAGAGACTATCTGGAATATTAACAGTTTGCCTAAGGGTGTAGGTTAGTGCCAAGAGCAATTTATAGGTCGGAGACATTTCTCAGATGAGTCAATTTTTAGGGGTAACTATAATAACAATGTGATGCTGGAGAGATATAAATTGTTTCACTGCGAGTCATTTTTAGGATGGTCTAGGATGGTCATGGAGTGTAGAAAGCAAGTAGATAGATATATAGACATTCAAAGAACCAAATAAACAAGTCTTAGTGAGAGAAGTGCTAGAAGATAGATGTGCTAGATTTAGAATTTCCATAGAATTGTGTTTTACTTATCACCCAGATAACCATGTCAACAAAGAAGTAGAAAGCTACGTACGATAGTAATAGAAAGTACTGTTCCAAATGGGAAGAAACATTTGTATGGATTAAACAGGCGGCCGATGGGTCTGGTGATGCCTACTGTAAACTTTGTTGTTGCAACATTCTACCAAGAATTAGCAACCTCTCTCAGCATGAGAAATCGGAGAAATATAAACGGAGTATACCAGTGCAAGGTCAGGCGCTACTTAATGTGACAAAAACTCATAGACAGTCTAACGATAAGGTGAAGGCGGTAGAGCTGCAATGTGCTGTGGGCATTCTCTGTCATTGTGCGATACGTGCAGTTGACCACCTCAGTGAGATTATGGTAGCACATGGACATGGAAGTACACTGGAGCACATACAATTACACAGAACGAAATGTGCTTGCCTAATTAAGAACGTCATTTCGCCAGCTATGAAAGCTGAACTTCTTTGCGACCTCCAGAATAAGAAATATACCATTATTATTGACGAATCAACGGACACTTCAGTACATAAGCACCTGTGTATTTTAGTGCGATTTCTTAGTGACAGAATAAATAACATTGCAACTGGATTTATAGGTTTAATTCCTGTGCAAGAGGCTACAGGAGAAAACATCTTCAACTTAATTGACGAAGAAATAACAAGAAGTGGTCAAAACCTGGTAAACTGTGTTGGTTTTTCTTCGGATGGTGCGTCAAATATGATTGGCTGCAACAACTCAGTGTGGTCTAGACTCAAAGAAGTCTCTCCAAACTGCGTGCAGCTTAAATGTATCTGCCATTCGCTAGCATTGTGCATTCAATATGCAGTTGAGCCAACCCAAACTGTCCCACTTCCTTTTGATAAACCATCGTTTACTCGGTGGCTTGTACGGGGGAAGGTTATGTATAACATTCTGATGAACTGGCAAGAGTTGAAAGCTTATTTTGCTTCTGCTGAACTAGATCAATCAAAACTTGACACAAAATTCAAAGCAAGACTATTAAAAGAAATGTTGTCAGATTTCAAAAACCACCTTTTCTTTGAGTTTGCAATACCAGTTGTGCAAGAATTTGAAAGACTGAACAGCCTGTTTCAACAGACAAAAACAGATCCTCATGAACTGTACCAACAGCTATTTCTACACCAGACCAGTCTACAGAACAGGCTGTATGATGGAAGGAGACAGAAAAGAGATCTTCATCAAGTTGATTTTGGTATCAAATTCATAACAGCATGTAATAAGTTCTTGCAGCAGAACAACAGTACTGAGGCTCATCAGGAAATACAATTTGTCAAGGAAAGATGTATGTCTATGCTAGAAGAAGCTCTCAGCCAAATTACAATTAGAGTCCCACAGGCCAGAGATACATTTCAACGTTTAGCAAAATTGAGCCCTACTGTGATCTTAAATCAAATTTCGAGGCCCATGTTTTCCGATTTACCTTTTTACACGACGCTGGAGAAAACATTAGCATAATTGAGGAACAATACAGACAAATGCTTTTTGTGGACTGGAAAGAGGAGGCTCCATTTAAAAAGATGGACTCCTACAGATACTGAGCAGTTTTGGGTTGGTGTGCTTCAGCATTCGTCTTTTAAACAGCTCGCAACCTTTGCTCTAACGTGCCTGACTACCCCGTCAGCAATGCTGTGGTTGAGAGAATATTTTCTCTGGTATCCTCTGTAAAAACAAAAGCGAGAAACAGAATGCAGATTAAACTTCTTGATGCTATTGTCAGAATCAGGACAGAACTGATACTTTTAAACAAATGCTGCAAAGACTTTACAGCATCTCCAGAAATGGTAAAAAAAACTTAACACTGGACAAAGTTTATGCTGCCGATTCAGCTACTTCCAGTGGGGAGGATAATTACATGGATCTGGAGCTTTTTATGTGATGTGAGTATGTGAATATGAATTTTTAAAATTTGAAATGTGGTTTGGCTTATTTTTGGCTTTTTTCTACGAATTTGGCTTATTTTTGGCTTATTTTTACGAAAAGTTTGGCTTAAAGTCAAAATTTTGGTTGGCAACCCTGTATCTCGCAGGTAGAACAGCACGGATGGAACAAAACGTCAAAATAGAAAGGCAGTAAAATTCCCCACAAGTGCAAGTATACCTTGCCCACACTGTACAAGAACATTTCAAGCCCGCATCGGGCTCACTAGTCATCTACGCACACACAGACAAACATAACGCAACTACATTCCCTTGGATGAAAATTTGTGTGGTCATCATCACCTGTGCTAGACGAGCATACTTTTTCAAAACTACAGTACTTTGTTATTACATGTTTCGCCATTTATCATAGTTTTACTCAGTGGCGGTTCGTGATCATTTTTGTTGGTGGGGCCAGACAGAAATTTTCGGAAAAATCATGGTTTCAGTTAGGATATATTTTAATGTATAAAATAATAAATACACGTTACACTTATTTTTGGTGGGGCCCGGCCCACTGTCCCTTAATGACGAGCCACCACTGGTTTTACTACAGTCTCCCCCTATATCGAGATTTCTATATACATCATCATCATAAAATAGCTTGTCCTGAGCAGAACTTTGCCACCCTTAGCAGTTCTTCGAGTTTCTCTCTCTTCTTCTTCTCTCCCTCTCTCTCTCCTAGGCCAGATGTCCTTCAACAACGTGCTCAGTCATTATCAGTTACATCCTGAATCCATCTTCTCTGTGGTCTTCTCTTCTTCTTTAACCGGGATGTCTCCTTCCATAAAGGTCTTCTCTAGCCCTTCATGCCTCTATATATGTCCAAACTACTACAAGTTTCCAATTCTTATTTGAAGCATCAGCCAGTTTCTTTGATTTTGAGTTCTTTCTGGATATATCTATTTGTTCTCTTCTCTGTCCATGATATACGGAGGACTTTTCTGTAACACTTATATTCAAAAGCACATATATGTTTTTCCACTGCTTTGTTAAATGTCCATACTTCACACCATACATGTATATACATACGAATGATTATTACATTGTTTACTTCGCCTGCAATTCTTCTTCTTCAAACGTTCCGTATCGACTAGTTGTTAAATCACTCTTTGTGATTTGTATGTGATCGGAGCTTAAGAGCGATTATGCGTTGTGCTAGTTATGCGCCTACAAGTAGGCCAGCACATCCGATTTCTGCGATACTTTTATTTACTAGGGTAGCTTCCTAGACCCTTACCTTAGTCATCTCTTACAACATGCCTTGTAGGTGACAGTGTTACTATTCTTTGCTCCACTTGCGGGCCCACTGAATTCAGAGTAGTTAGGGGGGCTTAATATGACACCTCTGACTTGTTTTTCGTCAAGGTTTACTTTCCTTATCATAAGTGCTTCTCACTAATCAGGCGAATCTTACACCGACTTGTGGAGTACTTGTAATTTAGATCCCCCAAGTAAGAGATCCGAACATCTGAAATCAAACAACATACCGTGTACAATGAAAGAAATTTTCTCTCTAAACCGATCACTTCTTGATACTCCCATCACTCAGAGTAAACAATGGGGGACTGCCTAGAGTAGTTGATAGTAGCTCGGCCTGCTAGCTTTGAGACGCCTCATAGCTCGGGTTCGAACCTACTGTCCGGCATTTGTTCGATTCCCCTGGTCTTACTCAGGACGATAACGTGAGTACCTCTGAAGTCGGAGAAAATCTGCCTGTATGGCGAGGAATACTAATTACGAGTACATTGAGCACACGGCTGCCAGTGTAAAGTAATTTACAATGTGCACGCTGCTGCCATTGTAAGAAATTGGAAAAACGGATTTTCACGCAAAAATCAGTTTCAGAGATGAAACTTTGTCTGAGTTGAAAGCGGACGAAAGAAAGAAAGAAAAAGGAAAGAGTAAACAATTCATCTCTGTCGTGACTAGTATTTTTGTTTATATCGTTGGATATCAACTTCCAGATTTGGCACTGATAGCATTTAACGTCTGGAGAATTGTCGTGTTGTGTAATGCTCTTTGAGTGTTCATGGTGACACGCTTGTATTTCAAAAATTGGTGCCATTTGTTGTATGATTTGATTTGTTTTAATGCATCTTTGTTGAATTTCGTTAGTTATTCTTCCATTTGCTGATAAGGTTCTACTCAAATATGCAATGTCTTTAGCTTGTTTTAACTGGTGTTTGTCGGTGTATTTACAAAATAGATGAGACTGCAGTCAAACTATGTAATTACGTGTTTTGCCAATCAAATAGTTTTACTAAAGTCTCATCTATTTTGTGAATATTTCGACATTTTTCTGCAACTCTTCGTTGTGACGTATTAGTTAAGTTTTAGTAGTTATATGTGTGGTGTATGTAATTTCCCGTCATTCATTAGAAACGTTTGTTTTTGGTCGTCCATTTATTTTTTTAATTTGTCACTCCTGTTGTTCGTTTGCTTGATAAAGGCCTTGTTGGTCGAAACGTTGCTGTATTTTGTCATTGTTTTTGTAATTTGTAAAAATACAGTACTTTGTGATTACGTGTTTTGTTTGTCGATGCAAATATTGATACTTGTCTTCCTTGTCAACGAATGTCATTATACAGGGTGTTCAAGATAAAAGTAGCCCGATTGACAAATGAAAACTAGCCAATCAGGCTACTTTTATCTTGAACACCCTGTACAAGGTGTCTCTGTGGCGTAGAGGTTGGGTGATCGTCTCTCGTGCCGAAGGTACCAGGTTCGCTCCGACATCGAGCCATCTGGATATTCTTCCAGATATCCTTGATCTCAGTGTAGGTGAGATCGAGTTCCTAGTCCTATCGGAGACGGAAGATAAAATGTAGATCGTGTTCAATTATGAGCACGTAAAAGAACCATTGGCAGTTCAAAGTCGAGAAGAACAGGCTGGAAAGCCGCTACCCGTGCAAATTCATAAAACAATTAAATTACAATTCTGATGAAAATATCTTCATCATCTTCAAAACTTACAACGAGGACCCTTGTGTGTGTTACGGAGTTGGGGTACTGCAGCTGAGATCTTCCTGTGTTAGAAAGAGATCGGAGCACACATGGTTATTCACCGAAATGCAATGATGATGGTCCTTTCAATCAATTAATTAATTATTATACATGGCCTGTTTTTGGCTTTACAGACTGTTAATTGGCAAGTGTTTCATTGTAACAACTTCTGAGTTTGCGTCTATTTCTTTTGTCTTTCAGTTTATCCCTAAGTCTCTCGTGACTGTTGTTTTCCGTGTTTTATCATAGACACACAAAAAGGATGAAGTGTCCATTTATGCCTAGCCAGGGCTGCTCATATGGGGAATGTGCCTTGTCCATTTTGCACAAACCCTACTGTTTTGAGTGGATGTCGTCTATAGAAGTTTCTAACCTCCAGCGGCTAACGGGGATATACTGTCCTGGGAATGCGGGTGTTAACGGTAATGAGAGAGCGGGCAGGCTTGCATCAACAGCATCGATTGTTGAGGAGTTGAAGATGGATAAGGGGAATATTCTTCGGTCTCTTCGCGACTGTTTGTTGGATGAGGACACTAAAATCGATGTTGAATCGATCAAGCGATTTAGACAGTTTGGAATTACCCGTTGTTCAAGTCGAACTGGATGCCTGAGAGGCAGAGTGAGAGGTGTGTTTAATCAGCGAGCCACAAGAACCATCAGTATGCTTAATCTTCGTTATCTGTTGGGGGGAGACTGAGCACCTATGGGTCTGCCTGGAGTGCAATGACGTCAGTTTATTAACCAATAACCAATAACCTACTGTTTCATCCAAAGGATAGACATAGTCTATACGTTTGGAATCAAGCAGAATTTTCAGGGGATGCCAGAAGATGGAATGGAATAAACACAAATCACCAACTTCCTTAGAGTCCCTCTCTGCGGATTTGTGGTCACGGTTTACTTCTCTAGACTTCTGCATAACCGTGCTGACCCACAAGGCAGTAGGGATTTTTATGTATATCAGGGTTTATTGGCATACCCTTTAGCTCTCGCCAACTCCCGCTTCCCTCCCCTATTCCCCTTCCCCCACAATGCAGTGGGAATTGTCTACATATGTTTACTCCGTTAGCCATTTGCTCGCCAGAGCCAACTATAAACTTATGGGTTCAGGTAAAAATTATGGGAAATAAGACGCCAACTATCACGTGACCTCGCATTCCAGTATTGTTGTACATAGACAAAGTTTATTTTCAAATCAACACAAAATGCTAAATCCAAGTTGTATTATTATGCAACAAGTTAAGTTTAACAATAAGGAATATCAATATTATGAATATTTTTCACCAATAAGCAACAATAGACTCACAGAATTGAGTAAAATTGCAAAAAAGCTTGCAGTGTTCTATCAAACACATATATATTCCAGCCCCCAACTTAAACTAGGTCAGGGGTTTCCCGTTAGTTAGAATTGGTTGTGCCCTTCCCCCCACCACCACCACAAAGCAGAGGGGATTTTCTATCAGGGTTTACTTCCCTAACATTTAACTCTCCCGAGTCCCCATCCACAATGTAGCGGTGATTTTCTAATAGGATTTACTCCCTTAGCCTTTAGCTCTGGAGAGTCTCCACTCCCTTCCACAATGCAGTGTAACAGTTGAAGATGGTTCCGTCTACTGTCATAAGGTAGAAGATGAAACATTTGATGTGACATCTAGTGAATGTCATTACTTCGGTTGGAACTTTACGTAAGAGGTTCTTAATGTATTTTTTCCTATTCCATTTGCTTCTTTACAAAATGCGTTCATTTATTTACACAAGCAGATGCCATCAATCACATTTTGTTCATAAAACAAAATGCTATAGTTTAATTTGAACATGCACTCCCAGATAGAGAAGTTGAACAACAATTAATGCGGGAAGAACTTGTCTTTCAATGCAGGTTTTAATGTGGTTAGTGTGGTTAATGTGGTTAGTGTGGTTAATGTGGTTAATGTGGTTAATGTGGTTAGTGGTTAACGTGGTTGGTGTGGTTAACGTGGTTAGTGTGGTTAACGTGGTTAGTGTGGTTAATGTAGTTAATGTGGTTAACGTGGTTAGTGTGGTTAACGTGGTTAGTGTGGTTAATGTAGTTAATGTGGTTAATATGGTTATTTGCAAGAAAGAATACAATGTTCTATTAAAATATAAAGTCAGCCCCACCAAAGAGGAATTTCCGATTTTCCAACGGAGCTAATAGGCCTTATATTATAGTTGGTCATGTTTTACGGAATCTCATGCATTATGGAGGGGTGTCTCTGTAGTGTAGAGGCTATGTACATTCTTCTTCTTCACCCTTCGCCCCTAGGGAAGCATAGGTCCGGAACCAAGGCCTTCCAAGCCCGCCTATCCAAGGCCATCTTTTCCAGATCTCGCCACTCTCTCCCCGTTTTTTTGCATTCCATCTCTAACTCCAGTCTCCAGGTGTTTCTGGGTCTTCCCTTACTTCTATTGCCCTGGGGTACCATCGAGAGCCTGTCTCCGATGCTGTCAGGGGTTTCCTCAGTGTGTGTCCTATCCATCGCCACCTTCTGCTCATTATCTCCTGTTCCACCTGCTGTTGTCCTGCCCTATACCACAGTTCTCTGTTTGTGGTCTTGTCATTTGGCCCTGGAATGCAAATTAAAGCTCTTACCCCTACGCTTAACGGCAAGAGTGGACAATCAATTCCATCATCCACCTGGGGAGAAGACAATAGACAACACGCCCGAGTGTTACCGGGGCCCAAATTTGGGGTGTAAAGAATAGAACCACTGTTACCTGCCACGCATGTCGTAAGAGGCGACTAAGGAGGTTTGGCTGAAATAGAATTCACATGTCCTAAACGTGTAAAAGTCTATGCGTTTAGGGGCCTACCAAACCAATGTGCAACGTATACACGTTCTTGGCAAAGATCAAACGTATCACAAAGAGTGATTAAAATTGGTCGTAAAGAACGAACGCAAAGAAGAAGAAGAATAGACAACAGACAAATTACGATTTATTTCTTACTTTTTTATTTCCAGGTTTATTTCAGCCTTGTTGCCGCCTCCGTTTTTTTCATCCCTGCTTTCATAATCCTCGTGTGTTACATCGCTATCATCGTACTCATCTTTAACAGCAGTCATCTCATCAATAGTGTTACAAAGAAGAATGGTAACAAGGAGGGAGGTAAGGACTTTGTTATCGTAAGGCTTCTTCTTCTTCTTGCCCTTTGTTCTTATCAACCATGTTAACATGATTGCTTGCTTGATTGATTGATTGATTCTTCTTCTTCTTGGAACGCTCCATATCGACCACTTGTCAACCACTCTGTGTGATTTGTATGTGACCTGAGCCTAAGAGCGATTGCACGTTGTACCAGTTATGCATCTACAAGTAGACCAGCACATCCGATTTCTGCGACGCTTTTTTAAACTAGGGTAGCATTCATAGAACCTACATTAATCGCCTCTTACGACATGCATTGTAGGTTGCAGTGGTACTGTTCTTTGCTTCCCTTGCGGGTCCCGGCACTTCACTTGCGGATTGATTGATTGATTATTCTTCGCCTTCTTCTTGCTCGCCAACTATAAGGCGTAGTCAGTGCGTCCAGTATGGGGCTTCTGGTTGATTTTTGCGTGAAGTCTCGCTTTACCTATTATCAGTGTACCTCGCTTTTCATGCGAGCCTTCTTCGACTTCAGAGGTACTGATTGATTGACTGATTGATTGATTGACTGATTGATTGATTGATTGACTGATTGATTGACTGACTGATTGATTGACTGACTGATTGAACCCACAATCTCCAGTATGACAGGCAAATGACTTAACCACTTTGCCAATGAGACCCATAGCGATGTGGGTTTTCCCCAATGTGATTCATAATTTTATCATCGAAGGAGAGGTTGCTGCTGATGACAGAACCAAGGAATGCAAAAGTGTTGACTACTTCGAGCGTATGATTTCCAATGTTAATAGATAGTTCTTTGCTAATAACTTGGAACATTGCAGTGGCGGCTCGTCATTAAGGGTCAGTGGGGTCGGGCCCCACCAAAAATCATGTATAAATAACATATAAATACTAATATATAACTTAACCCAAAACCATTATTTTTCCGAAAATATTTGTCCGGCCCCACCAACAAAACTGATCACGAGCCGCCACTGGAACATGGTATTTGTTTTCTTCAATATGCAAGATCTGCTCTTTGCAGCTACATTGTATTGATTGATTGATTGATTGATTGATTTATAGGACCATCATCATTGCACTTCGGTGAGTAATCATGTGTACTCTGATCTCTTTCTTACACAGGAAGATTGACAGCTGCAGTGCCTAAACTCCGAAGCACCGGCGAGGGGCCCGTGTAATTTTGAAGATGGTGAAGATATTTTTGCAAAAATTTTGTTTTGAATCTAAATGAATTATGCGTGGGCAGCGGTTTTCCAGCCTGATCTTCTCGATTTTGAACTGCCAATGGTTCTTTTGCGTGCTCAACTTAAACACGGGGCCAGCGTTTTATTGTCCGTCTCCGATAGGACTAGGAACTCGATTTCACTTACACTGAGATCATGGATATCTGGAAAAATATTCAGATGGCTCCACGAGGGAACGAACCTGGTAACTTTGCCACGAGAGACGAGCACCTAGCCTCTATGTCATAAAGACCCTCGGCATTGTATTCAACAATAATAATAATAACTGTCCATTGCAAGTGATGACAACAGTCTCAGACGTATGCTGCTGCACCTCTCAGGTGTGCGCGGAAGTCACTGTTGAGTCCATTCCTAGAACATAATCCTCTGTCACAGGTGGGGCATACATGATCAAGGTCAGACATGTGGGTGTTGTGTGTTCTGTCTTTTCACGTAGCTCGTTTTCTCTGTGCCTCTTGTGCTGTTACAGCGCCACATTTGGCGTTCTTGCGTAAAGCACGTGGTGTCTATATCGAAGCATTTCAGAGACACTTTAAGAGCATTTTTAAAGCGGGTTTTTCTGTCTTTCAGCAGAACGTCTGCCACCTTCAAGTTCGCCATACATCAACTGTTTTGGGATGCGTCTATCAGGCGCCCGAGCAATGTGACCAGCCTATCTCACTTCCCATTGTATTGAATCTACAATAGAGGTATAAATAGCACATATATAACACATCAGAGAGCCGCGGTAGCGTAGTTGTTAGTGAACTCACTTCTCGAGGCTGGTGGTCCGGGTGTGCGTGGAATTTTTCCCGACCGCGACTGCTCTCAGGTCGACCCAGCTTCAACTGGGTACCAGACATGCTCTGGGAAAGTAAAGGCGGGCGGCGTGATGCGGACCACATCCCCCATCGTGTGCCGACGGTCAATGAATAATACAGGCCTAACACTGTATTGCCCTATATACCACAAGGTATGAAAGGGTTCCTTTACTTTTACTTTACTTTTATAACACATCGTGCAACGTTCATCACGCACAACGTAAAGACCACACGGATGCCATATAACACTTGAATCGCTCGACACCTTAATTCCTCGATAACCTCATCCTTGTAACCTCACTCGACTCATTCTGTATATCTCACTTGCATCAACAGCATAGATTGTTGGAGAGTTGAAGATGGATAAGGGGGATGTTTTTCGGCCTCTTCGCAACTGTCTGTTGGATGAGAACACTAAAATAAATGTTGAATTATCGATCCAGCTATTTAAGCAGTTTGGAGTTATCTGTTGTAAAAGTAGAACTGTAGGCCTAAGGAACAGAGTGAGGAGTGTGTTTAATCAGCGAGCCACGGGAACCATCAGTATGCGTACTCTTTGACATCTGTTGTGGGAGACTCTGCACTTATAGGAGGGCAATGACGTCAGTTTAGTAACCAATAACCAATAAGAAGGGCCCTGCAGTATATTTTCTCAGTATGATGCAAGACTTGGAAATGTCGCCCTTATATGTTTTTCTTTTAAAAAACCTTCAATTGTGATATTGATTTCGCTACTTATGCCCCCTTTAAGGTTCCGCCTGATGCGGTCGCCTCTCTGTATCATAGCACGGCACGGCCCTGCCAATAAGCATCACTTGCAACCAGTAGCGGCTCGTGATAATTTCTGTTGGTGGGGCCAGACATTTTTTCCGGATAAATCATGGTTTTTGGTTGCTATATTTTAATTTATAAAATAATAAACACACGTTATACATTATTTTACGGTGGGCCCGGCCCCACTGGCCCGTAATGACAAGCCGCCACTGCTTGCAGCCATCAATTTTTGTGTGTGCAATTTTATTGTTTTCTTTTACAGAATTGCTTCGAGAAAACAGCGGGAGAAGGGAAACAACTGTTAGATGTCAGAGTTCTAAAGGAGTTATCCCTAAAGCTAAAATACGAACAATCAAAATGACATTTCTTATCGTTCTTGGTAAGTAAGTTAGTATTTTTGCTTTCTTTTCATTAAGAGTTCCTAGTCCTATCAGAGACGGACGATAAAACTTAGGTCCCGTGTTAAAGTTGAGCACGTAAAAAAACACCTAGCAGTTCAAAAATTGACAAGAGAAGGCTGGAAAACCGCTGTCCGGGTAAAATTCATTAGAAAGATAAATAAAAAAAATGATCTTACAAAATATTTACACCATCTTCAAAATTACATCGGGGACCCTCGCCGGTGCTCCGGTGTTCATGCACCGTCTCTGAGATCTTCCTGTGTAAGAAAGAGATCGAAGCACACATGGTTACTCACCAAAATGTAATGATGATAGTTAATCAATATATTAATCAATCAATCAATATGTGTAAATTTTGTTTTTTATTTTTAACCCTTACACTCCGTAAGGAAGACTGGATGTGAAACCAGTCATGCAATTCATAAAAGAACAACAGATTAAATGGTTTGGACACCTGACAAGAATGCCCTGGTATCGCCTACCACAGAGCCACACAGAAAAATATAATGAGTACAAAGCAAGAGGAAGACCACGCAAAAGATGGAGCGACCACATCAAGAACAACCTTACAAAAATAAATATCAGATTACAAAGTGCCTTAAAACAAACACACACAAGATCACTACGTTTCCCTTTCCCCACCCCTTCCTTACATTTCTATAAAGAAGTTATTGGTTATTGGTTATTGGTTACTAAACTGACGTCATTGCACTCCGGGCAGACCCATAGGTGCTCAGTCCCCCAACAGATATCGAAGATTATGCATACTGATGGTTCCTGTGGCTCGCTGATTAAACACACCTCTCACTCTGCCTCTCATGCATCCAGTTCGACTTGAACAACGGGTAACTCCAAACTGCTTAAATCGCTTGATCGATTCAACATCGATTTTAGTGTCCTCATCCAATAGAGAGTCGCGAAGAGACCGAAGAATATCCCCTTATCCATCTTCAACTCCCCAACAATCGATGCTGTTGATGCAAGCCTGCCCGCTCTCTCATTACCGTAAACACCCGCATGCCCAGGACAGTATATCCAGGTAAGCCGCTGGAGGTTAGAAACTTCTATAGACGACATCCACTCATACCGAAACCTGCCCTTCTGGATCTTGTGAAACATCGACTGAGAGTCAGAGACAACAACTGACCCAGTAAATGAAGTCCCAGAAATCCAATGGAGGGCAGCAGTAACGGCCTCAACCTCCATCCTCATACTAGAAGTAGTTGTCCTGTATGCCCCACTTCGCCTGCAACAACCCTACCATGCGCATAAGCCAAGAAGCTATTTATAAAGAAGTAAATAGTGGAAAAGAAGAAGGAGAAGATAACAAAACATGAATGCACATTAGTGCGCTTTTCACGTTTATACAGGGTGTTCAAGATAATTGTAGCCCCATTGACAATTCGAAAGTTACCAGGTACACATTGAGTTGTGTTTATTTACTATTTAAACCGGTTCTGACTAGCTCGTACTTCGTCACATTTGTTCATCGCCCCTTCCCGCACTACAATTACATAACATCACACAACCTTGACCTATACTACGTCATAGCTGAACCTTTTCATTTCCATACATACATTCCAGATTAGCTCCATTCACAGGCTGCTTTTAAGTTGAACACCCTGTATTACCTTCTGTTACACCAACTTCCGTCATCATTTTCTTTTTTTTTTTCTTTCGTCCGCTTTCAACTCAGACGAAGTTTCATCTCTGAAATTGATTTTTGCGTGAAAATCCGTTTTTTCAATTTCTTACAATGGCAGCAGCGTGCACATTGTAAATTACTTTACACTGGCAGCCGTGTGCTCAATGTACTCGTAATTAGTATTCCCTCGCCATACAGGCAGATTTTCTCCGACTTCAGAGGTACTCACGTTATCGTCCTGAGTAAGACCAGGGAACTCGAACAAATGCCGGACAGTAGGTTCGAACCCGAGCTATGAGGCGTCTCACAGCTAACAGGCCGAGCTACTATCAACTATTCTAGGCAGTAACAAACTGTACTCCTAGGTTGTTGAAAGAAGTGTTTTTTGGATTCAAAAATAGTTGCTAAACTGTCAACTTCTGTTTATGTTGTGCAAAGTGGGCGGTGGCCCGAAAAAGTTTGGGAATCTATGATCTAGATGAATAATAACAATCTAGGTTACAATTTTTTTGGCGTCTTTGAAAACCACATTTCTCTTGACATTTAAAAAAGGGTTTAAAAGCCGAAGGATTGACTTCATTGCACCAGGTTTGCACCCATACGGCTCGGTCCCTCTCCGCAGAAATGGCACGACACCTGCCGATAGTATTGCACAAAGCACGAACTCCGTAGCTCCAGCAACAATCCTAGGGTCTCTGGAAAAACTGCACTCGTGAACAGAATGGCGCGGTCCAAAAAAACCCACGACTTTCGACTCACAAGGCAAAGGGTTTAACCACTTAGCCACATAGACCCCTAAGTCTCTTGACGTTGTTTCGCCCGGTGTAAATTTCACTGCACAGTGACTTTATAAACATTCTGTATAGTTTTATTCAGGAACTGAAATAAATGAGATGAAGAAGAAGAAGAATGTTCCCTTTTCCAAACAAATATTTTTCTCATGTTGTTTCCCCTTGTTTGAGGAGGTTTTAAATCAGGCCTGCATACAAAGAAACATCAAAGGAATAAGAATCCGACAGTCAAGGTTCTTCGGGCATATAATGCAAAGAGGAGGTTTAGAACATTTGGTGACTACAGGTAAAATTCAGGGAAGAAGAGACCGTGGAAGACAGAGGGAGAAGATGTTGGATGGCCTGACATCATGGTTCTACACAAGATCGACGTAAGAACATTACATGCACCAGGCTAAGAGAGTTATGGAGAGACGGGTCGCCTACGCCGGCAGGCATAGCACTTGATTGAGGTTAGAAACGTCAGAACTGATTACATGCACCAAGCAGAGAGTTGTGGAGAGACATGATCGCCTATGCTGGCAGGCATGACACTTGATTGATTGATTGATTGATTGTTTGTTTCTTATGTAGGGGATTGAAGCCTCTTTAAGCCGAGGCACGGCGCTTTCAAACTAAGGCGAACCTTTTATTGGATATATCAGAGCGTGTAGGCCATCAAACATTCATAATAATAATTCATCTCGTACCGTTATACGTTACATAGGGCCTGCAAGTAATTTCTCCATACCGCTCTATCCTGGGCAACTCGCTCAATCTCCTCCATGGAACTGAGACCGATATTTCCTGCCTCTCTCAGCAAAGTTCGTTTCAGGGTCTCCTTAGGTCGACCTCTCTTTCTTGAACCCTTTGCATCCCACTTCGATGCCTGCTTTGATATTCGTTGATCATTTCTCCTCAAGGTGTGCCCAACATATCTCCATCTTCTCTTTCTTATAACAGTTGTCACTAGTGGTTGACCAGACATGTCTTTGATTTCATCACTTCTCCTGAATTCGTTCCATTTTATATTCATTATTTTTCTCAGACATCTATTTTCAATTACATTCAACTTGTTTTCTATATCTTTAGTCATTTTCCAACTCTCGCTGGCATATGTTAGGATTGATACAACATTTGAATTGAAAATTCGTAATTTAGTTTTAATACTATATAACTTGCAGTTATATATTTTATTTAGACTTTATGTTACATTGTGTTTCATCTTCCTGATACAGTATTTATACTCTGCTGGAGTCCATACTTCATCTTCAACTTGTGTCACGTGTTTGAAGTTCTCCCACGAACTGAGACCATTGGTAAAGTTACTACTTTTATACAGAGTCTAGCTCCCCTGAATTCAGCGGCGAATCCTATCATATACGGGGTATTTAGTACCCGAATTTGTGGCCATATCAGGTAGGTAGATGACACGCCTTGCTGTACTTAATTCTCTTTCTTATTTTATCGTTCTTCTCTCTTTGTTCTTCTTCTTCTTCGAACGCTCAATATCTACCACTTGTTAACTACTCTTTGTGATTTGTATGTGATCTGAGCCTAAGAGTGTTTGTACGTTGTGCCAGTTATGCGTCTATAAGTAGGCTAGTACATCCTATTTCTGCAACGCTTTTTTATTTACTAGGTTAGCTACACTAGGTCCTACATCTGACACCTGTTGATTGTTGAGAATATGTAAGGCTGCAAGAGAAGTCATATCCTGAGTTGGAAGATGAGCCTCTATTGTCTGTCGACTGTGTGGAAGTCATCGTTGGACAGGTTATTTTCTAATGTCCATGATATCTCTTTTTTCCCAAAGTATCTACAACGGTGAGGTCAGTAGCTCAAGCGGTAGTGAGATCGATCACAGACCCAAGCGTACCTAGTTCAAACCCCACGATGGGCAAGTTTGGAAGCAAATTCGTTTCCGTGGAATTTTTACAAAGGGTAAAAATAGACCTCACCGTTCAGAAAGCAATGGCAAACTACTGAACGTATAAGTGGTGCCTAGAAAATCAACGACTTGTTTTCTGGGGTTGATGGCTACGTCCTTTAGTATATGCCACGATTTTTATTCATCTACAACTAAGCATCTCAAAGAAAATGTATCAAATTTTATAAGAAAGCGCCGCTGGAACTACATCGGCCACACACTTAGAATGGATGAGAGAAGACTCCTTACCAATCCCTCATATGGACACCAGAGGGAAAGAAAACGAGGAAGACCAAGAGAGACTCTGCGTAGAACCATCACCAGAGCAGGCTCAACGATGGGCCTAGTAAACATAAAAGACTTCAAGCAAATAGCAACGAACCGCGAGACATGGAGAGCTATGACCTCTGCCCTATGCGCCGCCCACAGGCCCAAGAGGAAAGACTAACTAACTAACAACTAAGCCCATCTCCTCGTTGCCACTAAATCTTCTTGTTTTCATCAATATTTCTTGACATTATTTTCACAGACGTCCACCAGTGGTCAGCAAGGTTCCAACATCCATGAGAAAGTGTTGCATAAACAATAGCCCTTCACCTAAACCATCAACCGGAGACTATTCCAGCATCAGTGAAACTGAGGATTTCAGGTACATAACTACTATGTTTAAATCAGTGGCGGCTCGTGATCCTTTTTGTTGGTGAGGGCAGACATAAATTTTCAGAAAAATCATGGTTTTGGGTTAGGTTAGATTTTAATTTATTAAATAAAAAAATACACGTTACACGTTGTTTTTGGGGCGGCCCCTGGCCCTTAATGACAAGCCGCCACTGGTTTAAATGCATCTACTTCTTCTACGAACGCTCCATATCGACCACTTGTTAAACGACTCTTTGTGATCTGAGCCTAAGAGCATTTAGACGTTGTGCCAGTTATGCGCCTATAAGTAATTCAGCACATTCGTTTTATGCGACGCTTTTTATTTACTAGATTAGCTTCCCTAGGCCCCTACCTCAGTAGCCTATTACGATATGCATTGTAGACCGCAGTGTTACTATTATTTGCTCTTATTTCGAGCTCCGGCAACGCACGGGCGCCATATCGACCACTTGATAAACCACTCTTTGTGATCTGTATGTGTTCTGAGTCTAAGAGCGTCTGTACGTTGTGCCAGTTATGCGTCTATTGTATTTTATTTACTAGGGGTCTTCCTAGGCCCCTACTTGTCATGCCTTGTGGGTCGCAGTGTTACTATTCTTTGCTTCCCTTGCAATCCCCGACAACACACGGGCACTTTAAATTTGTTGGCGACTGCAAACTTTGAGCAACGACTACTTATGATGTTATACAAGCCGCTTCGTCCGAGTGGTTACCGGGGCCCAAATTTGGGTGTAAAGAATAGAACCAATGTTGCCTGCAACGCATGTCGTAAGAGACGACTAAGGAGGTTTGACTGAAATCGGATGCACGTGTCCGCTAGGAAATGCTAACCCGAAACAAGTGTTGCAGAAAACGGATGCACCAGGCCGTAAGGCGCATAACATGGTGCAACGACCTCTCACAAAGATGAATGGGATAACGGATTCTACGATCGTCAATCAACCTCGGAGATTTAGCCACGCGGTAAGAATGTCAGACCTACCATCACGAGGGTGGCCAAAAATTACTGCGGCAAGAGGTCGGCACAAACGGGGAAGCAGAATTCATAGGAATTATACCCTATAGAACTGTCCCCAGTATGCAGACTTGAGAAGAAAGAGGTGGCCAACTTACACTAGCATCCAAGACAAACTGTATGGCGTGGCTGATAATCTGAGGCAGACGGCAGCCTTTATTTGAGAATCCGAAATCCCAATCTAGTGAGAACGCAGTAGACAAAATGTATGGCGTGGCTGATAATCTGAGGCAGACGGGTACCTTTATTAGAGAATCCGAAATCCCAATCTAGTGAGAACGCAGAAGACAAACTGTATGGCGTGGCTGATAATCTGAGGCAGACGGCTGCCTTTATTTGAGAATCTGAAATCCCAATCTAATGAGAACGCAGAAGAAGAAGAAGATACAAGCTGCTTGTGCTGTTTACCAATGAATATGCTCTAGCCATCTTGACAATCATAGCCACACAAACAAACAGACTGGCAGCAATAGGAAGCAAAGCAATACGGATTGGAATAAGCAAGATGATTATGATGATGATGATGATGATGATGATGATGATGATGATGATGCTCGTCCTTCACGGGTGATGATGACCATACAATTTTCATCTAAGGAAATGTAGTTGCGTTATGTTTGTCTGTGTGTGCGTAGATGACTAGTGAACCAGATGCGAGCTTGAAATGTTCTTGTACAGTGTGGGTAAGGTATACTTGCACTTGTGGGGAGTTTTACTGCCTTTCTATTTTAACGTTTTGTTCCATCCATGCTGTTCTACCTGCCTCGCAGGCCGAAGAACGTGTCAAAGAAGTGTGCGCCAGGCTGATCTGTCTTGAGTAACATTCTCCCATATACAATAAACAATATATGTATCAGATGAATAAGGGAGACCTGCTACCGAATCGTAAGATACCTCCTGGACTTGCACACTATTCAAGCAGAACCGCCCTAGTGTTTACCGGGGCCCATATTTGGGGTGTAAAGAATAGAACCAGTGTTACCTGCCACGCATGTCGTAAGAGGCGACTAAGGAGGTTTGGCTGAAATCGGATGCACCTTTCCTAAACGTGTAGGTCTACGGCCATACCACTTTGAAAATACCGGTTCTCATCCGATCACCGAACTCAAGCAACGTCGGGTGTGGTTAGTACTTAGATGGGTGACCGCTTGGGAACACCACATGTTGTAGACATTTTTCGGGGTCTCTGTGGCTAAGTGGTTAAGCCCTTTGCCATGTGGGTCGAAGGTCGGGGGTATGAATCCGGACCGCGACGTTCTGGTCACGAGTGCAGTTTTTTCCAGAGACCCTCTAGGATTGTTGCTGGAGCTAAGGAGTACGTGCTTTGTGCAATACTCTCAGCAGGTGGCGTGCTATTTCTGCGGAGAGGGACCGAACCATATGGGGTAAAACCCGTTGCAATGAAGTCAATCCTTCGGCTTTAAGTCTATGCGTTTAGGGGCCTACCAAACCAATGTGCAACGTATACACGTTCTTGTCAAAGATCAAACATATCACAAAGAGTGATTAAAATTGGTCGTAAAGAACGAACGCAAAGAAAAGAAGATAGCAGAACCAAACTATCATAAGTAAGTCCTTACCTCAAAGTAAAAGCTGACATTTGATACTCGCTATCATATCAATACTTAGGTAGCTAAACAACAGGTACTTCTGAAGTCGTTGGAGAAGGTACGCCTGCATGACAGGGGACATTGATAATAAGCAAAGCAAGCCTTCAAGCAAAAATAAGTAACAAGCACCATACCATGTACCCAGACTACGTTTGAACACATAGCGGGCGAAAGTAGAAGAAGAAGAAGAAGATGACACCCACTCAATAAGATGCTGATTATATCCAAAGGAAACAGACTGTAAAGAGAAGCATTATGGATCGGTCGTGCCTAAGACGCCATGCAGCTAGAAATTATTGATAAGCGGGATAACAATGAAGGAAATGAAATACTTTGAACATATTAACGCATGACCAGGACCAGTGGCGGCTTGTGATAATTTTTGTTGGTGGGGCCAGACAGATATTTTCGGAAAAATCATGGTTTCAGTTAGGATATATTATAATGTATAAAATAATAAATACACGTTACACCTTATTTTTGGTGGGGCCGACCCACTGGCCCCTAATGACGAGCCGCCACTGACCAGGACAGTAGATCCATGCTAGCTTCTGGAGGTTGGAAACCGCTATATATGACATCCATTCGTACTAAAGTTAATTGCATATTCTTTACAGGACTTCGCGAATCAACCCCAGCTTTTTAACGCTCTTTAATTAAGGGCAGCTTTCAGAATGAGTGGATGTCGTCTATAGAAGTTTCTAACCTCCAGAGGCTTACGTGGATATACTTTCCTGGGTATGCAGGTGATTACGGTAATGAGAGAGCGGACAGACTTGCATCAACAACATCGATTGTTGAGGAGTTGAAGATGGATAAGGGGATATTCTTCGGTCTCTTCGCGACTGTCTGTTGGATGAGGACACTAAAATCGATGTTGAATCGATCAAGCGATTTAGGCAGTTTGGAGTTACCCGTTGTACAAGTCGAACTGGATGCCTGAGAGAATGCATACTCTTCGATATCTGTTGGAGGAGACTGAGCATCTATGGGTCTGCCCGGAGTACAATGACGTCAGTTTTGTAACCAATAACCAATAACGCTGTTTGTGATTTTTCTAGGCATTATTACGGTCAGTAGTTTGCCTTTGCTTTCTGAACGGGTAGTGACATCGTCCTTTTGTAAAGGTCCACGCGAAACAATTTGCAACCAAACTGTCCGCAGCGTGATTCGAACTCAGAACGTTGGGGTTCATAGACCAGGTCACTATCCCCTAAACCACAGACGCCACCCCACTCATACTAGAACCTGTCATTCTAGATCTTGCGAAGCATCGACTGAGAGTCAGAAACAACAACGACTCCAGCAAACAGAATATTGGGTTTTGATATACTTATTTGTTTAGTTACTTCATAAGCGTGTCTTTCTTCCATTGCAGACTAACAGGAGAGATAAGACACAGTGTTTCTCACAACGGCATCAACAGGGTCCCACTAATCCAGCAACAACTGACTGACGCGGATAAGGAGCTACTGTCCATGCATGTTCGGACAAATTTTGCTGCTGACACTGTTTGACAATCTTGAATAAGATTAACAAAAGAAACCCTTCACAAACCTGATTACTGGGTGTAATATAATTAATAGCATCATCAAGTGCCATGCCTGCTGACATATTCAAGCATGAATCTCCTCTATAAATGGCAGTACTGGGTACTGACTATCAATTAGAATTGACATTTTTCTGTGTCATGAAGCTGCGCTGGCTGAATTATCTCTATCTCTTTCTCTTTATATCACTCTCCCTCTCTCTCTCTCTCTTGTCACTCTCTGTCTCTTCCTTTACTATTGTATTATTATTGCTATTATATGATTTTGTATATATTGGGAGTACAGTATCGCAGGAATGTGGTTTGGAAAATGACAACATTAGGAAAATCAAGAAATCAAAACTTTCGCCATGCTCAACAAAATGTGGAAAGCCAGAGGATTGAATCTTAAACAAAAACTTAATATATATAAATGCAGCATGTATGATATTGTCTCGTCTCTGATATATACAAGCACAATAAACTTATAGCATGTGTTTGTGCAAACACTGTTCGATGGAACCTTACCTGATTATTCTGTGTCTAGTTATAACGAAGCGTTTGAGAAAGACACTCAGTGAGCCATTTTTTTAGAATGACTCGCTGGTTGTGTTCGTAAGGACGCTCGTATTGCTAGGCTAGGCGATGGGTGTCGTAAGAAATGAGAGTAAGTGGTTCGAATCCTGTGTTTGTCTATTTGTTTTTCGGAAGCTCTTAATACCTGTACACTGGTTATTTGTTGATCATGATGTTATAATAAAGAAGTTAGTGCTGGAAAATGACCAAAAACATTGCACACAAGTTGGAGACATTTCAAAATAAATGTTTAAGAATCCTGACAAATAATTGGTCAAGACAATAGCAATTAAAGAGCTTTTAAAACGAGCATAGTGCGCATCTTTGGAGACCAACATTATTGTTTTTGTATTTTGTAATACTATAGTACTTTGTTTTTACTTGTTTTGCCATTGCTACATAGTTTTACTGCAGTCTTCCTTATATCGATGAGACCAGCATAAGTCAAACAGCTCTTTGTCAGTATCAACAGGCGGAACAGACACTAGAGCATGTCCTGCAAGAATGTCCTCTCCTGTGTGAGCTGAGAAGAAAATGTGACGACACTGGGCAACAACCCGGTAGCAGTGTGACGACACTGGGCAACAACCGGTAGCAGTGTGACGACACTGGGCAACAACCCGTAGCAGTGTGACGACACTTTGCAACAACCCGGTAGCAGTGTGACGACATTGGGCAACAACCCGGTAGCAGTCTGACGACACTGGGCAACAACCCGGTAGCAGTGTAACGACACAAGAAGAAGAAGAAGAAGATATTTAAAGTTATAAAATAATAAATACGTTATACATTATTTTAGTGGGCCGCCCCACTGACCCTTAATGACGAGCCGCCACTGATGGTCATATATATTAATCAATCATGACTGAACATTTAAGTCGACTGTGTGCAACCATACCCTTGAGGCTTCTGTCCGGTCTACAAGTCTTGAAACTGACAATTTTGGAAAACAGAACGTGGCAGGATCAAATAGTGACCCAAATATAAAGACTAAATAAGAGCCAAAACAATTAAAGATTTGAACTGAGAAAACAAATGTGTTCTTTTTTTAATAAATTTGCTGTCAAATTTGTATCCACGGTTTAGTCACAAAATGTATATCTGGCATAGTATGTACATTTTGGTGTGAATGTGGCTGTGTTATTCCTTTTCTTCAGTTTCAGTTCAGCTTCAGTTTGGAATATCTTCATTGCACTCCGGACATGTCCATAGGTGCTCCGATCTCCTTCGCAATATCTCCATCAGCGTCCAGCGACTGACCGTACCAGTTCGATTTGGATTGATGAGCCTACTCGTATACCTGTCGTGCTGTTCTTTTCTTGCCACACCAATCTTCAAACCCAGCTCCCGCAATCTAGTAGTTGACGTGGATTGGTTTAGATGAAGATCTTCTCTGCGGCCACACTCTATGAGGGCGTTCACGATGTCAGCTCTGTCCATTGGCTATCCCTCTGATATGGCGGCAGAGCCAGCCAGTCTGTCTGCTCTCTCATTGCCAACGACAGCCATGTGCCCCGGAACGAAAACAAGTGTAATTCTACAAATTGTTGACGCCTGCAGTGATTCAGTCCATTGCCTGCACACCGAACCGGCCTCCACCTTTCGGATCATACTCAATGAGTCACTCAGAATGCGTGCATGAGAGTAGTTTTGTGACTCCAGCCAGAGTAGTGCATTGGTCACCGCCAGTACCTCCTCTTCTTCTTCTTCTCTTAGCTCCCCTTGAAGCATAAGGCATGAACAAGTTTCTTTCAGCATGATCTGTCTTTGTTCATTCCAGATCTTTCTCATACTTCTTTTCTCTGTCCACGGTTTGTCTCCATGTCTTTCTCTCTAGTTCTAGGTCCAGCCCTATCTCTCTTGCCTACTTCTCTTGCCTACCTCTCTTGCACCTGCACGCCTACTTGCTTACCTCTCTTGCCCCTCTCTTGCCACCCTCTTGCCATCTGCTACTCTTGCTTCACCTCTCTTGCACTCTCTTGCCTACCTCTCTTACCTCTCTTTCCTCTGCTTCCACTTTGTTCCTTCTTGCCTACTCTGCTCTTGCTACTCTCTTAGTTCTGTCCTTGCCTCCCTCTCTTCCTCTCTTGCCTACCTCTCTTGCCTACCTCTCTTGCTTACCTCTCTTGCCTACCTCTCTTGCCTACCTCTCTTGCATAAAGCATGAACATATTTCCTTCAGCCAGATCTGTCTTGAGCAAGCAGCTTAGTTCATTCCAGGCCTTTCTCGTCTCTTTTTTTTCTCTGTCCACGGTTTGTCTCCATGTCTCTCTCTAGTTCTATGTCCACCCCTATCTCTCTTGCCTACCTCTCTTCCTACCCATCTTGTCTACCTCTCTAGGTCGCCTCTACCTCTCTTGCCTGCCTCTCTTGTTTACCTGCTCTTCCTACCATCTTGTCTACCTCTCTAGATCGTCCCTACCTCTCCTGCCTACCTCTCTTGCCTACATCTCATGTCTACCTCTCTTGTCTTTGCCTACCTTTCTTCCCTACCTCTCTTGCCTACCACTCTTGCCTACCACTCTTGCCTACCACTCTTGCCTACCTCTCTTGCCTACCTCTCTAGGTCGTCCCTACCTCTCTTGCCTACCTCTCTTGCCTACCTCTCTTGCCTACCTCTCTTGCCTACCTCTCTTGCCTACCTCTCTTGCCTACCTCTCTTGTCTTTGCCTACCTCTCTTGCATAAGACATGAACATATTTCCTTCAGCCAGATCTGTCTTGAGCTAGCAACTTAGTTCATTCCATGTCTTTCCCATCTCTTCTCTTTCTCTGTCCACAGTTCGTCTCCATATCTCTCTATGCCGTCCCATACCTCTCGTGCCACCATTTCAAAGACACACGTGGGCGTCTGATCTTCTGCATTCTTAATGTATGTCCAAATCACTTCCATCTCCTACGTTTTATTTCCTCATTGATATTGTTGATGTCTGTGCTCCGGGTGGATCTCAGTATTTGGTATTCTCTGGTTCCAACGTATTCGGAGAATTCTTCTGAGATATCTTCATTATTCATGTTTGATTTGCCAGAAAAATTCTGCAGAAAACGGCCAACTACGACTTGTTGTTATAATTAAAAAAATAAAATGATGTGCTTTGTTTTCGAATTGTCACCATTTTCTTCAGTTTTGTAAATATATTTATTATTAATTGAGACGTCTTCATTAATAAAAGGAGAAAAAATTGTCAAGCGTTTGTATTAATTAATGTCGTTTGTATTAATTGATGTCGTTTGTATTAATTGATGTCGTTTGTATTAATTGATGTCTTAATGTCCCTTCTCATTGACATGAAAATCGTGGCATATCCTTTACAGGACGTAGCCATCAACCACAGTAAACGAGTCGTTGATTTTCTAGACACCACTTATACGTTCAGTAGTTTGCCATTGCTTTCTGAACGGTGAGGTCTATTTTATCTTTTGTAAAAATCCCACGGAAACGAATTTGCATCCAAACCTGCCCACCGTGGGATTTGAACGAGGTACGATTGGGTTTGTGATCGAGCTCACTACCGCTTGAGCTACAGACGCTCACGCAGACCCTTCTCATTATCATTACAAAATTTGTAACTGGAGTCGGATAAGAACAATGAGTTTTTTCGTAAGAACCCCAGAGGAAGCAACGGAAGCCAATGAATATGATCAATAAATAGACAGGGTACAAGTATTAAGAGCTTCTGAAAAAACAAATTACCAAACACTTCGAACCATTCGAAAGACTTACTCTTATTTCTTACGGCATCTATCGCATAGCCTAGCAATACAATCGTTCTCACGGACACAACCAGCGAGCTATAACAAAACTACACTCATGCGTGTATTTGGGTGATTCATTATATGATGAAGGTGAAGGCTGGTTCGTGCGACAATGCCTGATTATCAACAATAAACAGATACAGGTATTAAGAGCTTCGAAACAAATGACAAACACGGACTCGGGACCACTTCTAGTCCTAGACCAATCGCCTAGCCTAGCAATAAGCTTACAGGCTTCAGTAATTTGAATTACACTCATATTTGTTCCGGGGCTCATGGGTGTCGATGGCATTGAGAGAACAGACTGGCTGGTTGGCTCTGTTACCATATCGTGGAGTCAACCAATGGATAGAGTTGGTATTCTGAACGTCCTAATAGAGTGTATCCGCAAAGAGGATTTTCAAAACCAACGTTGTCCTTGGTTATTTTTAAAGAATTTTCGAACTAACAGTTTAATGGGGGAAAAACATATTTTAGCCGAAAAAAAAATTAGTATACCAACTTATTAAAACACAAAATCTTCTACATTTGTATTATGTTTCACGCATCCCCTGATACTGCCTCGCGCCAATCTGGGAAGTGCTCCTCACAGGTTGAGAGCCACTGCAATAAACAGTGCGCTTCAACTGGCAATGCAATTCAGATACAGTGGAATGTCCCTCAAGCAAAAGTTGAATCACATAGATAAATAATAGAGGCAGTGACAGACACCAAGTACGAATCGAACACAATTATACGCGTAATTACGTAAAGGCAAAACAAGAATACAGAAAGAAGACCAATAAATTATGAAACAACTGACTGCGAACATCAAACAGTCAACAAACAAAGTCAACAAGATGCTGTCTGGTAAACATTAGTAATGGTGAACTGTATAATTCTTTTTTTTAATAATGAGCTCTTAGCAGATAAGCACAGGACGATTATGAAGATGGGACATTGTCTTAACGACAGTCACGTGTCATTATGGTCACATGATATAAACAAACATGGCGGGAGTTCAGCCCATAAAGGGTTCGTATTTATTCAACTTTGCTACGAAAGTGAAACAATGCAGAAATACGATAGGTACTTGACCAAAAGATGCAAGAATCGCAGCCATGCTTCAAACTGACAGTTCAAAATACTTTTACATTCTTTGGATCGAATTGCAAAGAGTAGTTCATAAGTTGTTATACTAGATCGAACACGGAAGAAGAACATGGTAGGATGAAAATGAAGTCTTTTCAGTTTCAGATTTCACAGGTAAGAGTACTGTTGTTAAACTTTCGAATAAAAATACTCCTTTTGTCGATTTTGAATATGTAGCATAATTATATACGCATATGTAGACACCATCATCCTGTAGCTTGTCCTGAGCAGAACTTTGTCACCCCAACAGCCCTTCGGAATTTCTTTCATGTCCGATGGCCCGCCTCTGCAGCCATAAAATGCTCAAACCATCAGTTACATTATTAATTCCCCCACCCACTGTGGTCTTCCTCCTCTTCTCAGTGTCGGATTGCCTCTTTTCACAATAGTCTTCTCGAACACTTCGTATCTTTTTAAATATAAGTCCAAAATACTTCAATGTTCTTATTTGTTATTATACAGGGTTTTTTGTGTGTTCTTTCTGGATATATTTATTTGTTCCATTCTCTGTCCATAGTATATGGAAGACTATTCTGCAACAGTAATACTATAAAGCAATTATATATTTTCCCACTGCTTTGTTAAAGTGTCCATGTTTCACACGCATACATTGTCACTGGGAATATGCATATTCATAGTATTCTGATCTTTGTTTATCTAGACATGCAAATAGTAAAGTTCCATAGAGAGTGGTAGTTGCAATCCTGTATACCACTGGGAACAAAATTATTTGATAGCAGTAGTATTAGTCGTTATAAGCGCTCACAGAAGTAGTATGTATAATTTTTAGAACGATAATGCAACTTAGAATGTCTAGGATATCAATAAATTAAAGGACTTACAGTTCAGAAAATTAAACAAACAACATATAATCGGCTGCGGAGTCGATTGTGTCCTGTTCTAAGGCGCAGAATGACAACTTGTTCCAATTTGCTCATATTATAGTAATTGTATTGTGTTGGTATTTGTGGCTTTCTGATTAATTTAATCATCCTTTTCTTTTGGTGCTAGTTCAGTAACCATAAGATATGATAATGACACACCTTCTAGGTATGTCTCTCAGCATGTGGCACCTAATGGCACAAGTTCCTTGTTGGTTTGTCATGTATATTGATTGCTAGTATAGTTATTGGTTACTAAACTGACATCATTGCACTCCGGGCAGACCCATAGGTGCTCAGTCTCCCCAACAGATATCGAAGAGTATGCATACTGATGGTTCCTGTGGCTCGCTGATTAAAAAAAACCTCTCACTCTGCCTCTCAGGCATCCAGTTCGACTTATAGTATAGACATTTAGTATAGACTGCTAGTATAGACATTTGGTAAGACAACTCTGATGAACAGTGGATGAGAAAAGAAGGCCTGGACCTAAAGAAAAACATGGAGAACTGTGGGAAGAGAATTGAAAGATTATGGTCTGATAGGGGAAACAATTAGTAGAAAAGCAGCAGTGTGGTAGCAATGGACATCTTATGGGGAAGCCTTATGTGTCAAACAGGACACAATCAGTTATATCAGTTATATGAGGACTATCATCATAGCACTCCGGACATGTCCATAGGTGCTCCGATCTCCGCCTCAGCAAATCAGCAGCGTCCAGCAACCCAACACCCAGTTCGATGTTGATTAATCAATCTCTTTGCATATTTAGTATGTCGTACTTCTCGGGCTGCACCAATATTGACATCCATCTCTTTCAATCTGGTCAGTGAGTGGGGATTGACAGCCCTGAAACTCCTCTGTTCGGAAAGACTCTCTCAATGCAGGAAGAATGTCTTTCACAAAACAGGACACAAAGAGGATGTAATGTGTCATTTCCAAATTTCCATTATTATTGTTTTATCTCATGGTGATCTTCTGTCATTCTTTTGTTGTCACACTGTTACCGGGTTGTTACCTAGTGTTGTGGTTTTATGTTTTTGTCTTGTGCTGCTCTTGTGGCTTTGGTGATAGTTATTTTTGATTTGTGACAGGAGTCTACTATGCCATCTGTCCATCTTTTTCATGGTCTGCCTCTGCCTTTTTTCCTAATATTATGTTGTAAAGACTGTATACAGTTGAGTTAGGTTGCATTATTATTAAGTGGCTGAATCAGAATGTTCTCATGGTGATACACACTGGAAACTATTTTGTATATCCCTTTATATTTCATTCATAGATTAGTTAATAAGTTCTTCAATCAACATCATCACACATTGCGTTTAGTTAATAAGTTCTTCAATCAACATCATCACACATTGAGTTTAGTTAATAAGTTCTTCAATCAACATCATCACACATTGAGTTTAGTTAATAAGTTCTTCAATCACACATTGCGTTTAGTTAATAAGTTCTTCAATCACACATTGAGTTTAGTTAATAAGTTCTTCAATCAACATCATCACACATTGAGTTTAGTTAATAAGTTCTTCAATCAACATCATCGCACATTGAGTTTAGTTAATAAGTTCTTCAATCACACATTGAGTTTAGTTAATAAGTTCTTCAATCAACATCATCACACATTGGGTTTAGTTAATAAGTTCTTCAATCAACATCATCACACATTGAGTTTAGTTAATAAGTTCTTCAATCAACATCATCACACATTGAGTTTAGTTAATAAGTTCTTCAATCACACATTGAGTTTAGTTAATAAGTTCTTCAATCACACATTGAGTTTAGTTAATAAGTTCTTCAATCAACATCATCACACATTGAGTTTAGTTAATAAGTTCTTCAATCAACATCATCACACATTGAGTTTAGTTAATAAGTTCTTCAATCAACATCATCACACATTGAGTTTAGTTAATAAGTTCTTCAATCACACATTGAGTTTAGTTAATAAGTTCTTCAATCAACATCATCACACATTGAGTTTAGTTAGTAAGTTCTTCAATCAACATCATCGCACATTGAGTTTAGTTAATAAGTTCTTCAATCAACATCATCACACATTGAGTTTAGTTAGTAAGTTCTTCAATCAACATCATCACACATTGAGTTTAGTTAATAAGTTCTTCAATCAACATCGTCACACATTGAGTTTAGTTAATAAGTTCTTCAATCAACATCGTCACACATTGAGTTTAGTTAATAAGTTCTTCAATCAACAACATCGCACATTGAGTTTAGCTAATAAGTTCTTCAATCAACATCATCGCACATTGAGTTTAGTTAATAAGTTCTTCAATCAACATCATCACACATTGGGTTTAGTTAGTAAGTTCTTCAATCAACATCATCACACATTGAGTTTAGTTAGTAAGTTCTTCAATCAACATCATCGCACGTTGAGTTTAGTTAATAAGTTCTTCAATCAACATCGTCACACATTGGGTTTAGTTAGTAAGTTCTTCAATCAACATCATCACACATTGAGTTTAGTTAATAAGTTCTTCAATCAACATCATCACACATTGAGTTTAGTTAATAAGTTCTTCAATCAACAACATCACATATTGAGTTTAGCTAATAAGTTCTTCAATCAACATCATCGCACATTGAGTTTAGTTAATAAGTTCTTCAATCAACATCATCACACGTTGGGTTTAGTTAGTAAGTTCTTCAATCAACATCATCACACATTGAGTTTAGTTAGTAAGTTCTTCGAGCAACATCATCACACATTGGATATTTCCACACATACTCAATTCTCCAATACAGCAACCATCTCAATTTTCCCCACACTCACTGTGCTTAAGTGATGTTAGTTGGTACATCTTCTCTGTACTCCAGAGATAGCACTCTCATCCTTGTTGTTATATAGTAGAAGACTAAAGCCTCTTTAATGTGGCACGCTTCTTTCAACCTAAATATGAACCCTTTATTGGTTATATCAAAGCATGTAGGCCAAACAGACATGAAAAATAAGAATTAACTTCTTTCAGAAAATCCTGTCATCCTCACGGAGTTTGTACACTATTGCTGAGATCTTCCTATGTAAGAAGGAGATCTCAGCACACATAGTTATTCACTGAAGTGCAATGGTGATGGTAAAAATCAATATATACAGATCACTGGCGCTACCCATTCTTTGTACGTTGTGAGAGCTGGACGCTCAATGCAGAATTGGGCGAAGAATCCAGGCCTTCGAATATAAGTGTTACAGATGGTACTACGTATTAGTTACATAGAACATAAGACGAATATTTATGTAAGAGACCAAATACACAACCTTGCAGGTCGACAAGTACCACTCTTGACAATCCTGAAAAGGAGTAAACTTGTGTGGTTCGGTTCGGGCATGTGATGAGACATGACTCACTCTCCAAAATTATACTACAGGTAACAGTTGAGGGTGGAAGGAGGGCAGAGAAAATCCTGATTTAACAACATCAAAAGCTGGTCCGGGCAGAGTTTGTCCACACTGCCGAGGAGTTGAAGACAGAGACTCATGGTGTGCTTTTGTGCTGATGTCTCCACAGTGACACCCTATGACCCTAATGGGTTTATTTATTATTATATATTATTTTATTATTATTACATTTATTATTATATATTATAATAATGATGGTCCTATCAATCATGAATCTGTTTATGAGTTATTCCTTAGTCTCATTGTCATACTACCCCAGGCATTCTATTTGCATACTTCTTCTTCTTCTCTTCCACCATTTACTTCTTTATAGAAGTGTGGGTGGGGAGGGTGTCGAACAAGCACAATGCCTTAGTAAGCACACACAAGATGCAGTGATCTTGTGTGTGCTTGTTCTAAGGCATTTTGGAAGCTGTTATTAATTTTCTTAAGTCTGTTCTTGATGCTGTCGCTCCATCTTTTGCGTGGTCTTGCTCTGGATCCATTATACTTTTTCAGGGTGTCTCTGTGTAGCCGATACCAGGGCATTTTTGTCAGATGTCCAAACCATTTAATCTGTTGTGCATAACTGATTTCACATCCAGTCTTCTTCTGATTTCTTAATTTCTAATGTTGTTCTTACTGCAGCTTTTCTAATTCACTTCTCCGTCCTTATAGTTTTCCGGTCATTATCTGCTGTTGTAATGTCCAATAACAGCAGCTAATGAGCGGAAAATCATAAAGACAGAGATAAGATGTGTTAGAAGAGCTGCAGGTGTGACAATAAGAGACAAACTTAGAAATGAAGAAATCAGAAGACTGGATGTGAAACCAGTCATGCAATTCATAAACAACAACAGATTAAATGGTTTGGACACCTGACAAGAATGTCCTGGTATCGCCTACCAAAGAGAGCCACACAGAAAGAGTATAATGAGTACAAGGCAAGAGGAAGACCACTTAAAAGATGAAGCGACAACATCAAGAACATCCTTACGAAAACAAATATCAACTTACAAAGTGCCTTAAAACGAGCACCCAGAAGATCACTACGCTTCCCCACCAACACTTCTATAAAGAATTAAATGGTGGAAGAGAAGGAGAAGAGCTGCTGTTATTTGTCATGTTTGACACTGGTAACATAGTGTTGGCCAGAAAATCGTTCTTATAAGACGTGTCTTATAAGACATGATAAGTGTAGCTGAGGTCAAGGAGGCAATCAATTCCTTGATAAACAATAAGGCAGCGGGTGATGACAACATTACTGCAGAAGTGCTCAAAGCGGCTGATGATACAACTATTAGCCAGGTGCAAGAACTATTTAATAAAGTATGGGAAGAAGAAACTGTCCCAGATCAATGAAAGAAGGAAATAATTGTTAAGATCCCCAAAAAAGGTGATCTCAAAGATTGCAACAACTGGAGAGGGGTCACCCTATTATCAGTAATGACCAAGACTTTCTGCAAAATCATTCTTAATAGAATCAAAGGAGCAGTGGACACAACCCTGAGAGAAGAACAAGCTGGTTTTAGACCTGGGAGAAGCTGCTTAGACCAAATAATTACCCTACGACTAATTTTGGAGGAACATATTGAGAAGCAACAACCACTCATACTAAATTTCATCGATTTTAAAAAGCCTTTGATAGTCTACACAGAATCTCTCTGTGGAATATTCTGAGATGCTATGGAATACCAGACAAAATAATAAACATTATAAAGAGCCTCTATGATGGTTCACAGTGTGCAGTTCGCACTGATGGTGGACACAGCGACTGGTTTATGGTTGAAACCGGAGTAAAGCAAGGCTGTATTCTATCTCCGCTATTGTTTGGAGTGGCCATTGACTGGGTGATGCGAAAATGTTGCAGGGGCGAAACTGGCATCGATTGGGTAGAAAATAGTCAACTAGAAGATTTGGATTTTGCAGATGATATTGCCTTGTTAAGTAGAAACAACCAAGATGTGCAAAGAAAAACAGACAACTTGTCATCTATAGCATCAAAAGTTGGACTGCAGATAAGCTATGAAAAAACAAATATAATGAAGACACCTATGGCAAGTAATGCAGATATCACACTGGAATCTAAAATGATAAAAATAACAGAGCAGTTCACCTATTTGGGTAGCAATTTTGATTGCACAGGAAATGTTAAAAAGAAATTATGATACGAATTGGCAAAGCAACATCAGCTTTTAAAAGTCTAAATAAAATATGGAACTGCAAGTTATATAGTATTAAAACTAAATTACGAATTTTCAATTCAAATGTTGTATCAATCCTAACATATGCCAGCGAGAGTTTGAAAATGACTAAAGATATAGAAAGCAAGTTGAATGCATATGAAAATAGATGTCTGCGAAAAATAATGAATATAAAATGGAACGAATTCAGGAGAAGTGATGAAATCAGAGACATGTCTGGTCAACCACTAGGGACAACTGTTATAAGAAAGAGAAGATGGAGATATGTTGGGCACACCTTGAGGAGAAATGATCAACGAATATCAAAGCAGGCATTGAAGTGAGATGCAAAGGGTTCAAGAAAGAGAGGTCGACCTAAGGAGACCCTGAAGCGAACTTTACTGAGAGAGGCAGGAAATATCGGTCTCAGTTCCATGGAGGAGATTGAGCGAGTTGCCCTGGATAGAGCGGTATGGAGAAATTACTTGCAGGCCCTATGTAACGTATAACGGTAGAGAGGAATTATTATTATTATTAGTATTAATACAAAATGTACTTTTTTTTTAAAATACACAAACGTTTTTTTTACCTTTACTCTTCTTCAATCCTGTTTTGCCTCACAGCGTCATGATAAGAAGAGATTTCTAGAACGAACCCTTATGTGCACATCATAAATAGTGTCTTTCGTCGCCTCTGTTACCTCTGAGGTTCGCCTTTTCCGTGGCCGGTTTTTTACAAGCAACATTGCTCTTTAAGGTGCACAGTCTGTTGGTTTTCTGCTTATGTGGCCGAATCGTTTAATTTGTTGTTTTTGATGAAGTTCAGTACTGATGTTGTACCCACTTTTTTCCTGATGTCTTCATTTCTAAAACCGGTCTCTTCTTGATACTCCCATCATTCTGTGTAGACACTTCCCATCATCTCTGTCGTGACTAGTTTTCTTTTATCATTTGATGTCAGCGTCCAGGTTTGATACACGAAACGTTACATTTATTGTGCAATCTCACGTAATATACTGTCACTGTACCACTTTCCAGTGTATTTAATATTCATAAATTAGTTTACCTATTTGATGCGCTTGTGACTAGAAGTATTGCTACTTAACCGTTTGTTATGGTTTGTGTCATGTGACATTTGTCCAGTTTTAATACTGGATTGGAAGTGATAGCTCAGTCGTCTTAGCTAAGTTTTAATTGAACTGGATTTGCGCTCTTAGTGGATGGTGGTTTAAACTGCAGTACAGTTGGTTTTCACATAATCCTCGCCTGGTCTTCGGTATAAGTTCTCGATCTAACAACTATGCCTGTGGACAGCTAGTTGAAGGGACAGGGCTTTGATTGAACTCTGAGGGAATTGTTGTTGACTCTGTCCAGATTTCTTATTTGTAGATGGAAGTCTTAGATGGTTACTTTTTCTTACAAGTTTGGTTTGTATCATTTCAAATTAGTTCTGTATTAAATCTGTATTTTTTTCATTTAAAAAATGTTTTGGAATGGGATATATCGTCGATGTTTTATTTAATTGTGTATTTCTATTTTCATTCTGAATTGCTTTAGGAGACTGAGCACATATAGGTAGGTATGTTCGAGTTGCTATATATCAGAATCGGTTGTGGTGGGTCTTGAAGTAGAAGCACAAGTGCCTAAACATCGTCATCAGTCCGTGTCGCAACAAATTTCCACTCAATTGGAACTCGTGCTTTTCTTTATTAGGAAACACCAGAGATTTGTGGAGATCCATGATCGTCTACACCGGCACGGCACCTGATGATGATGATACCTCAAACATAGTCTTATGCGGGGATTTAAATATCTGCTTCGAATGTTCGTCTACATTAGCCCCACGGCCGTGGTTTTTCCCCCGCTGTTTATTTAGTGTCGACTGCATTGCGTCTTGTTCACCTTTCTTTTCTCATCTTTCTTTTCTCATCTTGTCATCTTTCTTTTCTCATCTTATCATCTTTCTTTTCTCATCTTATCATCTTTCTTTTCTCATCTTTCTTTTCTCATCTTTCTTTTCTCATCTTGTCATCTTTCTTTTCTCATCTTATCATCTTTCTTTTCTCATCTTGTCATCTTTCTTTTCTCATCTTTCTTTTCTCATCTTGTCATCTTTCTTTTCTCATCTTATCATCTTTCTTTTCTCATCTTTCTTTTCTCATCTTGTCATCTTTCTTTTCTCATCTTGTCATCTTTCTTTTCTCATCTTTCTTTTCTCATCTTGTCATCTTTCTTTTCTCATCTTGTCATCTTTCTTTTCTCATCTTGTCATCTTTCTTTTCTCATCTTATCATCTTTCTTTTCTCATCTTTCTTTTCTCATCTTGTCATCTTTCTTTTCTCATCTTGTCATCTTTCTTTTCTCATCTTTCTTTTTTCATCTTATCATCTTTCTTTTGACATGACGAAATCCAACGTATCTTCTGTATCTCTTTATAAATATCTTCTAGACTAGTTAGAGAGGAAATAAGATGGTATGATAGGTCACAAATGAGGAACTTATGGAGAGAACAAGACAGATTCCAGTGAACGAACAGGTTAAAAGACGCTGGCGCTGGATAGGACACACTTTGCGAAAACCAGAGGGGAATATAACACGAAGGGTCCTTGCCTGGAACCCGCAGGGACAGCGAAAGAAGGGAGGCCGAGAAATACTTCAATCAAATGTGAAGTCAATGATGTTCTATCGCTCGGAAACATGGAAGACAACAAAAGAAACCACCAGAAAACTGCAGACCTTCATAAATGGATGTCTATGTAGAAAAGAGAGACTGAGATGGTATGATAAGATTACAAAAGAGGAACTCAGAGAAAGAACAAAGCAGATACCAGTGGAGAAAGAGCTAAGGAAGAGACGCTGGAGATGGATAGGACATACATATCAGCGAAGAAAGCTAGAGGCTAACATTAAAACGTTAGGTAAGACATGGAAAAAATTGAAAGTGATGGCAGGAGAGAGGAAGAGCTGGAAGAAGTTTGTTGAAGATATCTTCTCAGTTGGGAGTTGAAAGGTTAAGGAGACCAGGTATTTCTTGAAATCTTTCTCTCTCTCTCGCGATCGTTCTTCTTCGGCCATATTTATCATTCTAATTGTGATATATACACATCCTTTGCCAAGAACGCAATTTTACATGAACGCAACGTTTAGTACCATTTGGAGCTCTAGTGCTTATCCTTCGGTGAAGTGTCCGATTTCAACCAGCGTTTACTGGTTCGCTCTCCGTTAGCATTTTGCTGTCCCCAGCCAACCTACAAGGCAGCAGGTTGCTATTTTCTTTTAGGTTAGCAACCCTTAGACGACCTACCTCCCGGGCTGATGAGCGTCATATGCCCAAAACCTACTTTTTTGACTGCTTGGTTTTCCTGCCGTCCAGTTTTGTGTACGGTTTACTCCGCTAGCCTTTGATTGTCCCCAATCAAACTGCAAGGCAGCAGTAGTTCTTGAAATCTATTATTACTAATCTTATCTTCTCAGGTTTACCCAATTATTCCTATAAAGAAGTCTTTCTTTGAAACCACTTAAAATATTTTTTCTATTTCCTTATCTGTTTTCCAAGTCTCTTATCTATAGAGGAGGAACTGTCCTAACACAAGTTTTATACAGGGTGTTCAAGATAAAAGCAGCCTGTGATTGGAGCCAATCTGGCATATATTTATGAAAATGAGAAGGTTCAATTATGACGTAGTAAAGGTCAAGGTTGTGTGATGGTATGTAATTGTAGTGCGGGAAGGGGCAATAAACAAATGTGACGTAGGGCGAGCTAGTCAGAACCGGTTTAAATAGTAAATAGACACCATGCAATATGTAACTGGCAACTTTCGATTGTCAATGGGGCTGCTTTAATCTTGAACACCCTGTATATCTGTAGCTTTATCGTTGTGCCGTAAATATTAGATCTCTAGATATTGCGAAGCCTTCTTACATTTGCCCTTCCAATTCTTTCTATAATTTCGACCATAATGTCACCCATATGTTGTCGGGACTCAATTGGAGCAAAGAATAGTAACACTGCGGCTTATAAGGCATGTCGTAAGAGGCGATTAAGGTAGGGGCCTAGGGTCTAGTTACCCTCATAAATAAAAAAGCCTCGCAGAAATTGGATGTGCTTACCTACTTTCAGGCGAAAAACTAGCACAACGTAAATTCGATCGTAATCGATCACATACAAATCACAAAGAGTGGTTTAATAAGTGGTCGATATGGAGCGATCGAAGAAAACCATAATGTTTCTATGTGAAGAAACAGTTCTGCCCAAGTAGTTGTTTGTTTTCCCCGATCCAGAAGCACTTGAAAGTAAACTATTGGGATGTAAAACCATACAAGATCTCCAACTGCTAGCAACGAACCGTATCACATGGAGATCTAAAACCTCTGCCCTATGTGCCGCCTTTGACACGAAAGGAACAAACTAACTACTGTAACTAACTAGAAGCACTTGAGCTTTTCAGCTCTTCGGCTCGGTTCCATGGATATCGTAACCCTTCGGCTCGGTACCACGAACACTGTAAATCTGGAAAACTTGTTGCTTTTCTGCAAGCCCACGGAATTGAACCGCACTCACAAGGGGCTTGTCACTAGTCGTCCAACGCGCTACGAACACGCTGGGCAGGCGGGCAATCTTAAGTAGTTAAAATCTGTTACTATGTCTAGCTTGGTATCTTCTATTTGTATGTGTGAATTTCTGCTTCAGCTGAGCTCTCTTGTGCTAGAAAGGGGGGGATATGTTTCGGTCCACTATGAAGCACACATTCCTAAACGGTTTGAGAATCGCTATTCTTCTATTAGGATAAATTAGTTACATAGAACATAAGACGAACATTTATGTAAGAGACCAAATTATCAACAACAAGTACCACTCTTGACAATCGTGAAAAGGCGTAAACTTGCATGGTTCGGGCATGTGATGAGACATGGCTCACTCTCCAAGATTATCTAACAGGGAACAGTTGAGGGTGGCAGAAGGAAAGGAGGGCAGAGAAAATCCTGGTTTGACAACATCAAGAGCTGGTCAGGACAGAGTTTCTCCACACTTGCTCGAAGAGTTGAAGACAGACTTTATGGCGTGCTTTTTGTGCTGATGTCTCCACAGTGACACCCTACGACCCTAACGGGTTATGGGCTTTATTATTATTATTATTATTATTATTATTATTAGGATAATTAATCAGTAAACGATATTTAATTAATTATCTTTATCATTTGCATCTCAAAGTGAAACCAAGCTATCACTGACACCACATTACAACTATCTATATCATGATTTCACTTTGAAGTAATGTTATCATAGAGTGAAGCTGATTACACTAATTTGTGTGATTATCAATGCCCTTACTGTATCGTTACATTTGAAATAAGTCAGTGAATGTTTATCACATATAGACTTATGTTATCATTACTTTGTCAATCTTCCAATTCGTTAACTTGTTTATCAAGCATACAGTTAATATATAATATCATTTATTTGTCACTCTACGAAATCGTTCGGTTTTAGATCAACCCTCGCGGTTGATATTTGGTTCTCACTGTGGATCTATGTATCTGGATTTCAACTTTATGGATTTAGTGGATATTTTGTTTATTGTCGCTGTTTGTTTGGGGTATGTTTAAAATATTTATGTTAATATTAATTATCTGTTTAACACATTAACTCGTTTACTAGTTAGTGTTGTAGTTTGCACCAGTTCGTCTGTTCCGTTTGGACAGGTGCCACAGTCTGCGTGATAATTTGTTTTATTGTTAAATTAGCACAAATTTAGAAGGGTTGGGATCGGTTAGTCTCTCTTAGGAGGGGATGGGGTTATAATTAGTGGCCTTTCTATGATTCGCAAAATACAAGTCAGTCACACCTCCCAGTGGTGTAGACCAGGAAACTTTAACCTCAATGTCAAAGGCTAACGGGACAATGACTAGCCTACGGAGAAGGGTTGCCTAGGTTAATTTTTATTTTTTTATTTTCTGATAGTGAGTAAACCCGACAAATAATTTTGGATGAAAACCGGCTACGCCCCACCCTCCACCCATCCTTTTCCACCCAGACTTGTGATATGAGTGGATGTATTCTGATATACAAGAACCAGCCTCCCAGCTATGGGCAAATAGCCTTTGGGTTAGTCTCGTCGGGAGAGGCAAACGTTATTGGGGGTTAACTCAAACATAAAATCTGGCGTGGATCCCCTAAGGCGGGCAGGCATCGTGTGATGTTCTTCTTCTTCTTCTTGCGTTCGTTCTTTACAACCAATTTTAATCACTCTTTGTGATATGTTTGAACTTTGCCAAGAACGTGTATACGGTGCACATTGGTTTGGTAGGCTCCTAAACGCATATATTTCTACACGTTTAGGACATGTGCATCCGATTTCACCAAACCTCCTTAGTCGCCTCTTACGACATGCATGGCAAGTAACAGTGGTTCTATTCTTTACACCCCAAATTTGGGCTCCGGTAACCACTCGGGCGCTCGTGTGATGTCATACCAGCAGCTACTGCAACCAAACTGATACCAGACATCGTGCTTGCACCCCTCTTGACTCTATCAGCAAAGTTGAGAAGAGGTAGTGGACGCTTGGGCAACTCAGCTACTCCATACAAATTGTCCAGTTAAGGCTCACGGAGAGGTCACTTCGGGGTCGACTTTATTGCTCAAACCAGAGCCAACTATAAACTTATGGGCCTTCGGACTCTGGTAAGAATTATGGAAAATCAGACCACAACTACACCACGTGACCTCGCATTCCAGTATTGGTGTATATAGACGAATTCATTTTAAAAACAACACAAAATACTAAATCGAAGTTATATTATGTAACAAGTTAAGTTTAACAATAAGGAATATCAATATTATGAATATTTTTCACCAATAAATAACCATAGACTCACAGAATTTAGTAAAATTGCAAAAAGGAGGGGGAGGTTCTATTAAACATATATAATTTCCAGTCCCCTTCTCTGATCTAGGTCAGGGAATCCCCGGTCAGTTGTCTGGCCTAGTTATCTAGAGTTGGCTGTGCTCAAACCAACACGGAGAAGCACAAATGTATCTTAACGTATTTTAATTGTTACCGTTTCTTAATGTATTCCTTCGCGTTATGCTAGTTTTGGTCTCAAATATACACGTACAATAAGCTTATGTTATGTGTTTGTGCAAACACTGTTCGACCGAACCTCACCTGATTATTCTGTGTTCAACAGGCGAGCGTTTGTGAAAGACACTCCTCAATAAAGCGTCTTTTTAAGGAGCTAGCTGGCAATGGATGTGGTAACGCCCTTGTGTTCCGAGCCCACGGGAAAGAAAAGAATAGTAACACTGCGGCCTACAAAGCCTGTCTTAGAGGTGACTGAGGTAGTGGTCTAGGAAGCTACCCTAGTAAATAAAAAGCGGAAATCGGATGTGCTGGCTATTATAGGCGCATAACTGGTACAACGTACAATCTCTCTTAGGCTCAGATCCTACAAATACAAAGGGTTTATAAGGGGTCGATAGGAGTGGTCACTACGCAGAATACTAAAAATAAACTGACAGGACAAAATTCCAGACAGCGAAGTCCTCACAAGAGCAAAGATCCCAAGCGTCAACACCCTGTTGCAGAAGGCCCAACTGAGATGGGTCGGTCACGTTGCTCGAATGCCTGATAAACGCATCCCAAAACAGTTGATGTATGGCGAGCTTAAAGGGGAGACGTTTAGCTGGTGGACAGAAAAACGCTTTAAAGACACTCTTAAAGTGTCTCTGAAATGCTTCGATATAGACACACGTGCTGGGAATCCCTTGCGCAAGATCGCCAAATTGGCGCTGTAACAACGAAAGAGGAACCCGAATAGCTGAGAATCATCGTATTGTTGAGTCACAGAGAAAACGAGCAGCGCGAAAAGACAGAGCACACAACACGCACATGTCTAACCTTGATCATTTATGCCCCACCTGTGGTCGGGGATTCTGTTCTAGGATTGACTCTACAGTCACCTCCGCACACACCAGAGAGGTGCAACAGCACCCGTCTGAGATTGTTGTCATCATCGCTTGCGATGGACGGCTATTATATGGAGTGTTTGAAGAAGAAGATGTCGTCAGAAATAAGGGTTTCTGGTTCGAATCCAGTGTTTGGTAAATTATTTTTTTTTCTTCTGGAAGCTTCTAATATTTGTACACTGTCTATTTATTGTTCATATTCATTAGCCTCTTTGCTTCCCCAGATGCCTTAACCGATTAGCTACTGAAGCCCGCGTGCCCAGCGTGTTCGTAGCGCGTTGGACTACGGGTGACTAGTCCTCTGTGAAGTGCGGGTTCAACTCCGCGGACTGGCAGAAAAGCTACAGGTTCCCCAGATTTACGGTGTTCGTGGCACCGAGCCGAAGGGTTACGATGTCCATGACACCGAGCCGAAGAGCTTTCAGTTCAAGTGCTTCTGGATCGGAAAAACAAACAACTAACTACTGAACTGGGGCGAAAACAGGTTGTGACTGAATTCAATTTAAGTCCTATTTTCCCATTGCAGGTGTATGTACAAATTCAGCGGCAGTTTCCTTAATTATTAACAGATTTTTATGAGTAATATACCATTTTGTAGGTAAATGAATTTTCTTTAAGACCGTTCTAAAACGCATAAATAGTGGCCCTCCAAGCGGCTTATGGGGGTCAATCAGTTAAAACTACTATCATCTTCCGACTATCATCTATCGTCTATCATCTTCCGATTATCATCTATCGTCTATCATCTTCCGACTCAAGATAGGCCATAACAGACTGAACAAACACCTACACAGGCTAAGATTGTCCCCAACCCCTCTGTGCCCTGTGGCTGCGCTGAACAAACCACAGAACATGTCCTGCAAGACTGCCCCTGTATGTCCTCCCAAGAAAGGAATGCTGGCCCTACAACACAACACTACATTCAAAACTACATGGCACTAGAGATGAGCTCCAGACAACAGTCGATTTCATCATAAGAACGCGTCTAACGGTATAATCATCATAAAAGCGATCGCAAAGAAGAAGAAGTTAAAACTACTTATTATCTTCTGACTAGCCTTCAAGAACAACCACACTAAAGCTTTGATTCGTGAATATCATTAGATGCATGCACAGGAAAGATAGCACAATGTGTCATGCTTAGGCCTGGTAACTTAGCGATATGACTGATAATAGTGTTATAATGAGATCAGGTGATAACTGCACGGACTCAGAATGTATACCTGAAATGAAAATATAACCTCTCGATTATTTACTGTAAATGTGAAACTGCTTATTCCGCCCGTGTTTTGTCGGGGCCACAGGGAAGCACAGAATAGTAACACTGCGTCCTACAGGGCCTGTGAGGTAATGGCCTAGGAAGCTACCTAGTAAATCTCGCGATCACCGCTTAGACTGATGTACCAGATTTCTCCATAAATTCTGCTGAGGGCTCCGTTCCTCCGTACAGCTTCTCCTTTAACTCGGTATTTTCCGGCCATGTCTCGTTTCTCAAGCCTGCTAGCAGTGGACAGTCTTGCAGTAATTGCTCTGCCGTCATGTCCGCCTTCTCACAGTGGCACAGGATAGTTGTGCAAATTTTAAATTTGTTGTAAAGGTGGGACCGGAGTCGGTTATTGCTGGTTTGGCTGCAGAATATGACAACTTGGCTCAAGTAAATAAAAAGCGTCGCAGAAATCGGATCTGAGCTGGCGTACTTACAGGCACATAACTGGCACAACGCACAATCGCTCTTAGACTCAGATCACATACACATCACAGATTGTGGTTAACAAGTGGTCGATATGGAGCATTTGAAGAAGAAGAAGACTGCATCTTCGTTTATGTTTAATAAATGTGCATCAGTTTATCTTGATTGATTGATTGATTGATTGATTGATTAATATAAGAGAAGTAAAAGTAACTGGTATATAGGGCAATACAGTGTTAGGCCTGTATTATTCATTGACCGTCGGCACACGATGAGTGATGTGGTCAGCATCACGCCGGCCGCCTTTACTTTCCCAGAGCATGTCTGGTACCCAGTTGAGGCTGGGTCGACCTGAGAGCCGTCGCTGTCGGGAAAAATTTCACGTACACTGCGGGAGTTGAACCCGACCACCAGCCTTGAGAAGCGAGTTCACTAACAACTACGTTACTGCGGCTCTCTGATATAAGAGAAGACTGCAGTAAAACTATGTAGCAATAGCGAAACACGTAAAAACAAAGTACTGTAGTTTTACAACATGCAAGTACTAAAACAATAACAATAGACATCGACGTTTCGCCACACAAAAGGAACCACAAGATAACATGGAAAGAGAGCTGACACTACAGCTAAACAAGCTCTCAGAACACAACAAAATTATTCTCAAGTGGATACCAGCCCACTGTGGCGTACCAGGAAATGAGAGAGCATACAGACTGGCTAAGGAGGGAACAAAACTTACACAACACAAACACCCAGTGTCACTACCAGAAATTTTTTTTTTTTTCCGATCCAGCTTGTGACATTTTGACATTCTGAAAAGCACTTGAGCTTTTCGGCTCGGTGCCGTGGACATCGTAACCCTTCGGTTCGGTGCCACGAACACCGTAAATCTGGGGAATATGTGGCTTTTTCTGCCATCCCGCGGAATTGAACCCGCGCACACAGAGGGATAGTCACCCGTAGTCCAACGCGCTACGAACACGCTGGGCAGACGGGCCACTACTAGAAATCAAGACACATATCAAGCGAAAGTACAAAGAGGTATGGAGACAATAAACCCACAGAAAACACCCACAAGAACTCATCAGCAGACTAAACAGAAAACAGCACACAACAATCTTTCGTCTAAGAACAGGTCACTGTAGACTCAACCACAACATGTACAGAATAAAGCCTGCTCAGACTGCACAGTGTGCATGCCAGACAGAAACACAGAATCCAGAACACATCCTGCAGTCATGCCCATCATACATACACCAACGAAATAAAACATGGCCTCATGAACAAAGTCGAGACCAAGCTATGGAGAACTCTCGAAGAACTCCAACTAACATGCAGCTTCATAGAGGCAACCCATCTCTTGGTTTAGACGAGCATACGAAACCGAACGCAAAGAAGAAGAAGAAGATTTGACCTAAATGATTTTATCAAACAGAAGGGAAGTAATTCACTTCTTACATGGCATACATAACATCTACAATTAGACAATAAAACCCATTTTAGCGCCGTTAGAGACTCTCCGCCTTTCATACAACTTGTCTGCGAAAAATCTTACGCGTGTACTGGCCGACTACTATCTCGAACCAAGAATTACTTGCACGATGCCAACAAGAGAATATGGGCACTATCATCCGAAGACGACGCTGGAGATAAATTTGGGACATGTGATGCGCATGGAGACTGGCTCCGACACGAAAACTGCACTGAGATGGACTCCAGAAGGTAGGCGAAAGCGTGGAAGACCCAAGACGACCTGGAGGAGAACGATAGAGCAAGAACTGAAGGAATGGAATCATAGCTGGAACACAATACAGAGGAAGGCCATGAACAGGGAAGAATGGTGTGCGTTTGTTGTTGCCCTAAACGCCAAGGGCGTAACAGGCTAAAGAGAGAGAGATTTATGGTCTAATTGTATGCCCGTCTGCCCAGCGTGTTCGTAGCGCGTTCGACTACGGGTGACAAGCTCCCTGTGAGTGCGGATTCAATTCCGCGAGCAGGCAGAAAAGCCACAGGTTCACCAGATTCACGATGTTCGTGGCACCGAACCGAAGGGTTACGATGTCCATGGCACCGAGCCGAAGAGCTGAAAGCTCAAGTGCTTCTAGATCGGTTAATGGTCTAATTGTATGAAATGAAAATCGTGGCATATCCTTTATAGGACGTAGCCATCATCCACAGTAAACGAGTCGTTGATTTTCTAGGCACCACTTATACGTTCAGTAGTTTGCCATTACTTTCTGAACGGGGAGGTCTATTTTACCCTTTTATAAAAATCCCACGGAAACGAATTTGCTTCAAAACTTGCCTACCGTGGGGTTTGAACCAGGTACGCTTAGGTTTGTGATCGAGCTCACTACAGCTTGAGCTACAGACGCTCACTAATTGTATATGTTATGTAAATAACTCTTTATAAACTTTTATTTTTTCGTGGTAATTTAGAAAACAAAAAAGCTGCATTTTTGAAGGACAACTTTGTTATGAGTTTGTTGTGCGTTAGGTAGAACTTGTTATATATCGTTTCTTTAGAACGTATAACACCTGAGTGGTTACGGGGGCTCAAATTTGGGGTGTAAAGAATAGAACCACTGTTACCTGCCACGCATGTCGTAAGAGATTACTAAAATAGGGGGAAGACTGCAGTAAAACTTGGTAAATAGTGAAACACGTACAAACAAAGTACTATAGTTTTACAAAATACATAAACAGTGACGATAAACAGCAACGTTTCGACCAACAAGGCCTTTATCAACAAACGAACAAACAGGAGTGACAAATTAAAATGAAACACAAATGGACGACCAAATACCAACGTAGCTAAGGAAAATCTGGAATAAAAACGAATAACGAAATAAATGTAACACAAAAACACACATAAAAACTAGAAATAGAAAAGAAACAATGAAACATCTAGTAAATATATAACTTGAATACATGCAACATATACCCATATAGATTATAAAGCATGGGAAGAGAAAGTACTAAGAAGCATAAGAATGTAATACATGCAACATATACCCATAGAGATTACAAAGCATGGAAGAGAAAGTACTAAGAAGCATAAGAATGTAATACGTTGAGCCCGCGTGGTCGCAAGGTACCATACAAAGAAATCAACCGATTCTCCAGAGCAAATCGACTACGATCATCAGAGGAACATGATCGGATGGCTGTGACCTGGACATCGCAAGCTCCTGAATGGCCAGTATCATTGAAATGGGTAGCTACAGGGGTCACAGAGCATTGGCGTATATCGCGCAAGTGTTGGGCGAATCGGTCACTGAGTCTCCTGTTTGTTCGTTTGCTTGATAAAGGCCTTGTTGGTCGAAACGTTGCTGTTTATCGTCACTGTTTATGTATTTTGTAAAACTATAGTACTTTGTTTGTACGTGTGTCACTAAGAGATTACTAAGGAGGTTTGGCTGAAATCGGATGCACATGTCCTAAACATGTAAAAGTCTATGCGTTTAGGGGCCTACCAAACCAATGTGCAACGTATACACGTTCTTGGCAAAGATCAAACATTATCACAAAGAGTGATTAAAATTGGTCGTAAAGAACGAACGCAAATAAGAAGAAGAAGAATGTATAGCTCTTTTGTAAATGGTAAACATAATAAATCAATCAGTCTTACCATGCCTGCAGACGTAGGCGATCGTTTCTATCCACAACTCTCTCTCACTCTCTGTCTTTTAACCCAGTTGGAGCATAGGCCCTCAACCAACTCATGCCAAGTCCTCCTTTCTCTAGCTATCTCCTGCAGCTCCCTCCAGCTCTTCTTTATATTCTTGATCTCTGCCTCTAAATCCCGTCTCCGTGTATTTCTCGGCTTCCTTCTTTCGATGTCCTACGGGTTCCAGGAAAGGACCCTTCTTGTTATATTCCCCTCAAGTTTTCACAAAGTCCTATCCAGCGCCAGTGTCTTTTTTTAACCTCTTGGTTCACTGGAGTCTGTCTTGTTCTCACCATAAGTTCCTCATTTTTGACACTATCATACCATCTCAGTCCCTCTATTCTGCGCAGACACCAGTTGATGAATGCTTTTCTCTCTCTCTCTCTCTCGCTCTGGTGTAGTTTATCAGTTTTGATACATATCTTTGGTCGAATCACAATGTCAGACCATCTAAAATTGTCTTCCTGTCTCTACCACATTGGACTTCTATATCTACCATATTATAAAATATAGAACTGCAAGTTATATAGTATTAAAACTAAATTACGAATTTTCAATTCAAATTTTGTATCAATCCTAACATATGCCAGCGAGAGTTCTAAAATGACTAAAGATACTCCCGAGTGGTTACCGGGGCCCAAATTTGGGGTGTAAAGAATAGACCACTGTTTCCTGCCACGCATGTCGTAAGAGGCGACTACCATAAGTTCCTCATTTTTGACACTATCATACCATCTCAGTCCCTCTATTCTGCGCAGACACCAGTTGATGAATGCTTTTCTCTCTCTCTCTCTCGCTCTGGTGTAGTTTATCAGTTTTGATACATATCTTTGTTCGAATCACAATGTCAGACCATCCAAAATTGTCTTCCTGTCTCTACCACATTGGACTTCTATATCTACCATATTATAAAATATAGAACTGCAAGTTATATAGTATTAAAACTAAATTACAATTTTCAATTCAAATTTTGTATCAATCCTAACATATGCCAGCGAGAGTTCTAAAATGACTAAAGATACTCCCGAGTGGTTACCGGGGCCCAAATTTGGGTGTAAAGAATAGACCACTGTTTCCTGCCACGCATGTCGTAAGAGGCGACTAAGGAGGTCTGGGTGAAATCGGATGCACGTGTCCTAAACGTGTAGAAGTCTGCGTTTAGGGGCCTACCAAACCAATGTGCAACGTACACAGGTTCTTGGCAAAGATCAAACATGTCACAAAGAGTGATTAAAATTGGTCGTAAAGAACGAACGCAAAGAAGAAGGAGAAGAAGACTAAAGATATAGAAAGTAAGTTGAATGCATTTTAAAATAGATGTCTGCGAAAAATAATGAACATAAAATGGAACGAATTCAGGAGAAGTGATGAAATCAGAGAAATGTTTGATAGACCACCAGTAACAACTGTTATAAGAAGGAGAAGATGGAAATATGTTGGACATTGCTTGAGAAGAAATCATCAAAGCAGGCATTGAAGTGGAATGCAAAGGGTTCAAGAAAGAGAGGACGACCTAAGGGGACCCTGAAACAAACTTTGCTGAGAGAAGCAAGAAATATCGGTCTCAGTTCCATGGAGAAGATTGAGCGAGTTGCCCAGGATAGTGCGGTATGGAGAAATTGCTTGCATGCCATATGTAACGTTAACGTATAACGGTACGAGATGAATTATTATTATTATCTACTATATTCGACTTCTGTCTCTACTCTTTTTTTTTTTACTCTTGTCCTATTTGATTATTTGGGTTATTGGTTTGGGTTATTGATTATTGGTTATTGGTTATTGGTTACTAAACTGACGTCATTGCCCTACGGTCCGCTCGTGTGGTGCCGGGGCCCGCTAGGGAAGCAAAGAATAGCACCACTGCGACCTACAAGACATGTCGTAAGAGGCGACTGATGTAGGACCTAGGAAAGCTACCTAGTAAATAAAAAGCATAAAAAGGGAAAAGGATGTGCATAACTGGCACAACGTACAATCGCTCTTAGGCTTAGATCACATACAAATTACAAAGAGATGTTAACAAATGGTCGATATGGAGCGTTCGAAAAATAAGAAAGGACAAGAAGCACTCCAGGCAAACATATAGGTGCTTAGTGTCCCCCAACAGAAATCGAAGACTATGCATACTGATGGTTCCTGGGACTTGCTGGTTAAACAGACTCTTACTTTCATTTCACTTCTCTACTTTGCTTAGAGGCCTACCAAACCAATGTGTAACGTATACACGTTCTTGGCAAAGATCAAACATATCACAAAGAGTGATTAAAATTGGTGGTAAAGAACGAACGCAAGAAGAAGAACTTCTCTACTTGATTCTACTCAAATTAAAAATATTTTCAATTGTTTTTTTTCCCCAGATTTGTATGATATTTCACACCCAACAATAGTTTTGACGCCATCATTATGACAATGAAGTAAGTATTCATTTGTCTTGTTTATTTTTCGTTTGATTTATTGGCTTTTAAAATAGCTTTCGCTTTCTTTAATTTAATTTCCGCCCATGTGTATGTTGCCAGGACTCACAAGGGGAGGAAAGAATAGTTACACTGCGACCTACAAGACATGTCGTAAGAGGCGATTAAGGTAGGGGCCTAGGAAGTTACCTAGTAACTAAAAACGTCGCAGAAATCGGATGTGCGTGGCTACTTGTAGACGCATAACAGGCCAACGTACAATCGCTGTTATGCTTGGATTACATACAAATCACAAAGAGTGGTCGATATGGAGCGTTAGAAGAAGAAGCAATTTGTATTTCGCATCTTGGCTTTAGCTTAGTTGAATAATATGTCTTTGTTAATGTTATGAGGTATAAGACTTCTGGGACCAGGGGTGTAGCTTAAAAATTTAGACAGGTATTTTTGTGTATATATAACGGAATATTGACTGAAGAATCTGAAGGAATATTGACTGAAGAATTTGTTGTTACTAGACTTCATCAAGAAACAACAAATTAAATGGTTCGGCCACGTAAGCAGATTACTATCAGACAGTGCACCCCAAGAGCAATGCTGCTCCGATACAATGGGTACAAAGCAAAAGTCCGGCCACGCAAAAGATGGACCTCAGAGATAACAGAGGCGATGAAAGAGACTACGAAGCGCATACTAGGGCCCGTTTTGAAATCTCTTCCTGACCTGACGCTGTGAGGCATACAGGATTCGAGAGAAGAAGAAGAATCTGAAGGTGAAACACGTAAAGCAACGTACTGTCGTTTTGATAGATATGACTGTCGTCATTGCACTTCGGTAAGAAACCATGTTTGCTCCAATCTCTTCCTTACACATGAAGATCTCAGCGACAGTGCACGAAATTCGTAGAACCAACGAGGGTCCCCGACGTAAGTTAGGAAATGTTGGGAATTATTTCTGCAGGAATTTTATTTTTAATCTTGTCTAATGAATTTTAGAGAGCCGCGGTAGCGTAGTTGTTAGTGAACTCGCTTCTCAAGGCTGGTGGTCTGGGTTCAACTCCCGCTGTGTGCGTGAAATTTTTCCCGACTGCGACGGCTCTCAGGTCGACACACCTTCAAGTGGGTACCAGACATGCTCTGGGAAAGTAAAGGCGGCCGGCGTGATGCTGACCACATCGCCCATCGTGTGCCGACGGTCAATGAAAAATACAGGCCTAACACTGTATTGCCCTATATATCACGAGGTATGAAAGGGTTCCTTTACCTTTACTTTTTACTAATGAATTTTGCCTGGGCAGCGGCTATCCACCTTGCTCTTCTCGATTTTGAACTGCCGCGGGTTATTTTACGTGCTGAAATTGAACACGTGACCTACGTTTTATCGTTCGTCTCCGAAAGGACTTGGAACTCGATCTCACCTACACTGAGATGAGGGATCTCTGGAAAATATCCAGATTGCTCCACGAGGAGCGAACCGAGTAACCTTGGAACGAGATGCGAGCACCTAACCTCTACGTCACAGATATACAGAATAAAACAATATACAGAGACGTTTCGACCAAAAGGCCTTTATCTAGCAAAGGATACACCAGAAATGAAGAAATTCAGACTTCTTATACAGCAGAATAACATCTTTTATTGCAGTCTTCCTTATATCGATAAATAGTCTACATGAAATGGATTGACCGTCTGTAAAGATGAAATAGAAATGGATTGACCGTCTGTAAAGATGAAATAGAAATGGATTGACCGTCTGTAAAGATGAAATAGAAACGGATTGACCGTCTGTAAAGATGAAAAAGAAACGGATTGACCGACTGTAAAGATGAAAAAGAAACGGATTGACCGTCTGTAAAGATGAAAAAGAAACGGATTGACTGTCTGTAAAGATGAAAAAGTTTATATATTTCATCTGGTTTAATCACGTGACCAGATCGCCCGACCATACGATACCAAATCTCTCCTTCAGTTATCCGTTGAAGTGAAAAGAAGTAAAAAATAGAATAATAAATAGAATGACAACATGAAAGATGGACAGATGTTACATTCGGAAGAAAAATGTGATCAGAGACCTGGTAGAAGCTAGCCCAGAGAGTATCATCATCTCTACGACCTCCCAAACGGTGTTTACACTTTCACCTGTATATTGCAATGTGTACTGAAGTAGCTGGTATACTGACTCTGTGTCCACCAAAATAAACACCGGAACCAGTATATCTTACCAGAAGGATTGTAGTGGATAGCCATTTCACCCCCAGGTGGCAGCTGAGGAAGACAAGTAGCTTTAGTTTATAGTATAGTTGGTAGGATATATAATTAGTAGAGACTTAGTGTTTGCACTCTCTAAACAGAATGGCAATACTAAACGAGACAATGACGTTTTGCGTAGTTAGAGAGTGACGAGTTAGCAACAGTTAGTAAACACTGCAACTAGGTGGACGACGTGGTTTTGTTAATCTACAGTAATGAATAAATATATATGAAGTCTACAAGGCCGTGTTTGTCCTTATGCTGTGCTGTATACCATCATTGACACCACCGCCATCCTGACAAGCGCCTCCCGTCAACAGGATGAATGGGTTAAACGTCACATTGATTTAGAGAAAAAAAATAATGGTTCATGGAAGACGAATGCTGGGAGTGACTTAGACGACGGTAGCAACAGAGATTTTTAATAATAAAAGGTCGTAATTTTTCATTCAGCGGGCCGCATGCTGACAGAGAGCCGCGGGTTGTCGACTGCTTTCTTAGTCTGAATGTTTTACTATATTTTATATAATTGTTTGTGGTTCTCTCACAGGCGGTTTTGTTAGCGCTATAGCCCAGTCTCATCTTCTAACGGTCGTCTGGTCACTTTCAGTTCAAAACCATCATCTTCGATTGATCAGTAAGATGTACTATTTTGCTATCTAGCATTGCACTGCATATAATATTTGCACACAGCACAGGTCAAAGGTCGAAAGTGCACAGCTTTGAACGTTGCTTCAATTTTTTTTTTTTTTTTTAAACGTGAAAATGTGTTTATGTTCGTGAGTTTTTTTGTGTGTGTGCGTATGTTCGTGTTTATGTGTGTGCTTGCGGGAATTGGTGTATGTGGTGTGTAGCAGGTGAGTACAAGCAGATTATAGTATCTGGGTGAGTATTTTTAGCACATGGAAGAATAACGAAATCTAACTAATATTGTTTGATTGATTGATTGATTTATATGACCATCATCACTGCACTTCTGTGAGTAACCATGTGTGCTCCGATCTCTTTCTTACACAGGAAGATCTCAGCGGCAGTGCACGAACTTCGTTGCCCGACGAGGGTCCCTGATGTAATTTTGAAGATTGTCAAAATATTCTGTTGGCATTTTAATTTGTTATCTTCCTAATGTATTTTGGCGGTGCAGCGGCTTTCCAGCCTGCTCTTCTGAATTTTGAATGTCAAGTGTTCTATAACGTGCTAAACTTGAACACAGAACTTATGTTTTATCGTCGGTCTCCGATAGGGCTACGAACTTGATCTCACCTACACTGAGATCGGGAATCTCTGGAATAATATCCCGATGACTCAACGAGGGAGCGAACCAGTTCAATCAAAGAACATATGACACAATTCTGAAATGCAAACCTATCACAATGAGCACTAAAAAAAACATTATTCAACACAATATATCTCCCAACATTATACAGGGTGTTCAACTTAAAAGCAGCCCATGAATGGAGCTAATCTGGCATATATGTATGGAAATGAGAAGGTTCAGTTATGACGTAGTATAGGTCAAGGTTGTGTGACGGTGTGTAATTGTAGTGCGGGAAGGGGCGATGAACAAATGTGACGTTGGACGAGCTAGTCAGAACCGGTTTAAATAGTAAATAAACACACAACTTTCTGTCGTTGGTGTTTGCTATCAACTCAGATGTTGACGCTCTCCCATGCCATGAAGTGAGGCTATCCAAAATTTCCTCTCTCTCTGTCTTCCTCTGTCTCGTCTACCCTCGATTTTACCGGTTGTCACAATGTGTTCTAAACCTCCTCCTCATCACATGCCCGAAAAATGATGACTGCCTCTTTCTTATGTTGATGATAAGCTTTCTCTGTGTCTTGACTTCATTCAGCCCCTCAACATTAGTTATTTTAGCAGTCCATGGATTCTCATCATTCTTCTGTAAAACCACATTTCTGTGGCCCTCAGAGATTTTTCGATTGTCCATGACTCGCTTCCGTGTGTCAGAATTAGTTCTATGTAGCACTGAATAACTCGCATTCTGATCGGGATTGACAAGGACTTGTTGCAGATAATGCTTCTCATTTTCAGGAACGATGTTCTTATCTTCTTATCTATGTTCTTATCTTCAGGATCAGTATTTATCTTCACTAAAAAAAAAAAAAATGAAATGGTTTGAACACATAGGCAAATTACCAACAGATTGTATTTGCCTAAATGTTAACAAAGTATTTCCATAAATATTTAAAAAAAATTAATTTGCATAAATGTTACAAGATGAATTTGCATAATTGTTACACAACTAATTTATATAAATGTCATACAATTAATTTACATAAATGTCACACAATTAATTTGCATAATTGTTACAAGATGAATTTGCATAATTGTTACACAACTAATTTATATAAATGTCATACAATTAATTTACATAAATGTCACACAATTAATTTGCATAATTGTTACTAGATGAATTTGCATAATTGTTACACAACTAATTTATATAAATGTCATACAATTAATTTACATAAATGTTACACAATTAATTTGCATAAATGTCACAAAATGGATGTCTAGATATCAGAAAATGACTTTATGAAATGTCGAACAACGACTATCCTAAATATTCGAAAACGATTCGATGCTTGGGAAGGTTCAAAGTGGCAGGTTGAGATATGGGTGGATGTCGTCTTTTGAGGTTTCCAACCTCCAAACCTCCAGAGGCTTATTTGGATCATCATCAAGTAGCTTTACCTTCCGGAACTTGGCTTCCATGACAGTAGTCCTGAAAACTCTCTATTCTGTGCAAATTGACCAGCGTCAGCAGCAGTTATTCTCAGATCATCAATGATATCTTGCACCCATCGTCTTCTATGTCTTACTCTCATTCTTCTTCCAGTCACCATTCGCTCCAAAATTATTTTCTCTAGACACATATGCCGTTTGGTGTGCCCGAAGTATTTAATTTTCCTTAATGTTATGTTCTTTATTAGCCTTTAATATCAAGCTGTTGCAGAACAGAAGCATTTGTTCTTTTCTCCGTCCATGTTGATCTACTGTCCTAGAAGTATGGGTTTCGTGGCAGTAAGAGAGAAAACATGCTTGTATCAACAGCGTTGATTGTCGGTGAGTTGAGGATGGATAAAGGGGGAAGTTTTTCCTTCTCTTGGCGACTACCTTTTGGATGAGAACACTAAAATTGATGTTCAATCGATGCAGCAATTTACCTAAGTATTTTGAAATAACACTCTGTCTACTTCTTCTTCTTTCGTTTTTCGTCACACTGCTACCGGGTTGTTGCCCAGTGTCGTGGTTTTCTGTTTTTGTCTTGCGCTGTTCTGGTGGCTTGTGTGATTGTTATCTTTGCTCTTTCACAGGATTCTGCTACGCCATCTAACCATCTTTTCCGTGGTCTTCCTCTTGCCTTCTTTCCCGACGTTCTGTATACTGTGGAGTTTGGATGCATTCTTATTAAGTGGCCAAACCACTTCATTCTTTGTTTATTTATGTAATTCAAGCACGGTTTTGTGCCAACTTTCTTTCTTATGTTAATGTTTAGTTTAGTCGTCGGGTCATGATCGCTGCTGAATCAATTAGTCAATAAGTGATCAGATCTCCTCCTCAGTATGTCTCACAGCGTATGGCAACTAACAACACCAGTTCTAAAGGGTTTTAAAGGGTTTTAAAGCCGAAGGATTGACTTCATTGCACCGGGTTTTACCCCATATGGCTCGGTCCCTCTCCGCAGAAATGGCACGCCACCTGCCGAGATTGCACAAAGCACGAACTCCGTAGCTCCAGCAACAATCCTAGGGGTCTCTGGAAAAACTCGTGAACAGAAGGCCGCGGTCCGGATTCGAACCCACGACCTTCGACTCGCAAGGCAAAGGGCTTAACCACTCAGCCACAGAGACCCCCAACATCAGTTCTATGTTAGTTTACTATTCTTCTTTGTCTTCCAGTATAGTGTTCTTGTCTAGCTACACCACATTTGACTTGATATTTTCGCAGTCTGGTTATGGGATGTAGATTCACCATCATTACTTAAAAATTGTACAAGTAGTACTGGATGCCCGAGTGACAGAGTGAGACGTGTGTTTAACCAGCGAGCCACTGGAACCATCAGTAAGCATACCCTGTGACATATGCTGGTGGGGGTCTAAAAAAAGGTATAAAGCCGAAGGAATGACTTCACTGCACCGGGTTTACCCCATATTTCTCAGTCCCTCTCCGCAGATATGACATGTCATCTGCCTAGAGTATTGCACGAACTACGTAACTCCGGCAACAATCCTATGGGTCTCTGGAAAAAATGCATCCCTGAACACAACGGCACGTTCCGAATTCGAACCAACGACATTTCGAAAGGCAAGACAAAGTCTTAATCACTTAACCACAGCGACCACTCTGCTTGAGGGGACTGGGCACCTATGGGTATGCCCGGAGTTATGTAATGTCGGTTCACTAACCAGTAACGGCTTAAATACCTAATAATCAAATGTATATGAGTAACGTTAATCAGTAACAACCCACAATACGTCCACATTTGCCCTTGTTCTATATCACCGTTACCTATTTTTTCACAAATTGGACCAAAAGATTCATAACACATTTACACACAGAGACGGTGTTGGTACAGATTTTTCCAAAAAAAAGGGATGATAAACACTGACCGATTGACATGAGTGATAAATTATGGTGTGACCGTGTGATTATATTACTGTAAGTATGACATCATGATCATGTGCTTTGTCTGCTGGCGTTGGCGATCATAAATATTTACAATTTTCTGTTAACAGAACGGGCGGTCCATAATACAACTTGTCTACGAACGATCTTACGCGTGTTCTTGTGAAGAACTGTCTTATAACCAAGAACTGCTTACACCATGTTCTCTTCTCCTTCTTCAGTCCTTCCTTTCGTTCGCTTGAACTGTTGTCTATATATTCATATTTAGTCTCTTGTATCCTTCCTTCTTTCGTTTCTTGAAATATTGTCTATATATTCAATGTTCGTCTCTTGTATCCTTCCCTTTCGTTCGCTTGAAATATTGTCTATATATTAAACGTTGTCTCTTGTATCCTTCCTTCTTTCGTTCTGAATATGCATTGAAATATTGTCTATATATATTCAATGATTTGTCCTTCTCTGCATATCTTTCCGTATCCTTTCGTTCGCTTGAAATATTGTCCATATATTCAATGTTGTCTCTTGTATCTTCTCCTTTCGTTCTGATGTTAAAATATTGTCTCTATATTCAACGTGTGTCTTGTATCCTTCCTTTCGTTCGCTTGAACTATTGTCTATATATTCAACGTTGTCTCTTCGCCCGAGTAGCTACCGGGGCCCAAATTTGGGGTGTAAAGAATAGAACCACTGTTACCTGCCACGCATATCGTAAGAGGCGACTAAGGAGGTTTGGCTGAAATCGGATGCATGTGTCCTATACGTGTAGAAGTCTATGCGTTTAGGGGCCTACCAACCAATGTGCAACGTATACACGTTCTTGGCAAAGATCAAACATATCACAAAGAGTGATTAAAATTGGTAGGTAAGAACAAACGCGAAGAAGAAGAAAAAGAACGTTGTTTCTTGTATCCTTCCTTCCTTTCGTTCGCTTGAACTATTGTCTATATATTCAACGTTGTCTCGTGTATAAACTTCACTATCTTCTATAGCTCACACAGAGGTCCGTGTAGTTTTCTGTCCAGTGTTGTTTCGTTAGACCAGTGAGTTTGCCTTAGTATATCATATTCCGAGCAGTCTTGGCACCACTTATACGTTCAGTAATTTGTCATTGCTTTCTGAAAGGTAAGGTCTATTGTTACTGTTCACAAAACCTAAGGAATAAATTTGCTACCAAAGAGTCCGCCGCGGGGTTCGAACCAGGAACGCTTGGATTGTGATCGAGCTCACTACCGCTAGGCTACAGACGCTTTTATCACACAATATATTTATAATTTTCCAGAAAATCTTCTTAGACTCGTTGACTCTACGTTTTTTCGGTATAATGTACTTGTTTTACAGCATTAAAAAATATTAGCGCCCAAAATAAAAAAAAAAATGTTAAATGTAAACAAAAGAGTAAGGTTCTCAGAAACAGAATTATCACACGTTACATATGTTCAGCATTTTTCTTTTAGCGGGGGGTTATGGCATGAATAATCGAAACAAAAACTGGTTAAGTATAGAACTAGGAATATCGTGAAAATAAGAAAAAACGTATATCATGTGCTCCAATAACTCACCATCATCAACTAGCTTTTCCTGAGCAGAATTAAATAGGTTATAAAGCCGAAGTATTGACTTCATTGCACCGGGTTTTACCCCATATGGCCCGGTCTCTCTCAGCAGAAATGGCACGTCACCTGCAGAGAGTATTGCACAAATCACGAATTCCGTAGCTCCAGCAACAATCGTATAGATCTCTGGGAAAAAACTGCAAACGTGAACAGAACGGTGCAGTCCGAACTCGAACCTACGACCTTTGACTCACAAGGCAAACGGCTTAACCACTTAGCCACAGAGACCCCACAAGTGAGCAGAACTTTGCCACATTAATAGTCATTCTGAATCTCTCTCTCTCTCTGTCTCTCTCTGTCTCTCTCTGTTTCTCTCTCTGTCTCTCTCTCTCTCTCTCTCTCTCTCTCTCTTTCTCTCTATCTCTCTCTAATAGGCACAGTGCCTCCCCCTCCACATCCTGCAGCCGTCATGCTCAAATCATCAATTAAATCCTGAATCCATCTTATCCGTGGTCTTCCTCTTCTCCTTTGCCCTTTGCTGTGATGTCTTCTTCCATAACGGTCTTCTCTTTGCTAGGATGTCTTCTTCCATAACGGTCTTCTCTTTGCTAGGATGTCTTCTTCCATAACGGTCTTCTCTTTGCTAGGATGTCTTCTTCCATAACGGTCTTCTCTTTGCTGTGATGTCTTCTTCCATAACGGTCTTCTCTTTGCTAGGATGTCTTCTTCCATAACGGTCTTCTCTTTGCTAGGATGTCTTCTTCCATAACGGTCTTCTCTTTGCTAGGATGTCTTCTTCCATAACGGTCTTCTCTTTGCTGTGATGTCTTCTTCCATAACGGTCTTCTCTTTGCTGTGATGTCTTCTTCCATAACGGTCTTCTCTTTGCTAGGATGTCTTCTTCCATAACGGTCTTCTCTTTGCTGTGATGTCTTCTTCCATAACGGTCTTCTCTTTGCTGTGATGTCTTCTTCCATAACGGTCTTCTCTTTGCTAGGATGTCTTCTTCCATAACGGTCTTCTCTTTGCTGTGATTGTCCTTCTTCATAACGGTCTTCTTTTGCTGTGATGTCTTCTTCCATAACGGTCTTCTTGCTAGGATGTCTTTTCCTGTTAAGTTACTTAGATAGGATGTAACTTACGCAAAAACGTTTATCTTTGCTGAATGTCTTCTTCCATAACAGTCTTCTTTTGCTGGTTAGTAAGGGTTTCTTGAGTAATGTCTTCATCCCGGTCCTTCTTCAGGATGTCTCTCCATCAGCAAATGAGGCCTGCAGAGTTTCATAACGACTTCTGTAGCTCTCAAACATGTTTTCTTTGGAAATCCAAACGTGCGAATGGTCTCTTCGAATCCACGAGCTTCTTTTCTAGATGTCTTCTGCCAAACGGCTTCTTTCTAGAGATGCTCTCCATAACAGTTCTTTGCTGATTAATATCTTCCTAACGTCTTCTCTTTCTCTCGATCTCTTCTTTTCCTAACGTCTTCTCTATAGGCAGTGTCTCCTCTACTCCTCTCTTGCCGTATGCTCTATCAATAAATCCTGATCCATCTTGTCTGTGGTCTTCCCATACGTCCCTTTGCTGTGATGTCTTCTTCCATAACGGTCTTCTCTTTGCTGTGATGTCTTCTTCCATAAGGTCTCTCCTTTGCTGTGAGTCTTCTTCCATAACGGTGTCTTCTAACCCTTCATGTTTTATATGTCAAATACTTATTCTTATTCGTAATATCAGTTCTTCTTTTATTGTGAGTTTTTTCTGGATATATCTACCTGTTCTTTCTCTGTCCATGATATACGGAAAACTCTCTGTAACACTTATATTCAAAAGCACATATATGTTTTTACACTGAGTTGTTAATTCCATGCTTCACATCCATATGTTCCTTTATTTATGCTCTTTTCTTTTCTCCAATCTTGTTGTGCCTCACAGCGTCAGGTCAAGAAGAGATTTCTAAAACGGGCCTGTGTGTGAGGTTCGTAGACATTGTCTTTCGTCGCCTCTGTTATCTCTGAGGTCCATTTTTGCGTGGCCGGCCTTTTGCTTTGTACCCATTGTATCGGAGCAGCATTGCTCTGTGAGGTGCACTGTCTGTTGGTAATCTGCTTATGTGGCCGAACCTCTCTCTCTTTTTCTTTCTTTCTTTCGTCCGCTTTCAACTCAGGACGAAGTTTCATCTCTGAAACTGATTTTTGCGTGAAAATCCGTTTTTCCAATTTCTTACAATGGCAGCAGCGTGCACATTGTAAATTACTTTACACTGGCAGCCGTGTGCTCAATGTACTCGTAATTAGTATTCCTCGCCATACTCCGACTTCAGAGGTACTCACGTTATCGTCCTGAGTAAGACCAGGGACTCGAACAAATGCCGGACAGTAGGTTCGAACCCGAGCTATGAGGCGTCTCACAGCTAGCAGGCCGAGCTACTATCAACTACTCTAGGCAGAGTCCCTGTGGCCGAACCATTTAATTTGTTGTTTCTTGATGAAGTTCAGTACTGATGTTGTACCCACTTTTTTCTGATGTCTTCATTTCTCAACCGGTCTCTTCTTGTTACATCCAGCATTCTGCGTAGACACTTCATCTCTGTCGTGAGTAGTTTTCTTCTATCATTTGATGTCAGCGTCCAGGTTTGGCACTGGTAGCATAATGTGGGAGAAAGATTGTGTTGAACATTGCTGTTTTTCTCCCTATATTTAAATATAAATTTTACAACAATATTTGTTTTTTGTCCCTGGGCACGCAGGAGTTAGGGGTAATGAACGAGCTGATAGATTGGCTGGCTTGGCTACAATATCAGAGGGAGCTGTCATGGATCGAAGTGACATTCTTCACGCATTGAGAGAGTCTTTCCGAACAGAGGAGTTTCAGGGCTGTGAATCCCACTCGCTGACCCGATTGAAAGAGATGGGTGTCAATATTGGTGCAGCCCGAAAAGAACGACATACTAAATATGCAAAGAGATTGATTAATCAACATCGAACTGGCGTGTTGGGTCGCTGGACGCTGCTGGATTTGCTGAGGCGGAGATCGGAGCACCTATGGACTTGTCCGGAGTGTTATGATGATAGTCCTCATATAACTGATAACTGATTTGTTTTTAGCAAATAACATCTGACTCTTACTGCGCGTGTTGTCGCTTTCTAGGACGGTGTAGAACAGAAGGGACATAAGCCTGGAGAATTGAATGGCCGTATAGCTAGTGGAGAAAACCATTGTGGAAGGAGGAATACCGGAAAAGAGGAGAAAAGGAAGACCACTGAGAAGATGTATTCAGGATGTAACTGATGGTTTGAACATGACGGCTGCAGAGGCGGGACATCTGGTCTTTGAGAGAGAGAAATTCTAAAGGACTGTTGGGGTGGCAAAGTTCTGCTCATGACAGACTATTTGATAATTTATAATGATGATTAATACAGTCACCGCGAAACTTTTCAGTTCGATTTTGTTCTTATGCCCCGACAGAAACACTCATTTGCCGTACCAGGATTGAAACTGGGTCTCCCGAATGAGAGCCCGCGCTCTAATCCATCAGCCAGACGCTTTTCTATAAACATCTGCTATTAAAAATAGTTTTTAAAGTGACGTTTCATCATTGTTCTTGAGTAATCATCGTTTTCAGATAATCTATTGTAATATTGTGAGCGTCTGTAGCTCAAGCGGTAGTGAACTCGATCACAAACCCAAGCGTACCTGGTTCAAACCCCACGGTGGGCACATTTGGAAGCAAATTCGTTTCTGTGGGATTTTTACAAAAAGGTAAAATAGACTTCACCGTTCAGAAAGGAATGGCAACCTATTGAACGTATAAGTGGTGCCTAGAAAAATCGTTTACTGTGGTTGATAGCTACGTCCTTTAGGATATGCCACGATTTTCATTTCATTGTAATATTATCTATATTGTAATACTTATTTGCGCTTGATTTCACTCTAACGTCAGCACTTTTGTTGTAACACCTCACAGATACATTACTTCCCTTTTCACTTAACCTGTTATCTAGTGAATTACATAAAAATTGAAGAGTATGTACCAAACATATGCAACCTATATTTGTTTCAGGGGCGATCATGAAGCAAAATAACTGTTCACTATCCACAAACTACAAAGAAAAGCTAGTCATGATATATTTCAGTAAACGAATGTGGCCTAGTAAAATAATGTTTCGGGCCATATACGGCCCGCATGCTGAAGGTTGCATATACCTAGTTAAATTAAGTAATTGATGCTGGAAACTTTGTGTTGTAGTTTTGTATATCCTGCAAAATGTATAGAGGTTTTTAATTATTAGACGTGCCGCGTGCCCAGCATGTTCGTAGCGCGTTGGACTACGGGTGACAAGTCCTCTGTATGTGCCGGTTCAACTCCGCGGACTGGCAGAAAAGCTACAGGTTCCTCAGATTTACGGTGTTCATGGAACCGAACCGAAGGGTTACGATGTCCATGACACCGAGCCGAAGAGCTTTCAGCTCAAGTGCTTCTGGATCGGGAAAAAATTTTATTAAACGTGGCTTGTTTTAATGTTTACGGGACAGGAACTTGATTGATTGATTGATAGGACCATCATCATTGCACTTTGGTGAGTAGCCATGTGTCCTCCGATCTCTCTCTTACACAGGAATATCTCAGCTGCAGTTCACGAACTCCGTAGCACCGACGAAGGTCCCCGATGTAATTTTTGAGGATGGTGAAGATATTTTTGTAGGAATTTTTAAACAAAACCTTTTTCTAATTAATCTTGCCAGGGCAGCGGCTTTCCAGCCTGCTCTTCTAGATTTTAAACTGCCATTGGTTATTTTAGTCTCAAATTGAACACGGGACCTACGTTTTATCGTCCGTCTCGGAAAGGACTAGGAACTCGATCTCACCTACACTGAGATTAAGGATCTCTGGAAAAATCTCCAGATCTCTCCAAGAGGGAGCAAACCTGGTACATTTGGCACTAGAGACGTGCACCTAACCTTTGCGCTACGGAGACCCCTATAATGAACTCGATACTCTCGAGATATATTTACGATTACGTTAGAATACGATACTGAAATTACGATTACGTTAAGAATACGATACTTTTCTTCTTCTTCTTCTTTGCATTCATTCTTTACGACCAATTTTAATCACTTCTTGTGACATGTTTGATCCTTGCCAAGAACGTGTATACGTTGTACGTTGGTTTGGTAGACCCTAAACGCATAGACTTCTACACGTTTAGGACACGTGCATCCGATTTCAGCCAATAATACGATACTGAAATTACGATTACGTTAAGAATACGATACTTAAATTACGATTACGTTAAGATGCTTTTTATTGTAAAAACTAATTATGGGTACACTTTTTTAAAATAATATTCCAGAAACAAAAAAAGAATAAGATTCCCTGGGCAGTCCACGTTGTCTGTGCAATTATACATAAGACAATGTAAAGAACAAGGAAATATAAGACTGTATGTAAAAAAAAAAAAGAAGCATTGGAACAACCTCTCGCAGGTTATTGAGAAAACTTTGGGAGAATGCGGGATTGAATTGCATAAACTATAACGATATTTGGATAAATTGTATTGCGTGCAGAATTAACTATGGGAAGTAACAATGGTTCTCCACAAACAGTATTTTCACGATTATGTCCCTTTTATCACATACAGGGCTAAGATATGTAAATATTGAAAGGATTACTCTAACTTTGGACGCTTATGGCGGCTACAACTGCAAGCCATTCTTCTCTGTTTTTGGTCGTTCTCTGTATATGTTAACTGGGTATAATGTGGGTTTTTAAATGGCACTCGAAACTGAATCTAAAATTTTGGGAAAATCATCAAGATATATTAATAAGAGCAAACAAACATAATATGTTCTTGGATTCTCCGAATGGAGTTAATTCTTATTTTTCCTTTTTATAGTTCATAAGTTCATAAGTACGGTTCCAACTTCACTGCAACGGGTCACCCCATAATTGCTCCGTTCCTGTGCCAATGAAAATCACACGAAATGCTAACAACTGTGAAATGTTTCCTGTGGGAACTAATTCCAGAATGAATCAGCCACGTACCGCCACAAAAAGCAACCTGCTCCACATAAAATGCATCTGGCCGTCGCTAATGCAACACAAAACTGTTCATCACTTGAATTTCATGTTTGTTGGCCTACTCGCTCTGATATAACCAATACAATGTTCGTCTTGGGTTGAAAGGGTGTGCCTCGGCTTAAAGATGCTTTAATCCTCTACTAAACAAACAAACAAATTAGATGAAGAGATCAGAAGGAGACTGGATGTGAAACCAGTCATGCAATTTATTAAAGAACAACAGATTGCATGGTTTGGACACCTGACAAGAATGCCCTGGTATCGCCTACCACAGAGAGCCACACATAAAAAGTATAATGAGTACAAAGCAAGAGGAAGACCACACAAAAGTATTAGCGTCGACTTCAAGAACAGCCTTAAAAAATGAATATCAGCTTACAAAGTGCCTTAAAACAAGCACACACAAGATCACTACGCCCCCTTCCTCCCTCCCCCAACACTTCTATAAAGAAGTAAATGGTGGAAGAGCAGAAGAAGAAAACAAAATATTACTGCACGTTCGCGCGCTTTTCATTGTTCTATAAGTCTGTGTATTACATCAACATCCGCCTGTAGCAAAATGTACTCCTATGTTATTAAAAAAAGTGTTTTCCAGATTCGAAAATAGCTGCTAAACTGTCTACTACAAAGACAAGATATAGATCCAACCATTGAGTAAATTTTCATGTTTCTTCTTAAGCGATCTCTGTTCATGAACTTAATTTACTGTGAACCACAAACTGGGCAGTCAGCTTCAGGTCTGTCAGGTTTTCCCAAAGTTTAGTTTTCAGGTCGACTGGATGTGGTCACATTTTGCTTCTCAGCTCACACAGGAGAGGACGGTCTTGCAGGATATGCTCCGGTGTCTGTTCCTCCTGCTGACACTGGCAGAGAGCTGTTTGACTTGAGTCTATATAAGTGTTTGTTGAGTCTGCAGTGTCCGGTACGTAGTCGAAATATAATGACCTGGTTTCTAGAACAGGACACAAAGAGTATATATATATCTTCCTCATTTTTGCGGACATTTTAGGAGAGGTGTTCTCATTTCGGAGATCAAAATATTTCTTTTGTCTTTCCCCAAGTGAATGATGGAATTGTTTGTCCACTCTTGCCGTTAAGCGTAGGGTGGGAGCTTTAATTTGCGTTCCAGGGTCAGATGAGTCGCCCGTGTTGTGTTATATCCGTGTTTATGTAGTGTGGTCTTGATATTGTCTATCCATCTTTTTCTTGGTCTTCCCTTGGTTCTGGTACGTGCATCTCTTTTTATTCTATGCTGTTATTGGTGGTTGGTTGTGTTCCATTCTCATTAAATGTCCAAACCACTGCATTTGTCTGTCTTTCGATGTATTCGGTGCATGAAGTTATGTCCACTCTGCTTCTGATGTTCTCATTTCGTAGTCTGTCTTTGCTGGTGACCTCCACTGCCTTCCTCAAGCATTTCATTTCACACGTGCTAAGCTTTCTGTGGTGTGTTGCTGTCAGAGACCAAGTTTGGCACTAGTAACAAAGTGTTGGTAGGAAAATACTTTTTATCATCTGTCTTTTCACTTCCATCCTGATCAAAATATGACAACCCTAAATCAGGGCAATCAATCAAATGCCATGCCTGCCGGCGTAGACGATCATGTCTCTCCATAAGTCTCTCTGCTTGGTGCATGTAATGAGTTCTTACGTCGATCTTGTGTCGAACCATGATGTCAGGCCATCCAACATCTTCTCCTCTGTCTTCCACGATCTCTCCTTCCCTGAATTTTACCCGCTGTCACCAAATGTTCTAAACCTTCTCTTCGCATTATATACCCGAAGAACCTTAATTACCGAATTCTTATTCTTTTGATAAAGTTTCTTTGTGTGCATGCCTGATTTAAAACCTCCTTGTTTGTTTTCTTCACTGTCCATTGAATTTTCAGCGACATCTCTGTGGCTTCCAATAATCGTATTGATTGTTTGTTTATTGTCCATGATTCGCTGCCATACATACGTATTGTGTCAATATCATGGCATGAGAATAATAAACACGGAACACAATTTAAATGGAATATCATGTTAAAGGTGTCCTCATTTCGGGAGATCAAAAGATGGCAACCCTAGCTTATCGCATTATAGTAGTCATTATAGTCATGATACCATATCGTGACCATTTATCCAATGAATGCTGTTATTTAAGTCATGTGTTGTCAACTTAACACTCTCCAAAAGTAAGACATTAGAAGTGTGTCAACATCTAAAACATTTACCACGATAACTAAATTATCAACACACTTAACACGCGCGTGTTATTAATAAGCAAAAATACTACACATTATTATTTAGCCTGATTTGTTGTGTAGACTGTATTGTTTTAATTCTTGCTTGTCCATTCTCAGATATTTCGTTTAACCAGTGATGGATTAGAGAACGTTGTGATTTATTTGTTCTTGGCTATGTGTTTTTTCCATTCATTTTAATTAGTTTCTTTTATTAAGTTTTTGTATGTGATTTGGTATAGATAAAGACCGTTTAGTTGAAACGCTAACTGTATTTCAATCAATAATGGGGCAGATTGGGGGGTTGAGCTAAAAGCGGTAGTGAGCTTAACCACAACTCAAGCTCAACTGGTTCAAACACCGCAGTGGGCAGTTTGGAAACCAATTCGTTCCCGTGGAAAAGAACGTTTGAAAATAGATCTCACTGTTCAGAAAGCACTGCAAATTACTGTACGTTTAAGTGGTGCCTAGAAAATTGACGACTCGTTTGCTGTTGTTGATGGCTAATTCCTGTAAAGGATATGCCACGCTATGCCCTTTAGGGGCTCATTATCATGCAGTCAGTCAGGACAGAATATGACTGATACAGCGGAGAACCGGGATAGTGTAGTAGTCTTCTTTGTCCGCCTACCCAGCGTGTTCGTAGCGCGTTAGACTGCAGGTGACAAGCCCTCTGTGAGTGTGGGTTAAATTCCGCGGGCTGGAAACGCCACAGATTCCCCAGATTTACGGTGTTCGTGTCACCGAACCGAAGGGTAACTATGTCCATGGCACCGAGCTGAAGAGCAGAAAGCTCAAGTGCTTCTGGATCGGAAAAAATTCGCTTCTTCCTCAGTGTGCGGTCCCAGGATCAAATACCACAGTTCAAGTAGGATTTTCCTGATCATTGCAACTCTGAGGTCGACTGACCTTCAATTAGGTTCAGGAGAAACACGGGGAAGTAAACTGGTCGGTGTGACGTTGACCATACCACAATCGTGTGCCAATGATTAAATAAAAACACAGGCATAGCACCATATTTCTCAATATATCTCTTGGAGGTCCGTGACTGTCGTTAAGCTCTTGTCCTGCCCTCCTGCCCAGCGTGTTCGTAGCGCGTTGGACGACGGGTGACAAGCCTCCTGTGAGTGCGGTTCAATTCCGCGCGCTGGCAGAAAAGTCACTGGTTCTCCAGATTTGCGGTGTTTGTGGCACCGAACCGAAGGGTTACGATGTCCATGGCACGAGCCGAAGAGCTGAAAGCTCAAGTGCTTCTGGATCGAAAAAAGCTCTTGCCTTGTGCTCTCTCTCTCTGCGATCACCGCCCAGACCGATGTACCAGACCTCTCCATAAATTCTATCCATGTGGAAATCTAATTCATGCAGCCTTAGCATTGGTGTGTTTTACATCACATCTTCAGCATCATTTGGAACTCTGGTGCTTATTCGGCGATGTGTCCGGTTTCAGCAAGCGTTTATCGGTTCGCTCTCCGTTCTGTAGCCATCTAGTATTTTTTACGGTGTGGTGTAGTTAGCCTCACACCCAACCTCCTTGGGTGTCACTTAACAGTGGTTCTTTTCTTTACACCCCAATTTGGACCCCGGTAACCACTAGGGTAGCTTTGCCTTCTGAAGGTCATGGGTTAGAATCCAGATCGACCCGTTCTGTTCATAACTTTCTAAATTTGTATGGCGCATCTGACTGACTTTTGCGTGAAGGCCTGCTTTCCTTATTATCAGTGTCCTCAGCCATGCAGATGTACCGTCTCCGCCTCCAGAAGTACTTGTGGTGATCAAGTATTGACCTGGACAACATATCAAAACAGAAAGTAAGATGGTTTTACAGAAGTATAACAATATGCCAAATCAACGTTTCGACCAAAATGTCTTTATCAAGCAATGTGTACAAGATACATCCAAGAATACAACATACGGCAAAGTAGGACAATTTTGAAAATAGATTACAAAAATAATGAATATAAAATAGAAATAATTCAAGAGAAGTGATTAAATCAAAGAAATGGCTTTTCAACCACTAATAACATCTGTTATAAGAAAGAGAAGATGGAGATATGTTGAGTGTATCTGAAAGAATGTCTGGTCAACAACTAGTATCTGTTATAAGAAGAGAAGATGGAGATATCTTGGACACTTACTGAGAAGAAATGTCTGGTCAATCATAGAAGATAGCTGTTATAAGAAGAGAGATGGAGATATGTTGAGCTACTACTGAAGTGATCAAAGAGTCACGAAGCAGGTATTGCAGTGGGAGACAAAGGGTTCCAGAAAGAAAGAACGCCTAAGGAATCCCTGATGCGAACTTTACTGAGAGAGGCAAAAAATGTTGGACTAATTTTCATAGAGAAGATTTAGCGAGTTGATCGGGATAGAGCGGTATGAGGAAATTGCTTGCTAACCTTATCTAACGTTAAATGGTACGAGATGAATCAGTTTGGAATATCTTCATTGCGCCGTGGACATGTCCATAGGTGTTCTGATCTCCTTCGCAAAATCTCCAACAGCGTCCAGCGACTGACCGTACCAGTTCGATTTGATTTATGAGCTTCCTCATTTATCTGTTGTGCTGTACTGTTCTGGTCATTCCAATATTCAATCACAGCTCCTGTAATTGAGTAGTTGACTTGAATTGGTTTAAATGAAAATCCTCTTTGCGATCACACTCTATGAGGGCGTTCAGAATGTCAGCTCTATTCATTGCTCCCCCACCTCTGCCTGATATTGTGGCAGAGCCAGCCAGCCTCTCAACTCTCGCATTACCAACGACATCCATGTGTCCCGGAACGAAGATTTTGGGAAATTGTTGACGGTTGTAGTGATTCAATCCATTGCCTGCGCACCGAACCAGCCTCCACCTTTCGGATGATACTCAATGAATCACGCAGAATGCACGCATGAGTGTGTTTTGTGCCTCAAGTCAGAGTCTAACTAAAGAAATATATAATGATGTAGGGCAAAAAAACGACAATCCGATCTTCTTGGATGAAGGAGACTTTACTCCAGAACGCATTCCAGCCTGAGAGATCCCCCCATCGGTTACGTCTGAGAATTGTGAAAGAGACTCACTCCCGCAGTCGACTTTATACAGTCACTGGCGAAGCTGCGAGGCACTTATTCGGGGGAACATCGCTATGGTCTCTGGTTGTCACTCCGGCATCCGACTTTATACAATCACCGACAAAGCTGCGAATCTCCTATCAAGGGTCACATCACTATGATCCCTGGGGATGGAAAGATGACTACAACTATGTCTTAGTTAGAAGATAGTGATGTTTACTTCTTTTATGTTTGTGCCCAGGCATGCAGGTGTAAGGGGAAATGAGCGCACCGATAGGCTTGCAGGTATGACTGCTGTCAAAATCGGACGAAGAATGGACCAGGTTGATATTCTTAATTCCCTAAGGGAGAGAGGTCGTGTACTTATTCCAGTAATACTGGTGAATCTATAACACTAACTAGACTACAAGAATTCTAAGTCAAATGTGGTGTTGCCAGACAAGAACACTATACTGGCAGCCAAGGAATAATAGTAAACCAACAAAGAACCGGTGTCCTTAGTTGCCACGTGCTGAGAGACATACTGAGGAAGAGATCGGAGCACTTATAGAATAGAATAATTTGTTTCGATGAGCAGTGATGATGATCTCACGACTAAACTAGACTCAAACTAAACTAGACTAAAACTAAACTAGACTAAAACTAAACTAGACTAAAACTAAACTAGACTAAAACTAAACTAGACTAAAACTAAACTAGACTAAACTCAACTAGACTCAAACTAAACTAGACTAAAACAAACTAGACTAAACTAAACTAGACTAAAACTAAACTAGACTAAACAAACTAGACTAAAACTAAACTAGACTAAAACTAAACTAGACTAAAACTAAACTAGACCTAAACTAGACTAAAAATAAACTAGATTAAAACTAAACTAGACTAAAACTAAACTAGACTAAAACTAAACTAGACTAAAACTAAACTAGACTAAAACTAAACTAGACTAAAACTAAACTTCTTTATGAAAACATTTTGCCTTTTTTTTATTTAGTTTGATTCATCACATCATCAAGTAGCTTGTCTCTTCCGGAACTTGACTCCCATGAAACCAGTCCTGAAAAACTCTCTGTTCTGTGCAAGTTTACCGGCGTCAGCAGCAGTCATTCTCAGATCGTCAATGACATCTTGCCCCCATTTTCTTCTATGTCTTCCTCTCATTCTTCTTCCAGGCATCATTCCCTTCAAAAGTATATTCTCTAGGCGCTCATGCTGTTTGATATGTCCGAAATATTAAATTTTCCTTGTTGTTGTGCTCTTTAATAGTCAACTCTCTTTAATATCAAGCTGTTGCAGAACAGAAGCATTTGTTCTTTTCTCTGTCCATGATATTCTAAGTACTCTTCTGTAGCATTTGCATTCTAATGCATTAATGATCTTCTCCGCCGCTTTGTCAGTGGTCCATTTTAATTTGATTAGTCATACTTCTCCTTCTTCTTCTTTACGTTCGTTCTTTACGACCAATTTTAATCACTCTTTGTGATATGTTTGATCTTTGCCAAGAACGTGTATACGTTGCACATTGGTTTGGTAGGCCCCTAAACGCATAGACTTCTACAAGTTATGACACGTGCACCCGATTTCAGCCAAACCTCCTTATTCGGCTCTTACGATATCCGTGGCAGGTAACAGTGGTTCTATTCTTTACACCACAAATTTGGGCCCCAGTAACCACTCGGGCGGATTAGTCCTACTAATAATTAATAACTATTTGTTTTGAATTAATTGGTAAAAGATTAATAAATGTTGAAGTCTTACATAACTGGAATAGTTTATTTATTTAACTTGAGATTACGTTGTTGATTCTACCCTGCGCCTGCTTCAGTTAATAAACAAATGAACGATTAGTCAGCAGTGTGGCATCATGGGTATTAGCACACATATTTCTCGGATTAAGCAACGTATGTTGACATATATGGGTATTCATCGTCGTCGTCTGTAAGTATATGTTCTTGTTGATTGTTTGTTTATCTAATCAGCTGATCTTAAAGGCGTAGTATTGTTTCGTGTATTTCTTGTATCTTTTTTTCCTTTGTATTGATATTGTGTACGTGCTTCTTCTTCTTCTTTGCGTTCGTTCTTTACGACCAATTTTAATCACTCTTTGTGATATGTTTGATCTTTGCCAAGAACGTGTTACGTTGCACATTGGTTTGGTAGGCCCCTAAACGCATAGACTTCTACACTTTAGGACACGTGCATCCGATTTCAGCCAAACCTCATTAGTCGCCTCTTACGACATCCGGGGCAGGTAACAGTGGTTCTATTCTTTACATCCCAATTTGGGCCCGGTAACCACTCGGGCGACGTGTACGTACTGATTGGTCATTTCAAATCGAAACTGGACAATAAGCAAAGTATAGTAGCAACAAAGTAACTACATGTGAAATGCGATGCCTACGAAAAGTTACCAACAACACCAGAAAAGACAAAGTCACCAGCATCAGCATAATGAAGAAAGTTGGAACAGAACCTTGCTTGAATTACATAGAGAAACAAAGAATGAAGGGGTTCCGACACTTAATAAGAATGCAACCAAACTTTACTGTATGCAGAGTCTTCTACAACAGAACATCAGGAAAGAAGTTGAGAGGAAGACCACGAAAAAGATGGTTAGATGGCATTGCCGGATCCTGTAAAATAATAACAATAACTATCACCCAAGCCAATCGCCCGAGTGGTTACCGGGGCCCAAATTTGGGGTGTAAAGAATAGAACCACTGTTACCTGCCATGCATGTCGTAAGAGGCGACTAAGGAGGTTTGGCTGAAATCGAGTGCACATGTCCTAAACGTGTAGAAGTCTATGCGTTTAGGGCCTACCAAACCAATGTGCAACGTATACACGTTCTTGGCAAGAACGAACGCAAAGAAGAAGACCCAAGCCAATAAAACAGTGGAAGACTAAAACAGGAAAAACAAGACACTGGGCAACAATCCGGTAACAGTGTGACGACAAAAGAAGAAAAAGATGGTTATATGGCATTGCCGAATCCTGTTAAAAAAATTAATCTCTCACCAAGCAGCAACTAAAACAGTGCAAGACTAAAACAGAAAAACAAGACATTGGGCAACAACCCGGTAACAGTGACGACAAGACATTGGGCAACAATCCGGTAACAGTGACGACAAGACACTGGGCAACAACCCGGTAACAGTGACGACAAGACACTGGGCAACAACCCGGTAACAGTGACGACAAGACATTGGGCAACAACCCGGTAACAGTGACGACAAGACACTGGGCAACAACCCGGTAACAGTGACGACAAGACATTGGGCAACAATCCGGTAAGAGTGTGACGACAAGACACTGGGCAACAATCCGGAAGTGACGACAGACACGGAAAAGAAGTGACGAAAGACACGCAAAATGGTAACAGTGACGACAAGACACGCAACAATCGGAACAGTGATCAAGACACTGGACAACAACCCGGTAACAGTGTGACGACAAAAGAAGAAATAGAAGTTCATAGAAACCAGAAGCACACAAATATTTATATGTGCTTTCGAATATAAATGTTACAGAAGAGTCCTCCGTATATCTTGGACAGAGAAGAGAACAAATCGATCTTTCCAGAAAGATCTCAAAATCAAAAGAATGGATGGGTTTCAAATAAAAAGAGAAAGTTGAAGTATTTTGGAACATATAGACACGAAGGTTTGAAGACTACCATTGCCCGCGTGCCTAGCGTGTTTGTAGCACGTTAGACTGCGGTGACAAGTCCTCTGTATGTGCGGGTTCAATTCCGCGGACTGGCAGAAAAGCTACAGGTTCCCCAGATTTACGGTGTTCGTGGCACCGAACCGAAGGGTTACGATGTCCCTGACACCGAGCCGAAGAGCTTTCAGCTCAAGTGCTTCTGGATCGAAAAAAAAAAGACTACCATTATGGAAGGAGGCATCACTAGGATGAGGAGAAGAGGAAGACCACGGAGAAGATGGATTCAGGGCGTAACTGATGATTTGAGCATGACGGCTGCAGAGACGGGACATCTGGCCTATGGGAAAGAGAAATCTGTAAGGACTGTTAAGGGGCAAAGTTCTGCTCAGAACAAGCTATTTGATGTTAATAATGATGATAATTATGATGATGGTAATTATGATGATATATGATATACTTTGTATGTGCTGTATGTATATGATACCTTTCTAATTGAAGAGTTCTCATCATATGTAAATCTGTCATTTTAATTTTTATTTAAACGTAGACAAACACAAAATATCATTGTACTGTCTCATCCGAGTGGTTACCGGGGCCCAAATTGGGGTGTAAAGAATAGAACCACTGTTACTTGCCACGCATGTAGTAAGAGGCGACTAAGGAGGTTGGGTGTGGGGCTAGCTACCCCACACCGTAAAAATACTAGATGGCTACAGAACGGAGAGCGAACCGAGTAAACGCTTGCTGAAACCGGACACATCACCGAAGGATAAGCACCAGAGCTCCAAATGGTGCTGAAGATGTGACGTAAAACACCCCAACGCTAAGGCTGCATGAATCAGATTTCTACATGAATAGAATTTATGGGGAGATTTGGTATATCGGTCTGGGCGGTGATCTCGCGTGAGAGAGAGTACTATCTATATTTTCATTTTCTTGTTAAATTTAAAATCTACATATTTTAAAAATTATTTGTTAGTTATGAAACCGATTAAAACCTATTTAAGCCTAGACACGCCGCGTTCAACCTAAGAACGAGTCTTTTCTGGGTTATACCAGAGTGTAGGCAACAAACATCAGAAATAAGAATTACCTCCTTGCGCAGAATCCAAGTTTGTTTAGGGTGTCTCTGTGGCATAAATGTCAGCTGCTCGCCTCTCGTTCTAAAAGCACATGGTTCGTTCCTTCATGGAGCCATCAAGATATTTTTTCAGAGATGCATGATCTCAGTGTAGGTGAAATCAAGTTCCTAGTTCCACCGGAGATTGACAATAAAACTTCCGTTATGTGTTCATTTTGAGTAGGTAAAAGAACCATTGACATTTCAAAATCTAGAAGAGCAGGCTGAAAAGACGCTGCCTGGGAAAAATGATTAGAAAGATTAAACAAGTAAAATTTCTGCGACATATTTTTACTGTCTTCTAAATTACATCGGAAATCCTCGTCGCCGGTGCTACAGAGTTCGTACACTGTCGCTGAGATCTTCCTGTGTAATAAAGATATTGTCTCTGATATGCTGTAGTATGGTCTGTCCCTGTTCTAAGAGTGTGAATGGTAGTGACAGTCGGTTGTATGTTGTCGGAACGATGTTGTTGGAACGATGTTGTTGGAACGATGTTGTCGGAACGATGTTGTCGGAACGATGTTGTTGGAACGAGGTTGTCGGAACGATGTTGTCGAAACGATGTTGTCGGAACGATGTTGTCGGAACGATGTTGTCGGAACGATGTTGTCGAAACGATGTTGTCGGAACGATGTTGTTCGAACGAGGTTGTTGGAACGATGTTGTTCGAACGAGGTTGTTGGAACGATGTTGTTCGAACGAGGTTGTTGGAACGATGTTGTCGAAACGATGTTGTCGAAACGATGTTGTCGGAACGATGTTGTCGGAACGATGTTGTCGGAACGATGTTGTTGGAACGATGTTGTCATGCTAGGTAAAATAAGTCAGACGACAAGTCACTAGACTGAATATTTCTTCAATCAAGTGCTATGCATGCTTGCATATGTGATCATGTCTCTCCACAACTCTAACTCTCTCTCTCTCTCCTTGGTGCAGTTAATCAGTTCTGACGTAGATCTTTTGTCGAACCAAGATGTCAGACCACCCATCATCTTCTCACTCTGTCTTCCCCGATCTCTTCTTCTCTGAATGTTACCTGAACGTCAACAAATATTCGAAACCTTCTCATCGAAATTATGTGCCCGAAGAACCGTCCCTGTTTTATTTCTTACTTTGATCTTCTTCTTTACGTTCGGTACAACAGAGATGAAGTGTTTACGTTCGGTACAACAGAGATGAAGTGTTTCGTTCGTACAACAGAGATGAAGTGTTTACGTTCGGTACAACAGAGATGAAGTGTTTACGTTCGGTACAACAGAGATGAAGTGTTTACGTTCGGTACAACAGAGATGAAGTGTTTACGTTCGGTACAACAGAGATGAAGTGTTTACGTTCGGTACAACAGAGATGAAGTGTTTACGTTCGGTACAACAGAGATGAAGTGTTTACGTTCGGTACAACAGAGATGAAGTGTTTACGTTCGGTACAACAGAGATGAAGTGTTTACGTTCGGTACAACAGAGATGAAGTGTTTACGTTCGGTACAACAGAGATGAAGTGTTTACGTTCGGTACAACAGAGATGAAGTGTTTACGTTCGGTACAAAAGAGATGAAGTGTTTACGTTCGGTACAACAGAGATGAAGTGTTTACGTTCGGTACAACAGAGATGAAGTGTTTACGTACGGTACAACAGAGATGAAGTGTTTACGTTCGGTACAACAGAGATGAAGTGTTTACGTTCGGTACAACAGAGATGAAGTGTTTACGTTCGGTACAACAGAGATGAAGTGTTTACGTTCGGTACAACAGAGATGAAGTGTTTACGTTCGGTACAACAGAGATGAAGTGTCTACGCAGAATGCTGGGTGTAACAAGAAGAGACCGGTTGAGAAATGAAGACATCAGGAAAAAAGTGGATACAACATCAGTACTAGACTTCATCAAGAAACAACAAATTAAATGGTTCGGCGACGTAAGCAGATTACCAACAGACAGTGCACCTCAAAGAGCAATGCTGCTCGATACAATGGGTACAAAGCAAAAGGCCGGCCATGCAAAATATGGACCTCAGAGATAACAGAGGCGACGAAAGAGACTATTTACAAAGCGCATACTAGGGACCGTTTCAGAAATCTCTTCCTGACCTGACGCTGTGAGGCAAACAGGATTCGAGAAAGAAAGAAAGTCTAAACCATGAGAGAGGTTGCCTCTATGAAGCTGTTTGTTAGTTAGAGTTCTTTGAGAGTACCCCATAACTTTCGCTGTAAGCTTTCTTCAAGAGGACATATTTCATTTCATTGGTGTATATATGATGGACATAACCGCGAGATGTGCTCTGGAGTCTTTTTCATCTTTTCTGCGTTCTCACTAGATTGGGATTTCGGATTCTCTTTTTTTTTCTTTTTCTTTCGTCCGCTTTCAACTCAGACGAAGTTTCATCTCCGAAACTGATTTTTGCGTGAAAATCCGTTTTTTCCAATTTCTTGGAAAACGCGTGCTCAATTACTCCTAATTAGTATTCCCTCGCCATACAGGCAGATTTTCTCCGACTTCAGAGGTACTCACGTTATCGTCCTGAGTAAGACCAGGGGACTAGAACAAATGCCGGACAGTAGGTTCGAACCCGAGCTATGAGGCGTCCACAGCTAGCAACCGAGCTACTATCAATACTCAGGCAGTCCCTTCATTCTCTAATAAGGCAGCCGTCTGCCTCATTATCAGCCCCAGTGTCTTCTGCGTTCTCACTAGATTGGATTTCGGATTCTCTAATAAAGGCAGCCGTCTGCCTCAGATTATCATCCACGTCATAAAATTTGTCTTGGACGCTGGTGTAAGTGGACCACCTCTTTCTTCTCAAGTCTGCATACTGGGGGCAGTTCTGTATGATATAATTCCTATGATTTCTGCTTCCCGTTTGTGCCGACCTCTTCCCGCAGTAAGTTTTGGCCACCCTTGTGATGGTAGGTCTGACATTCTTACTGCGTGGCTAAATCTCCGAGACAGATTGGCGACCATAGAATCCGTTATCCCATACCTCGTTCTGAGGGGTCGTTGCACCATGTTATGTGCCTTACGGCCTGTTGCATCCGTTTTCTGCAAACATTTGTTTCGGATTAGCATTCCCTAGCGGACACGTGCATCTTATTTCAGCCAAACCTCCTTATCGCCTCTTACGACATGCGTGGCAGGTAACAGTTGTTCTATTCTTTACACCCCAAATTTAGGCCCCGGGAACCACTTGAGGCTCTAGAGTCTGTGTTTCTGTCTGAGCAGGTTTTATTCTATACATGTGATGGTTGAGCCTGCAGTGATCTATTTTTTATTATTTTAATCTAATGATCAATTTGTTTGTCTCAAATTCCAGGTCTGGTCAGAGAGACTTTGTCCAGTCGGTGCAAGAGCCGAGACAAGTGGACTATCTAAGGACGACCAGCGGGAATATACGTGAAGCTGTCAGTCCATCAGAGGAACCTGTCGAGCATTTCAACAATTTCATGTCCTCTGTTGTTGTCGTTCCAAAAACGTCAGGCCGTGGATACGAGATCTACAAGACACAAGTCTCTTCGAAGCGCCGTAACTCAATTTCAGATTATCTTGATTCTGCTAATCCGGAAACAAAACCTCCATCCCCTGGAGATAAAATTTTCAATAATGTCACAGCGGGAAGTTCCCCAAAAGACAATCAATTAAAACATGGGATATATACACAATCAAAAGCAATCATTTCAAAAGGTAGTAAGTTTCCTTTGAACATCGGGAATCCAGCAATGCAGAAGAAAGTCCAGGAGAAGCTCCAAGATGTTCAAAACAGGGTGGACATGTTCCGGTCTACACGAATGGATGATAATCGATCAATCACCAGCAACGAAAGCTTGCGCGGTACGAGAAGTAAACCACCGACTCCAGTACTCACCAGAAAATACACTGAAAGAAATTCTCCAACACCAGCTCCATCAAAAGATTTCACCAGCAGCATGTCATCAACATCTTTCCAAATTCCTGTGGAAATACAGAACAGTCCCACCGATTCCATTTCTCCACCGCCGCAGTTCACTCCTAGCCAACCTTCCTTAAATACGGCTCATACGTCAGCGTCTCAGCTGGTGAGACCTGGCTCAACGCCAGCATCTAAACGGGAAGACGTTACTAGTCTGCATGAGTCACTGTTGACAGATTTTCGGCACGAGCAATTAACGCAAACTAACAGATCATTAACCAACAGCAAAGCAAACAAACACCGTCCTCGGAATTTATCTAGGAGCTTCGCTTCAACACCAACTGATCACAACCCCACATCACTGAAAGGATTATTCATTAATTTGAAAAACAAACTAGCGCCAAAGAAGCATGAACTTACTCAGTCACAAAATCATAGTCGATCAGGTAGCTCCTTCAGTGGTGTCAACAGTGATAAAGAGTCTGAATGCAACTGCAAGGGATACCATTGTCACAACTTTTCTGGCGAGGCCGTCAATAACGATCTTGAAGCCCGAAAGGAAAAACGGCAGGAAATAATTATGAGTTCAATGAACCTACAGGAAGAGGAACGCATTGAAAGCTTGGACGATCCTAGGAATATTTTCTGGACACCTGCCTTATCTTTCCACCCTTATAAACACGGGGACAAAAGAGTTAAATTTTCTTCTTTATGGCCAAAATATAAGGAAATTCGGGAACTTTTGCAGGTAAGATATTACTACGCGTGATAATTTTTGGTTCTGTGTTTGAATAATTATTTATTTATTTTTGATAAATTTGTCTAAGCTGTTTGTTTAACTATATACACGTAGCACAGTGGTAAAGCACTATAGTTAATCGCCGGCTTATATAAGTTCGATTCCCGGTGTTGTTTATTTCATAATCTGAACAAATGGAAATGGGGGCATATTCTTTACAAGACATCGACATAATCGAGTTGTGATTTCCTAGGCACCACTTATACATTCAGTAGTTTGACATTGCTTTCTAAACGGGGAGGTTTATTTTTACCGTTTGTCACAATCCACGGGAAAAAAATTTACTTCCAAATTGCTCGGAGTTCGAACCAAATACTTTTGAGTTGTGATCGAGCTCACTACCTCTAAGCCACAAACGCCCACATTTCATTATCTACCAAGCACGCCCACATTTCATTATCTACCAAGCACGCCCACATTTCATTATCTACCAAGCTGAAAGTGGGTAGGCTTTCTGAGTTGGATTGACAAAATATGGATCGTTGCCAGTAGAATGTGAAAGTGCTCTGTCGCTGATGCTTTCTATTAGTTGATAATAACTGAGCACCTATATGGACGTGGTAGTCATGAGACTTCGGATATTTTAATGATAATTTGTAAGTATGTTATATTTGTTTTATTTTATATATTTATTTGACTTATACGCTCCTTGTGGAGCATAGGGACTCAACAGTTGTTCCCCACTCTTCTATGTCTCTGGCTGTCCTCTATATGGTCTCCCAGGATAGTCGAGCACTCTTTAGTTCCTAAAGAAGACTTCGTCTCCTGGTCTGTTTAGGGCATCCTATTTTTTGTTTTCCTTTGCGGGTTTCACTCAGGTGCTTGTCAGTGACACTCGACTGTGTCTTCCGTAGGATATGCCCGACCCATCGCCATTTTCTCCTCTTGACCTGGGTCATCTAATAGTAAATATAATAATAGTAAAAATAAATTTAATAGTTTTCTTTTACGATTGAGTCACGCTCAATTCAACCTTTTTTTCCGATCCAGAAGCACTTGAGCTTTCAGCTCTTCGGCTCGGTGCCGTGAACATCGTAACCCTTCGGTTCGATGCCACGAACACTGTGAATCTGGCTCTATTCAACCTAAGGACGGTTCTTTTTTAGGAGGAAGGGAGGAGGAGGCGGGGGGTTTACAAGGACGTGTAGTTAACAATTTTTTTTATAGTAACAAATAAATCTTTATGTAAAATCCAAGTGATTATAATTTAAAGGTGTTTAAATGTGTGTGCTTCTTATAATGATTTCTATTGTAATGTGACTTTGGAACTGTGTTAGTCCACCAGTGTGTTGCCGGAGCCTGCAGGTAGAGCAAATAATAGTACCACTGTGACCTACAAAGTATTTCGTAAGAGGCAACTGAGGTAGTGGCCTTTTTTTCCGATCCAGAAGCACTTGAGCTTTCAGCTCCTCGGCTCGCCTCCATGGACATCGTAACCTTTCGGTTCGGTGCCACGAACACAGTAAATCTGGAGAACCTTGTTTTTTCTGCCAGCCCGCGGAATTGAATCCGCACTCACAGAGGGCTACGAACACGCTGGGCAGGCGGACTGAGGTAGTGGCCTAAGGATTCTACCCAAGTAAATAAAAAAACATCGAAGAAATCGAATGTGCAGGACTACTTGTAGGCGCATAACTGGTACAACGTACAATCGTTCTTAGGCTCAGATCACATACACATCACAAAGAGTGGTTAACAAGTGGTCGATGTTGAGCGCTCGAAGAAGAAGAAGAAGAAGACTGTGTTAGAGTTGTTGTAGTTTGTGTGTTTCTTTTAAGGATTATATTTCAATGCGACTTTGTAAGGAACCCTTTTTCATACCTCGTGGTATATTGGATAATATGGTGTTAGGTCCATATTTTTTATTGACCGTCGGCTCACGATGTGTGATGTGGTTAACATCACGCCAGCCGCCTTTACTTCCCAGTGCTTTTTCTGGCACTCAATTGAGGCTGGGTCGACCTGAGAGCCGTTTGCAGTCGGAAAAATATTCTACTCCCACTGTGAAATTGAACCCCGAACCTGAGAAGCGAGTTCAAAATTTTTGAATTTTTCATTAAATTTTTCATTAAATTTTTGGTCCGCTGCAGCAGCCATCCCAAAGTCAATTTGCTCACCGTACCCATGAGAAGTTGATTACTATATCTTCTCTCTACCACGAAGATGACACTGTCTGGCATGTCCAAACTTGTACCCATGAGAAGTTGATTACTATATCTTCTCTCTCTACCACGAAGATGACACTGTCTGGCATGTCCAAACTTGTACCCATGAGAAGTTAATTACTATATCTTCTCTCTCTACCACGAAGATGACACTGTCTGGCATGTCCAAACTTGTACCCATGAGAAGTTAATTACTATATCTTCTCTCTCTACCACGAAGATGACACTGTCTGGCATGTCCAAACTTGTACCCATGAGAAGTTAATTACTATATCTTCTCTCTCTATCACGAAGACGACACTGTCTGGCATGTCCAAACTTGTACCCATGAGAAGTTGATTACTATATCTTCTCTCTCTACCACGAAGATGACACTGTCTGGCATGTCCAAACTTGTACCCATGAGAAGTTGATTACTATATCTTCTCTCTCTATCACGAAGACGACACTGTCTGGCATGTCCAAACTTGTACCCATGAGAAGTTGATTACTATATCTTCTCTCTACCACGAAGATGACACTGTCTGGCATGTCCAAACTTGTACCCATGAGAAGTTGATTACTATATCTTCTCTCTCTACCACGAAGATGACACTGTCTGGCATGTCCAAACTGAACGGTTTTTTTTTTTTTTTCTTTCTTTCGTCCGCTTTCAACTCAGACGAAGTTTCATCTCTGAAACTGATTTTTGCGTGAAAATCTGTTTTCCAATTTCTTACAATGGCAGCAGTGTGCACATTGTAAATTACTTTACACTGGCAGCCGTGTGCTCAATGTACTCGTAATTAGTATTCCCTCGCCATACAGGCAGATTTTCTCCGACTTCAGAGGTACTCATGTTATCGTCCTGAGTAAGACCAGGGACTCGAACAAATGCCGGACAGTAGGTTCGAACCCGAGCTATGAGGCGTCTCACAGCTAGCAGGCCGAGCTACTATCAACTACTCTAGGCAGTCCCCCTGTTTGTTGTAAATGTATATATGGATTCTATTTCAATAATTTTTGCGAATAAAACGTAAGTTATGTGTTCAATTTGAGCACGCAAAAGAACCCTTGGCAGCTCAAAATCGAGATGAGCAGGCTGGAAAGCCGCTGCCCCAGGCAAAACTCATTAGAAAAGTTAAAAAAATAAAATTACTAAAAAATATTTTCACCATTGTCTAAATTACATCTGGGAGCCTCACCCACGACCTACTCTATAATGGCCACTTCGCACGATTTTTCAAGATGGCGGGTGATGCGAAGTATTCAAATGTGTTTAGTAAACATATGGACTCTTTAGTAAACGTAACAACAAAATAACAATGCCTAGCTAGTAAGTGATGTGTATCAAAATGTTGATTAAATTACGATTATAATTATATATCATTTCATAGTTTATCATCCACCACAACAAGCACTGAGCCGCTGTAGCGTAGTTGTTAGTGAACTCGCTTCGCAAGGCTGGTGGTCTGGGTTCAGCTCCCGCAATGTGCGTGGAATTTTTCCCGACCACGACGGCTCTCAGGTCGACCCAGCCTCAACTGGGTACCACACATGCTCTGGGAAAGTAAAGGCGGCCGGCGTGATGCTGACCACATCACCCATTGTGTGCCGACGGTCAATGAAAAATACAGGCCTAACACTGTATTGACCTATATACCAAGAGGTATGAAAGGGTTCCTTTACTTTTTTTTTTTTTTTTTACAACAAGCACTAGTTTTGTGCCTGAGAAAACACTCTAATTCCTCTCTGAACAGTTGCAAGTAGGTCGCGCCTCACCGGTGCTAAGATTTTCATGTGTAAGAAAGAGATCGGAGCACGTATGGTTACTAACAGAAGTGCAATGATGATGGTCATATCAATTAACTAATCAATCTATTCGTTTTCAGTGTTTCTGTGTTCATCATAATCATCAAGTAGCGTGTCCTTTCCGGAACTTGGCTTCCATGACAGCAGTCCTGGACAACTCTATATTCTGTGCAAGTTGACCGACGTCAGCAGCAATCATTCTCAGATCGTCAATGACATCTTGCACTCATCGTCTTCTAGGTCTTCCTCTCATTCTTCTTCCAGATATCTTTCACTCCCGTCAGAGTGGTTACCGGGGCCCAAATTTGGGGTGTAAAGAATAGAACCACTGTTACCTGCCACGCATGTCGTAAGAGGCGACTAAGGAGGTTTGGCTGAAATCGGATGCACGTGTCCTAAACGTGTAGAAATCTATGCGTTTAGGGGCCTACCAAACCAATGTGCAAAGTATACACGTTCTTGACAAAGATCAAACATATCACAAAGAGTAATTAAAATTGGTCGTAAAGAACGAACGCAAAGAAGAAGAAGAAGAAGTGTCCTCATCTAACAGACAGTCGCGAAGAAACCGAAGAATATCCCCTTTATCCATCTTCAAACTCCCCAACAATCGATGCTGTTGATGCAAGCCTGTCCGCTCTTTAACGTACATAAGGATTATGTGACATTAGTCAGCTCTTCTCTCTATGCCCAACTAGATCTGATACCATGTTACAGTATAACTCCAGATGTGATACAATCAGATCTGATACCATGTTACAGTATAACTACAGATGTGATACAATCAGATCTGATACCATGTTACAGTATAACTACAGATGTGATACAATCAGATCTGATACCATGTTACAGTATAACTACAGATGTGGTACAATCAGATCTGATACCATGTTACAGTATAACTACAGATGTGATACAATCAGATCTGATACCATGTTACAGTATAACTACAGATGTGATACAATCAGTTCTGATACCATGTTACAGTATAACTACAGATGTGATACAATCAGATCTGATACCATATTACAGTATAACTACAGATGTGATACAATCAGATATGATACCATGTTACAGTATAACTACAGATGTGATACAATCAGTTCTGATACCATGTTACAGCATAACTCCAGATGTGATACCATGTTACAGTATAACTACAGATGATGCAATCAGATCTGATACCATGTTACAGTATAACTCCAAATGTGATACCATGTTACAGTATAACTACAGATGTGATACAATCAGATCTGATACCATGTTACAGTATAACTCCAGATCTGATACCATGTTACAGTATAACTACAGATGTGATACAATTAGATCTGATACCATGTTACAGTATAACTCCAGATGTGATACAATTAGATCTGATACCATGTTACAGTATAACTACAGATGTGGTACAATCAGATCTGATACCATGTTACAGTATAACTACAGATGTGGTACAATCAGATCTGATACCATGTTACAGTTTAACTCCAGATGTGATACTTTAAAGTACGGGTTTTCTGTATATAAAATATTACAGTTACCCCGTCTGTACAAAATGTTTGTCCTGTTGGGTAATATACATGTACTTTGGTCAAGTTTTATATATGCCTGTCCTACATAACGTTAGGGCAGTGGTTCTCAATCTTCCTTATGCCGCTACCCTGTAATACAGTTCCTCATGTTGTGGTGACCTCAAACATAAAATTATGTAACAATATTTATTTCTAATTATGATAAATATGTGTTTTTCGATGGTTTTAGGCGACTCCCATAGGGTCGCGACCCACAGTTTGAGAACCACTGCGTTAGAATCTAACGGTGTAGTAACCATACTCACGTTCTCGAGGCAAATCGAACAGATCACAAAGAGTGGTTAGCTTGGTTGATAAGATTGATTAATTTGATTGATAGCACCATCATCATTGCACTTCGGTGAGTAACCATGGTGCTCCGATCTCTTTCTTACACAGGAAGATCTCAGCTGCAGAGCACGAACTCCGTAGCACCCACGAGGTCGCCGATGTAATTTTGAAGACGGAGAAAATATTTTGTAGGAATTTTATTTTTAATTTTTTTCTAATGAATTTTGCACGGGTTGCGGCTTTCCAGCCTGCTCTTCTAAACATCTATGATGGTTGCTAGTAGGGGAACATTGGCTAAAACAGCTCTTGGATGGACAGTGGATGGAACAAGAAAGCCTGGACGTCCAAATGAAACATGGAGAAGTACCGTGGAAAGATTGTGAGAAGCTATGAAAGGATAGGCTGCAGAACTGCAGTAATGAAAGAAAATCTGTTGTGGAAGCCGTATGTGTCAAACGGCACACGTAGATAATATAGATAGAGAGATACCGCATGGTATGAACTGTAGTTACCCCTGTAGTACCCTTTTTAGGGCGGTGTAGGACAGGTGGGACTAGAGCCTGAAGAATTTGATGGCCGCATGGCTAGTGCAGTCACTGCGTAGCAGTTCAGGTTGGATTTTTTCTTTATGCCCACATCATCATCATCAAATAGCTTCTCCTAAGCAGAACTTTGCCACCCCAACAGTCCTCTGTAATTTCTCTCTCTCATAAGCCAGATGTCCTGCCTCTGCAGCCGTCATGTTCAAACCATCAGTTACATCTTCTCCGTGGCCTTCTTCTTCTTCTCTTTGACGGTATACCTCCTTCCATGATGGTCTTCTCCAGCCCTTCATGTCTTTTGTATATGTCCAAAATATCTCGATTTTCTCTTTCTTATTTGTAGCATCAGTCAGTTTTCTTTGATTTTGAGTTCTTTCTGGGTCCATTTCTGGATAGATCTATTTGTTTTCTTATCTGTCCAAGATATACGGAGGACTCTTCTGTAACACTTATATTCAAAAGCACATATGTTTTTCCACTGCTTTATTAAATGTCCATGCTTCACACCCATACGTTGCCACTTACGAAGATTCAAATATATCGAGCCTGTGTAATTAGTTCTTTATTATACGGCTCAGAAACATGGACAGCCTACTCAAGGCACGAGAGGAGACTTCTCGTGAACATCTTTCACCTTCGATGTCTCCGCAAGATTATGAACATCAAGTGGTACGACAAGATAACCAACTCTGAAGTACTGCAACGTGCAAACCTGCCTTCCATCATCGGCATGCTCAGCAGTAGACAACTAAGATGGTTTGGGCATGTGAGAAGAATGGAAACTTATCGCATACGAAACAAAATGTTGTTCTGTGAACTTTCGGAGGGAAGAGGCACCAGGGCAGACCACTGCTCAGATATAAAGATGTCTGCAAAGCCTCAATGAAAACTTTTCTATAGGTCCAGCACATGGGAAGGACTAGCTGATGACAGAGTTGTGTGGAAAGCCAAATTACGAAAGGGCGCAGAGTCTTTTGAGAAGAGACTTATGTATGAGCTGAACGACAAGAGAGAAAAGCGAAAACTCAGAAGTTGTCACAGTAAAACACTTGTCAATTGACCAACTGTAAAGACGAAAAAGGCCATTTATATACATCCATACGTTGCCACTTATGCCCACAACAGAACACAAATCATTGTCCATACCGTGGATTGAACACGGGTCTCCTGCATTGGAGCCGTGCTCTAACTCAATCGGCCAGACGCTCCTCCAGCTTATGTTCATGGTTAGAACATACGTTTTAAATTAATGTGTATATGAAGTTATGGGGATGGGGGGAATAGGAACAACTGGTAGCAAACGATTTCGATCTCGGTGTGGTTCCACGTGACAACGCCGCCTCGCTGAAAGGTAGCTGTGTTAGTGACTGTGGTTAGCTACGCCGCTCCCGAGTGGTTACCGGGGCCCAAATTTGGGGTGTAAAGAATAGAACCACTGTTACCTGCCACGCATGTCGTAAGAGGCGACTAAGGAGGTTTGGCTGAAATCGGATGCACATGTCCTAAACGTGTAGAAATATATGTGTTTAGGGGCCTACTAAACCAATGTGCAACGTATCACGTTCTGGCAAGATCAAACATATCACAAAGATGATTAAATTGGGTAAGAACGAACGCAAGAAGAAGAAGAAGAAGAAGTTTACGCCGTGGTCTCCGGTAACATACGGTCGGCGGGCTCAGGTAAAAATTATAGGAAATAAGACCACAACCGTCGCATGATCCTCGCATTCCAGTGTTGTTGTATAAAGACTAATTAATTTTAAAAACAATACAACATACTAAATCAAGGTTATATTATGTTACAAGTAAAGTTTAACACTAAGGGATATCAGTATTATTAACAATTTCTATCAATAAGTAACCATGAACGCATAGAATTGAGCAGTGGCGGCTCGTGATCATTTTTGTTGGTGGGGCCAGACAGAAATTTTCGGAAGAATCATGGTTTCGGTTAGGATATATTTTAATGTATAAAATAATAAATACACGTTACACTTTATTTTTGGTGGGGCCGATCACACTGGCCCTTAATCCGTGTTTATGTAGTGTGGTCTTGATATTGTCTATCCATCTTTTTCTTTGTCTTCCACAAATTGATTGATTTAATAATTGATTGATTGGTTGATTTATCGATTGATTGGGCTATCATAATTACACTTTGAGTAATAACAATATATGCTACGATCCCTTTCTGGCACAGACAGATCTCAGCGACAGTGCACAAACTCTGTTGCAGGCGAGGGTCCATGGTGTAATTTTGAAAATTGTGAATAATTGTAGTATTTTTAAAAATTAATATTAATTAACTTTGTCAGGGCAGCGGTTTTCCAGCCTACTATTTTCGATTATTTACATCCATAATGTTAGTATTAGTTTTTTTTCCCTTCCATATTTATAGAACTCTGGTGTACAACAAACAATTCTTAGCCCTGATGCTGTGCTGGATGTATGCACCCTAGCCTGTACATGCGGACCTGCACACCTTCTTCAGTGCCTGGTAGAGTTGGAATTGATTCGTGAGTACATGTTTGTTTTAAGTACGTGTTATATTAGAAGGGTTTCAACCTGCTGCCTTGCAGGTAGGCTGGGGACAGTGAAATGCTAACGGAGACCAGTAAACGCTGGCTGAAATCACCGAAGGCACGTCACCGAAGGATAAACACTAGAGCTCCAAATGACGCTGAACGATGTGACGTAAAAACACGTTCTTGACGAAGGCTGTTTATACATCACAATAAGATTGATCAAAATGGCCGAAAAAGAACGATCGCAAGAGCGAAGGGTTTGTTGTTATGTTATGTTGTGTTATGCGATCGATGTCATGGCACATTGGGCATTCCCATTCGGGCTCTGTCCTCCGCTGCAGCAGCCATTCCACAATCCGTTTGCTCACCGTACCCATGAGAAGTTGATTACTATATCTTCTCTCTCTACCACGAAGACGACACTGTCTGGCATGTCCAAACTTAATGGTTTGTTGTAAATGAATATATGGCATTTTTGGTCTCTACGGGTGGTCGTCGTCTTCTTCTTCTTCTGCGATTAACTTCTGATATCGACTACTCCGGTATGTGTCATAAACAGGGTGGTGGGATTGAGGTCTTCCCCAGTTCCCCATAGTTTGTTTTGTAGGGCTGTTTCTGTTGGCCAGATTTCCATTCTCACACTGCTCAGGCTGGTTCAGTCTTGCAGGATGTGCTCTGGGGACTGCTTTGGTGCCCCACATGCGCAGGCAGCAGAGTCCCTGAGACCCATTCTATGGAGGTATACTCTGAGACCGAGTGTCCGTTCTAAGTCTAAAGACTGTTAGTTAGTTAGTTAGTCTTTCCTCTTGGGCCTGTGGGCAGAGGTCATAGCTCTCCATGTCTCGCGGTTCGTTGCTATTTGTTTTAAGTCTTTAATGTTTACTAGGCCCATCGTTGAGCCTTCTCTGGTGATGGTTCTACGCAGAGTCTCTCTTGGTCTTCCTCGTTTTCTTTTTCCCTCTGGTGTCCATATGAGGATTGGTAAGGAGTCTTCTCTCATCCATTCTAAGTGTGTGGCCGATGTAAAGACTGTGGTCTGTGTTTTTCTGTTTAGTGTATTTATACTGTCGTGCTCTGGGTTGCTACGGGCGGTCAATGGTCAAGTGTTTTACTGTGACAACTTCTGAGTTTGGGCTTGTCTCTCCTGCCTTTCAGATCATCCCTAAATCTCTCGTGGCTGTTGCTTTTAGTGTTTTACCCGAGCCAAGGATAAAGTGTCTTTTCCATTTCTGTTGTTTGGCTACCAGTAACGTGCTCTTGTTTAGCTACACCACATTTGATTTATATGGCAAGAAAAGAGTGAAAATCCATAATTCCTTGGGGTTCCAAAAAGAAGAAGAAGAATATATTTAATTATTTTCCAGCTCACGCTGATATGTTATAACTGAGACAACATTGGAATCAGTGGCGGCTTGTCATTAAAGGTCACTGGAGCCGGGCTCCACCAAAGATAATGTATAACGTGTATTTATTATTTTATAAATTAAAACATCAATCAAGTGCCATGCCTGCCGGCGTAGGCGATCATGGCTCTCCACAACTCTCTTTGCTTGGTGCATGTAATCAGTTCTGACGTCGATATTTTGTCGAACCATGATGTCAGGCCATCCAACATCTTCTCCCTCTGTCTTCCACGATCTCTCCTTCCCTGAATTTTACCTGTAGTCACCTAATGTTCTAAACCTTCTCTTCGCATTATATGCCCGAAGAACCTTGATTGTCGGATTCTTATTCTTTTGATAAGGTTTCTTTGTGTGCAGGCCTGATTTAAAACCTCCACGTTTGTTTTCTTTGCTGTCCATGGAATTCTCAACATTCTTCTGTAAAACCACATCTCTGTGGCTTCCAATGATCGTATTGATTGTTTGTTCAGTGTCCATGATTCGCTGCCATACATAAGAATTGGTTCAATATAGCATTGGAGTACTCCCAAAACAATTATTTTTCCGAAAAATGTATGTCTGACCCCACCAACAAAAATGATCATGAGCCGCCACTGATTGGAATAGAAAAATCGTAATTTAGTTTTAAAACTGTGTAGCTTGCAGTTCCATATTTTATTTAGACTTTTAAAAGCTGATGTTGCTTTGACAATTCGTAACATAATTAATTAGATCGTTAGTAATAATGATATGCTTCTGACACGCTGTAACCAGCAGTCACGAGACTACGATAACTGCATCATGTGATAAGTTGTTATCAATTAATAAACAAGCGTGTCAATAGACGATACGTTAGTTCCTTATCCCTTGTAAGAACTTTCGGTGTGTTTTTAGGGTTCCAGAAACTAGTGCCACCACCACCCGATCACAAACACATACACGCACACATAGCGGAGTTAACCCTTTGAACCCTGGCCACCAGTATCCTAAAAATATCTTCCCCTGAGCTCTTGAGCAAAAACGTACGTATCAGAGTGATATTCTTCTTCTTCTTCGAACGCTCCATATCGACCCCTTGTTAATCACTATTTGTTATTTGTATATGATCTGAGCCTAAGAGCGATTGTATATTGTGCCAGTTATGCGCCTACAGGTAGGCCAGCACATCCGATTTTTGCGACGCATTTTATTTACTATGGTAGCTTCCTCAGCCACCTCTTACGACATACCTTGTAGGTCGCAGTGTTACTATTTTTTTCTCCCTTGAGAATACCGGCACCACACGGGCGACACACACACACACACACCTAATATAGCTAGTTCCCATTCATATACACAAACAAACACACACACACACGCACAATTTATATCAATGGCGAAACACATTTAAACAAAGTACTGTTGTTTTACATAACAATAACGATACACGGCAACGTTTCGACCAAAAGGTCTTTATTAAGTAAAGGATACAACATACGTGAATTTCTTCACCTGACATGGCACACAACATATAGAATCAGACAATCAATTCCTAAATTCACTTCTGTTGAATCCTTTGCTTGATAAAGGCCTTTTAGTCGAAACGTTGCTGTGTATCGTTATTGTTGTACTTTGTAAAACAACAATATTTTGTTTATACGTGTTTCGCCATTGCTACATAGTTTTACTGCAGTCTTCCTTATAATATCAATAATGCAATTATATCCCACAATACACTGCATACCTTACTCGTCACAACACAGACATGCCGGCCGTGTCATACATAATTTGTTAACAGACGGTCAGCTCTCTCATCAGGAATTCTTTGACGCAGAAAAACGCGCTATTTATTCGACCTATTTTCTTCTGCATATTCTACGCCTTGTTGTTTTTGTTTTTTCAAGCGGTCTATTTTACGTCTTGTCCCGTGCTACTTTTTATAGTTTATTCCTCATGAAAGGAGGGGGCTTTTCCTGTTCCCTTGTGCCACAGTAAGGCTTGTTTTGTTTTTAACTTCATCTTATCTTATCTTAACCACATTTGCCGTGAAGCGTCGTGGGGAGAGTTAGTTTCCTACTTCTGCCAGGTGTGTTGCTTGACGTTGTGTACAGCTTCGGGACTCTGAGATGTTATCTATCCATCTGTTCTTGGCCTGCCTCGTGCTCTGCGCCCTGAGTCGATTATTATAGGCACGTGATGGTAGTAAATGTGGTTCCATTCTCATTAGATGACCGAACCATGATTCTTCTTCGATGTACTGTATGCATGGTATAGTACCAACGTGCTTTGATATCTCGTTCCTTATCTCCCTTTGTAACGTTGACAGCTTCGTAGACATCTATTTCAATGTTGTAATCTTCTTTCTTGTGTCTTATTGCGATATTCTGTTAGGGTAGTATGTTTGGGTTCTTTTCTCTTGTTTTTAATATCCTGAGCTGTTTGCTTGGACCCATGTGACGAGTGAACTAACAACTATGGGCAGTGTTTACTTTTGAGTGGACTCGAACTGGCTACATTTGTGGACTACGAACTGGCATTGTTTTACTTTTGGGTGACTGCGAACTGGAACACTTTGTGGACTACGAACTTGGTCATTGTTTTACTTTTGATGGACTACGAACTGGGCATTGTTTACTTTTGGATGGACTACAAACTGGGCATTGTTTTACTTTAGAGTGGACTACGAACCGGACATAGTTTTACTTTTGAGTGAACTACGAACTGGCGGTGTTTACTTTGAGTGGACTACGAACTGGGCAGTGTTTTACTTTTGAGTGGACTACGAACTGGGTAGTGTTTTACTTTTGAGTGGACTACGAACTGAGCAATGTTTTACTTTTGAGTGGTCTACGGATTAGCTTACTTTTGAGGTGACTACGAACTGGGCAATGTTTTACTTTTGAGTGTACTACGAACTGGGCAATGTTTTACTTTTGAGTGGTCTACGAACTGGGCAATGTTTTACTTTTGAGTGGTCTACGAACTGGGCAATGTTTTCTTTCAGTGGTCTACGACTGGCATGTTTACTTGTGAGTGGTCTACGAACTGGGCAGTGTACAACTCTGGTAGACGTTCCCTGGACACTCCTACAATGATGAAGACATGCTCCTTTTAAAAGTGTTGCACCTCTCTCAGCCGACAAGCATAGGGCTTTAACCTTCTTCACTCCTATGAAGATCATATAGATATTTGCTTGTTTAGCCAAACATTTTCTACCAAAACAATTCAACAATCACGGAACCTAGAATCAAAATATTGTGACAAGCAGTAAAATCGAAGGGAGACGAGACAGAGGAAGACAGAGAAAGAACATTTTGGATAGCCTGACTTAATGGCACGGAAGAGCGTCAACATCTGAGATGATAGCAAATAAAAGGTACAAAGATTTGTGGAGATCCATGATCGCCTACGACAGCCGGCACAGCACCTGATGATGATGAAATTCAAAACAAACACCAACACGCAAAACAGTGAACACACAATTATAACATGGGAGATAACAACAGACGTTTTAGAAAGAAGGGACATAACAAATATAAAAATAAATGCTAACCACTGATAACAGAAGTAGTGTTAAATGAAGATCGTGGTATATCCTTTGCAGGATGTCACCATCAGTCACAGTAAACGAGTCCTTGATTTCTTAGGCATCACTTATAAGCCCAATAGTTTGTCATTGCTTTCTGAACGGATAAGTAGCGTATGAATATATTATTAAGTTCTCTTCTTCAGCGATCTCTGGTCATGCGCTTAATTTACTGTGGACTACAAACTGGGTGGTCAGCTTCAGGTCTGTCAGATTTCCGCATAGCTTAGTTTTCAGGTCGACTGGGAGTGGCCACATGTTGCTTCTCAGGTCACCCAGGAGAGGACAGTCTTGCAGGGTATGTTCCGCCTGCTGACACTGGCAGAGAGCTGTTTGACTTATTCCTAGTCTATATAAGTGTTTGTTGAGTCTGCAGTGTCCAGGTGCGTAGTCTAAATATAATGACTGGTCTGTTCTGCTTGGTCTTTGAGGAAGTATTTCCCATAATCATATCCAGTGTTTGTCTTCCAGTCTACTGTAGATATTCTCTGTATGAGGGTTTTGACCTCTTGAAAAGACAGGGGTTGGTAAATTTGCTCTTTGACACTGCCCTCCTTAGCTAAGACATCAGCACTCTCATTGCCTGCAATGCCACAGTGAGATGGAATCCACTGCAAGTGAATTTCTGCCTTTTCTGAAAGCTGAGCAAATTCTCTTTTTAGGTTTTGTACTGTGCTGTCAGCGGAATTAGCCTCATTGGCTTGTATAACTGACAATGAGTCTGTCAGAAATACCATCTTGCCTGCAGGTGCTTGCAGCTTATTCATATGCTGTGCTGCCATCAGAATTGCTACGAGTTCTGCTTTGTAGTTGGAACATATTCTTCCAGTAGGGACCGCTAGAGACACAGTAGTTGTATCTGGGTGCCTAATGTACACTCCATTAAGTTCTATTTTGGTAATGATCTTGAACATTTCTGTCCTACGTTTTTATATATTGGTGCGCATTTGACTGATGGTTATGGAGACGCGAGCGCAATGTGACGAGTGCCATGCGAGCGCAATGTGACAATTGCCGTGTTACCAATATTCGTTTGGCTAAGATCAAAGTGTTGTGCTCACTTGATCACGAGCAAAGGGTGGGAGCCTTCATTAAACGCCAACTGGCAAAATAAAATCACTCAAACAAACTCCGAGCAACACTAATTCGAAAGATAATGCGGTTCGGAGTTTTCAACATTTCCACGTTCACTAGTACTGAGTCACAGCCAACTCTAGATAACTATGCCAGACAACTGATCCAGGATTCCCTGACCCTAGGTCAGAAAAGGGGGCTGGAAATTACAGATATTTTATAGAACACTGCACGCTTTTTTGTAATTTTACTCAATTCTGTGAGTCTGTGGTTATTTATTGGTGAAACATATTCATAATATTGATATTCCTTATTGTTAAACTTAACTTGTTGCATAATATGATTTCGAGTTAGCATTTTGTGTTGATTTTAAAATGAATTTGTCTATATACACATCAATACTGCAATGTGAGGTCACGTGGTGTAGTTGTGGTCTGATTTGCCATAATTCTTACCTGAGTCCGAAGGCCCATAAGTTTATAGTTGGCTCTGACGTGAATGCACTTCCAGGTCGGACCCTATTAATAAAATAATAGTAATATTAATATAGCTGAGATGTCGACGCTTCCTCCAAAGAAAAAGCAAAAGGTTCGGTTAGGGGACAGTAGAATTGTTACAAAATAAAACAAGATTACAAAAGGGGGAATATTCTTTCTGTTAGTTTTATCATTTTGTTATTCATTTTTGCTTGCTTATGTGATACCATACATACGTGTCGTTGTCCTTAAACGACAATTTGCCCGTCTGCGTAGCGTGTTCGTAGCGCGTTGGACTACGGGTGACTATCCTCTGTGTGTGCGGGTTCAATTCCGCGGGATGGCAGAAAAAGCTACAGATTCCCCAGATTTACGGTGTTCGTGGCACCGAACCGAAGGGTTACGATGTCCATGGCACCGAGCCGAAGAGCTGAAAAGCTCAAGTGCTTCTGGATCTGAAAAAACACACAAAAACGACAATTTATTACGTATCAACGCAGCCTCCCTCAGTTTTCTCCCGATCTGATCTGATCTGACCAGACTAGATGTGTATGTTTCCACACATCGTTCAAATAATTGCTATAAAACATATCTTCTTCTCTGCGTTTGTTCTTTGCGACCAACTTTAATCACTCTTGTGATATGTTTGTTCTTTGCCAAGAACGTGTATACGTTGCACATTGGTTTGGTAGGCCCCTAAACGCATAGACTTCTACACGTTTAGGACATGTGTATCCGATTTCAGCCAAGCTATGAAACATGAAAAATAGTTTCTTCTCCTGAGATATGTTTCTTCTTCTTCTTCAAACGCTCCATATCGACCACTTGTTAACCACTCTGTGTGATTTGTATGTGATCTGAGCCTAAAATCTGATTCTAGGTTGTGCAAGTTCGCGCCTACAAGTAGACAGACACATCTCTCTCTCTCTCGCGAACGTTCTTCACGGCGAATTTCATCATTCTTTTTGTGATGTATAATTGGTCCACTGGTAAGAACGGAGTGATCTACGTCGGGACGATTGTGCGCCCATGGTGACTAGGCTCGCCCGCCCGATTTCAGCCAGCTTTTGATTTACTAGGGTGAGCTTTCCCTAGGGAGACAGACACATCTGATTTCTGCGATGCTTGTTATTTACTAGGAAGATTCCCTCGGTCCTACATCAGTCGCCTCTTACGACATGACTTGTAGGTCGCAGTGGTACTGTTCTTTGTTTCCCTTGCGGGACTCGGTACCACACGGACGCCTGCTTCACTAACGGATCAAGACCCAATTTTTTTTTTTAAATACTCGGTTCCTATCCGCCTGGAGTGATCAAATTTTGTATACTGATACCTGGTAATTTTTATTGTTTTTTCGATCCAGAAGCACTTGAGCTTTTCAGCTCTTCGGCTCGGTGCCATACATCGTAACCCTTCGGTTCGGTGCCACGACCACAGTAAATCCGGAGAACCAGTGGCTTTCTGCGAGCCCGCGGAATTGAACAACACTCACAGGGTGCTTGTCTCCCGTCGTTCAACGCGCTACGATGACGCTGGGAAGGCGGTCACACCTGATATAGATGTAGATGAGATCGACTTCCTAGTTCTATCGAAGACGGACGAATAAACGTTCCTGTTAACATTCAGCACCAAAAAGAAACCTTGAGAATTGGAAATCAGCAAGAGTAAGCTAGAAACCCACTGATAATACTTCCTCTCGTACTATTATACTTAACATAGGGCCTGCAAGCAATTTCTCCATACCGCTCTATCCTGGGCAACTCGCTCAATCTCCCTCAATATAACGCTGTATCCTGGGCTCAGTCTCCTCCATGGAACTGACACCGATATTTCTTGCCTCTCTCAGTAAGTTCGTTTCAGGGTCTCATTAGTCGTCCTCTCTTTCTTGAACCCTATGCATCCCACTTCAATTTTTTTTTTCCCGATCCAGAAGAACTTGAGCTTTCAGCTCTTCGGCTCAGTGCCATGGACATGGTTAACCTTCGGTTCGGTGTCACGAACACCGTGAATCTGGGGAACCTGTGACTTTTCTGCCAGTCCGCGGAGTTGAACCCGCACTCACAGAGGGCTAGTCACCCGTAGTCCAACGCGCTACTAACACGCTAGGCAGGCGGGCATCCCACTTCAATAACTGCTTTGGTATTCTGCAAACCCACTGCCAGTGCAAAATTCTTATTTTTTCCTCCTGAAATTGATACAATTCTTAATATTACATCGGTGATTCTCGCCGATGCTACGGAGTTCGTGCACCGCAGCTGAGATCTTCGTGTGTAAGAAAGAGATCGGAGCACACATAGTTACTCACCGAAATGCATTAATGATGGTCCTACCAATCAATAAATCAATCAATATATTTACATAACGTAATTCTTTGATCATATTTTCTTTTCCGCCATCTCCTTTTTTCCCCCTTTTTATCGGTTATCAAATTAAGTTAAGAAATATTACATTGACCTAAAAATGACCTGATCCCAAAAAGATTCCGGTGAGAATTTATTTGTAAACAGCAGACGTACATAAAGTGACTCCCGCTAAATCTGAGCAGACCTGACCTTATTTATTTAGCCTCTGATAATATAATGGACTCTGGACAAGTTTCGGAAAATGAGCGAATAGCAGAAAAATATATACGAGTATATGTCGTAGATGTAAGGTTTTAAAGCCGAAGGATTGCCCGTCTGCCCAGCGTGTTCGTAGCGCGTTGGACTACGGATGATTATCCCTCTGTGTGTGCGGGTTCAATTCCGCGGGATGCGGGATGGCAGAAAAAGCCACAGATTCCCAGATTGATTCCCAGATTTACGGTGTTCGAGGCACCGAACCGAAGGGTTACGATATCCATGGCACCGAGCCGAAGAGCTGAAAAGCTCAGGTGACATCTTGACCACGTGACCTCGCATTCCAGTATTGTTGTATATAGACGAATTAATTTTAAAATCGACACAAAATGCTAAATCGAAGTTATATTATGTCACAAGTTAAGTTTAACAATAAGCAATATCAATATTATGAATATTTTTCACCAATAAATAACCATAGACTCATAAAATTGCAGAAAAGCGTGCAGTGTTCTATCAAACATCAGTAATTTCCAGCCCCCTTTCTGATCTAGGTCAGGGAATCCCCGGTCAGTTGTCTGCCCTAGTTATCTAGAGTTGGCTGTGCTTCATTGCACCGGATTTTACCCCATATGACTCGGTCCCTCTCCGCAGAAATGGCACGCCACCTGCCGAGAGCATTGCACAAAGAACGAACTCCGTAGCTCTGGCAACTTCTACTTCTTCAAATGCTCCATATCGACAACTTGTTAACCAGTCTGGGTGAGTTGTATGTGATCTGAGCCTAAGAGCAATTGTACGTTGTGCCAGTTATGCGCCTACAAGTAGGCAGACACATCCGATTTCTGCGATGCTTTTTTTTACTAGGGCAGTTTCAGGTCCTATATTAGTCGCCTCTTACAACATGCCTTGTAGGTCACAGTGGTACTATTCTTTGCTTACCTTACGGGCACCGTCACCACATGGGAGGCTCTGGCAACAATCCTGAGGGTCTCTGAAACAAAAGGCACTCGTGAACAGAACGTCGCTGTCCGGATTCGAACCCACGACCTTCGATTGGCAAGGTAGCCCGCGTGCCAAGCGTGTTCGTATCGCGTTGGACTACGGGTGACAAGTCCTCTGTAAGTGCGGGTTCAACGCCGCGGACTGGCAGAAAAGCTACAGGTTCCCCAGATTTACGGTGTTCGTGGCACCGAACCGAAGGGTTACGATGTCCATGACACCGAGCCGAAGAGCTTTCAGCTTAAGTGCTTCTGGATCGAAAAACATTTTTTTAATTGGCAAGGTAAGGGCTTAACCATTTAACCACAGAGATATAAGATGCTATGTATCAATCAATGAATCAATCAATTCATCTTCTGTGTGACATTGAATCATATAAGTACATAAATGATTGATTGATTGATTGATGGACCATCATCATTGCACTTCGGTGAGTAACCATGTGTGTTCCCATTTCTTTTTTACACAGGAAGATGTCAGCGGCAGTGCACGAACTGCGTAACAATGGCGAGGGTCCCCGATGTAAATTTTGAAGATAGTTAAAATAGTTATAATAACAATAATAATAATAATTCCTCTTGTACCGTTATACGTTACATAGGGCCTGCGGGGGACTGCCTAGAGTAGTTGATAGTAGCTCGGCCTGCTAGCTGTGAGACGCCTCATAGCTCGGGTTCGAACCTACTGTCCGGCATTTGTTCGAGTCCCCTGGTCTTACTCAGGACGATAACATGAGTACCTCTGAAGTCGGAGAAAATCTGCCTGTATGGCGAGGGAATACTAATTACGAGTACATTGAGCACACGGCTGCCGGTGTAAAGTAATTTACAATGTGCACGCTGCTGCCATTGTAAGAAATTGGAAAACGGATTTTCACGCAAAAATCAGTTTCAGAGATGAAACTTCGTCTGAGTTGAAAGCGGACGAAAGAAAAAAAAAGAAAAAAAAAAAAAAAACATAGGGCCTGCAAGTAATTTCTCCATACCGCTCTACCCTGGGCAACTCGCTCAATCTCCTCCATGGAACTGAGACCGATATTTCCTGCCTCTCTCAGCAAAGTTCGTTTCAGGGTCTCCTTAGGTCGACTTCTCTTTCTTGAACCCTTTGCATCCCACTTCAATGCCTGCTTTGATATTCGTTGATCATTTCTCCTCAAGGTGTGCCCAACATATCTCCATCTTCTCTTTCTTATAACAGTTGTCATTAGTGGTTGACCAGACATTTTTCTGATTTCATCACTTCTCCTGAATTCGTTCCATTTATATTCATTATTTTTCGCAGACATCTATTTTCAAATGCATTCAACTTGCTTTCTTTATATTTAATCATTTTCCAATTCTCGCTGGCATATGTTAGAATTGATACAACATTTGAATGGAAAATTCGTAATTTAGTTTTAATACTATATAACTTGCAGTTTCATATTTTATTTAGACTTTTATAGTTATATAAATTATTTTTAATCTTTCTAATATATGTTCCACTGGCACCGGCTTTCTAACCTCCTTCGTGATTTTGAACTGTCAAGGGTTCTTGTACGTGCTCAACTTGAGCACTGGACATGCGTTTTATCGTCCGTCTCCGATAGGACTAGGGACTCGATCTCACCTACACTGAAATCAGGGGTCTCTAGAAAAATCTAACGATGGCTCCACGAGGGAGCGATTCGAGTTACTTTAGAACTAGAGGCGAACACTTGACTCTCCCGTCACTATGTTTCTATCTAGCCTTTCAGAAAAACTTTTTATTGTCAGTTTTGTTGAGTATCGCCTTCTTCTCCTGCCTCTTCTTCTTCTTCGAACCCTCCATATCGATCACATGTGATTTGTATGTGATCTGAGCCTAAGAGCGATTGTGCGTTGTGCCTGTTCGGCGCCTACAAGTAGGCCAGCACATTCGATTTCTGCGATGCTTTTTATTTATTAGGGTAGCTTCCTAGGTCCCTACCTCAGTCGCCTCTTACGACATGCCTTGTAGGCCTCAGTGGTACTATTCTTTGCTCCCTTTGCTAGCCTCGGCACCACACGTTGAGTATCTTACATTTTGTCATTCATTACATCGAATAATGTTGACGTTACACCTGGTCATTTGACAACGTCACGTGCTCTTCGTTTTTCTGATAAAAACACGTTTGTTTTCACTTAATTTTTCCTGTTTGATCGCAGTTCTCTTGACTTGCAGGTATTCGTGAGAGAGTTAACGGGAGAGTTGTAACCAGCAACTTCGTGACACCGAATAATACGAAATACTTTACAAGTGAAGTAGATTTATACACGCTGTAACACAGGAACGGCGGCGATTTCTTGTTCGTTTTTCGTGTTTTTTTCTTACTTATTGAGAATATTCGTGGTAGTAACACAGGTACATTTGTGTTGTTGTGTTTTTTTTTGTATATGTGCTTTAATAATAATAATTCCTCTCATACCTTTATACGTTGCATAGGGCTTGCAAGCAATTTATCCATACCGTTTATATCCTGGGCAACTCGCTCAATCTCCTCCATGGAACTGAGACCGATATTTCTTGCCTCTCTCAGCAAAGTTCGTTTCATGGTCTCCTTAGGTCGACCTCTCTTTCTTGAACCCTTTGTATCCCACTTCAATGCCTGCTTTGATATTCGATGATCATTTCTCCTCAAGGTGTGCCCAACATATCTCCATCTTCTCTGTCATAGTTGTCACTAGTGGTTGACCAGACATGTCTCTGATTGCATCACTTCTCCTGAATTCGTTCCATTTTATATTCATTATTTTTTCGCAGACATCTATTTTCAAATGCATTCAACTTACTTTCTATATCGTTAGTCATTTTCCAACTATCGCTAGCATATGTTAGATTGATAAACATTTGAATAGCAAATGTGTATGTGATTTGCCTAGAAGTAAAGCATATAGATTTGTTTGTTGCTCATATATAGCCTTTTTGTCTTTACAGACAGTCAATTGGCAAGTGTTTTACTGTGACAACTTCTGAGTTTGAGCTTATCTCTCTTGTCTTTCAAGCCCATCCCTAAGTCTCTTTTCAAAAGATTCTGCATCTTTGCATAATGTTGTTTTTCATATAACTCTGTCATCAGCTAAGTTTTTCCCATTTGTTAGGATCGATAGAAAAGTTCTTTATTGAGGCATTGAATACATCCAGGGGCGGCTCGTCATTAAGGGCCAATGAGGCCCCACCAATAATCAAAAGGGGAATAGCTTCCCGAATAGACAAATAATAGTAAATACTTCAAAACCCATGATTTTTCCGAAAATTTGTCTGGCCCCACCAAGAAAAATGACTACGAGCCGCCACTGCATACATCCTTATATCTGAGCATGGATCTGCCTTGATGCTTCTTCCCTTCAGAAAGTTCACAGAACGATACTTGTTGGGGTATGCGGCTATTGTCCATTCTTCTCATATGTCCTAGCAATCTTAGTCTTCTACTGCTGAGCATGCCCATGATGGAAGACAAGTCTGCATGTTGCAGTAAATGTATAGTCTTAGTTGTTGATAGTATAGTCTTAGTTGTGTGTAATAAATGTTAGTCTTAGTTGTGTCAGATAAGTGTATAGTCTTTAGTTGCTGTGTTAGATCTTCTTCTTTGCGTTCGTTCTTTACAACCAATTTTAATCACTCTTTGTGATATGTTTGATCTTTGCCAAGAACGTGTATACGTTGCACATTGGTTTGGTAGGCCCCTAAACTCATAGACTTCTACACGTTTAGGACATGTGCATCCGATTTCAGCCAAACCTCTTCAGTCGCCTCTTACGACATTCGTGGCAGGTAACAGTGGTTCTATTCTACACACCATAAATTGGGCCCCGGTAACCACTCGGGCGGGTGTGTTAGATAAGTGTATAGTCTTTAGTTGTTGTATTATAGTATAGTCTTTAATCGGTATGTTAACTGCCTGACATTATGCGGAATGGTAGAGTTCAATCGAATCAGGATTACTGAAGAAGAAGAAGAATGTCGCACTTTGTAATTATTTTTTGCTTGGTTCATTTGAGCATAAGTAAGTTATTCTATGTTATCCGCAAAACTGCGATATATAACTCAACACTTACGATTTCGTTATGCGGTTTTTTTCGGATTCCTTCCTTTGCGTTCTCGGCCTAGACTGATGGACCAACTTCTATCATGAATTTTACTGTTGTTTTTGGGACTCCGTTTCTCCGTACAGCTTTTCGCGAGCTCTGTGTGTTGTGGCCAGTACTCTTTCCTTATACCTGCTAATCGTTGACAGTCTTGCAAGACGTGTTCTGCCGTCATGTCTGCCATATTGCAGGGACACAGGCTAGTTGTGCCAATTTTAAATTTATGGAACATGTGGGCTCGGAGCTTGTTGTGGCCGGTACGGAGGCGAAGTATGGCAACTTGTTCACGTCGAGAGAGACCATAGTATCCGACACTGGATGTGTGCTGAGGGTGGTCTTTTGCCCATTTGCTTCTATAGTGCGAACCGATCGTTGTTTTGACTTCCTCATAACCGATCTCGAGATCAGTCTGAGGTAGTCGCCCGCCTTCTTTGGCTAGCTTGTCGACTGCTTCGTTTCCCCTAACGTTGCTGTGTGACGGTATCCATTGGATGACGGTGCGTTTGAGTGAACTCGTTAGTTCAGCGAGGACGTTTTGAGCTCATTCATCTCTGTTTTGCCAACGCATTTAAGTGCCGTGATGACCGATAGAGCATCGGTGAATATCACGACCTTGTTACGTGTAGTGCTTCTTCTCTCAAAGATCATTTCGGCCGCCTCTTTGATTGCCTCTGCCTCTGCTCGGTAGTTATTCGAGTATTTGCCAGTTGCAATCGCTTTCTTGACCGTTACTTTCTTTGATATTTTAAGCACTATTCCTCCTCCGCCATCGCTTATTGCGTTATTTGCCGATCCGTCCGTGTAGACGTGCGTCCACACATTTTCAGGGTACTCTGATTCTATGTACTCTTCTGTTGCAATTTTTCTCTCGAGGTTTTTTGGACCCTTTTGTTCTGTATGCCTGGGATTGATTCCCTTAGTTCTGGCATTTTGGTCTTCCATGGCGGGCACTTATCGATTGCCGGGATTGATTTGGGTGTGCATTTGGAAAGGACTGGATGGTCCATGGTCAGTGCTTTAGAGATTCTAACGAAGTTAGATCTCTGTATTCTCCACTTTCCGAATTCATACATTCTTTCATGCATTGGATGAGATTCGAGCCGTTTGAGTTTTCTGCAAGTACTAATACTTTTCTGTCCCTTCGATCAGTCATTGGTTGGATGCCGGAGATTGTCTCCATCGCCTTGATGGGCGTGGACTTCATGGCTCCAGTGATGATACGTAAGGCCCGGTTTTGACTGCTGCTCACTTTTGCAAATTGCTTGTTAGATGCATTGCTCCACGCTGCCATGCCGTACTCTAGGATCGGTCGCACTCTACCAGTGTACAGTGTCTTGAGAATTCTGGTGTTTGCTCCCTTTGTGGAGCCTGCGAGTTTACGCATCATTGTTAGCCTGTGCCTCGCTTTTGCCGTAGCATTTTCGATCTGGGTGCACCAAGTCAGCTTTCTGTCGAGTGTGACTCCTAGGTACGTTGGGGTTTTGCTCACTGGAAGGATCTGCCCATTGACTTTAAGCGTTATCTTGTAATCCTTGTTATTCTGGGAGAACACAGTGTAAGTGGTCTTTGAAGGATTTATTTTCATATTCCACTTTGCTGACCACACTTCAAGGTTATTTAACGTAGCTTGCAGTCGATTTTCTGCTGTGGGCATTGACTCTTCTCTCGCCCATATTGCCAAGTCGTCGGCATACATGGCTGAGTGTACTTGTTCCGGGAGGCATGTTGCAATGTCATTTACGAATATTAGAGAGTCGGTGAGAGCACTCCTCCTTGGGGGACTCCTTGCTCCAGTGTGGCCTTCATGCTTTTGTACCCCTGAACCTGAACCCTTGCTGTTCTGTTCTCTAGGTATCTGTCTAGCCAATTGTACATTCTTCCCTTTACGCCGAGGGTGAGGAGTTTGAGTCTTAAACCTTCTTTCCAGACTGTGTCAAATGCCTTCTCCATATCTACCAGGACCGCCAGTGTCTGTTTCTTTTCTTGGAAACCATCCTCGATTTCCTGGACAATGTAGGTTACTTGATCCTCTGTGGATCTGTATCTCCGAAAGCCTCCTTGTTGTGCCATGAGCAGCCCTTTGCTTTCCAAGTGCCAAGATAAGCGTTTGTTCACCATGCGCTCCATAAGTTTGCCCGTGCAGCTTAGGAGGCTTATCGGTCTGTAACTCGCTGGGTCGAGTTTATTTTTGCCTGGTTTTAGGATGGGTACCATGATTGCTTCTTTCCATTCTTGTGGTACTATACCTGTTCTCCACGACATGTTGAGAACGGACAGTAGAGCGGCTTTTGCTCTGTTTCCCAAGTTTTTAAGCATCTCATTGGTGATCCCATCTTTTCCGGGTGACTTTCTGGGTTTCATGTCCCTTAAAGCCTCTTCCAGCTCGTTACTGGTGAATGTGTCCGTTAGGTGACTATCTGCTTTTCTTGGCTCGCCTTGGAGAGCCCGTGCTTTTCTCTTGGTGGCATCAACTTTTTCCTTTGCTATGCTTACTCTGCTGACTTCGGCATATTGTTGCATCAGGATGTTTGCTGCTTCCTTACCCGAAGCCATCTTCTTGTCTTGTTCGAGGACTATTGGTGGTCTGCTGGTGTTTTCATCACTCAGCGCTTTGGCCAGTTTCCACAGTTTGTGGCCGTCCCTATCGAGGTTCAGGGATTCGGTTGTTTTGACCCAACTCTGTCGCGCTGCTCGTTTGACCTCTCTTCTGTATTTTGCTGCTGCCGCCTTGTAAGCAGTATTGGTCTCCACTGACTGTGCCTGTTCTGCCTCACTCCTTGTCTTCTCAAGGTCTTTTCAAGCTTCTGAACCTCTGCTGTCCAGTATGGCTTGTAGTCCTTTCGTGCGCCTCTAGAGATGGTTCCCCGTGCCGCTTTCAGGATTGCTTCTGACAGTTCCCTTGCCACGATTCGCATGTTTTTCTTTTCATGCATGTTGATTCGTTCAACATTTGCATCAGTCATTGCCCCATACTGTTTCCAATTTGCTCTTTTATAGTTCCACCGTGGCAACCACATTTTGGGCTCAGGTACAAAATTGAGGTCTACCTGCAGTTTGACTGGTCTATGGTCACTATCCCCTAGCTGCTGTGTAACCGTACGGACTACTTTGGTGGATATGTCACTTATTGCAAAGGCCAAGTCCGGGGTGCTCGTTGTATGCCACGTTCTCGAGTAGAAGGTTGGTGGATCGTCTGGGGCATTGATAAGGAACAGGTTGTTCTCAATCTCCCAGTCTTCCACCTCTACGCCTCTGCTGTTTGTCTCGGGGTACCCCCATCTCTCCGAGCGGCTGTTGAAATCGCCGACGACGATGCATGAAGTGTCACTGATATTCATTGTTTCGAGTGACAGCGGCGTGTAACTTGGACAGTAGAGGTTATACAGAAGAATATGTGTGTCGTTGCACGTAATTTGAACGTCTATGATCTCTACTGCGCCGGCGTTTCCATTTGTTCCTTCCATCTGCTTGGTTGGAATGCCATTTCTAACTAGGGTGAGGACTCCACCCTTGTGCCCTTCTCGGTCTGTTCTGAAGGTCTGGTAACCTTTAATCTCGAACTTATGTCTGGGATTTAGATGCGTTTCTTGTATGCACGGGTTTTTTTAGGATTCGTTCTTCCGTGTGATTTATTCTTCTAAGTCTAGTATATTTTCGGGATTTATATAAAGTGTAGAAGACTTTTTGATTTCTTGCAATGTGTTCCACTAATCAGTTTTATAAACTTAATATATATTAATTTTTGTGAATATATATTTCTCTTGTACCGTTATACGTTACATATGACCTGCAAGTAATTTCTCCATACCACTCTGTCCTGGTCAACTCGCTTAATCTCTTCCATGGAATTTGAGTCCAATATTTCTTGCCTCTCTCAGCAAATTTCGTCTCATCTTTTTCCTAGGCGTTCTCTCTTTCTTGAACCCTTTGTCTCCCCTTCCCCCTTTTTTTTTCTTTTTTTCTTCCCGATCCAGAAGCACTTGAGCTGAAAGCTCTTCGGCTCGGTGTCATGGACATCGTAACCCTTTGGCTCGGTGCCACGAACACCGTAAATCTGGGGAACCTGTAGCTTTTGCAAGTCCGCGGAGTTGAACCCGCGCTTACAGAGGACTAGTCACCCGTAGTCCAACGCGCTACGAACACGCTGGGCACGCGGGCTTGTCTCCCACTTCAATGCCTGCTTTGGTATTTTTTGATATACATATCTCTATCTTCTCTTTCTTATAACAGTTGTAACTGGTGATACATTTTTGTAAATGGAGAACGTTTATCTTTGTACTTTTAAAACAGCGTTCTTGTCTAACAAATATAGTCAGGTGGAAAGATTACTTTTTTAAATCCTGATAAAAGAAAAAAAATCGTTGCTTGAATTATGCTGACGACAATGTCACGATAACGTAAAACGAAGATCTCCAGGAAATACGTAAAACGGGGGTGACAGAAAGTAACAGCAAAGACCTACGTTTGAATAGTTGGAGACACCGCCCGTATGTTGCAGGGCTCGCAAGGGAGCAAAGAATAGCAACACTGACCTACAAGGCATGTAGTAAGAGGCGACTGAGGTAGGGGTCTGGGGCAGCTGCTGTAGTAAATAAAAACCGTCGTAATCGGATGTGCTGGCCTACTTGTAGGCGCATAACTGTCACAACGTGCAATCGCTGTTAGACTTAAAAGTAAAAAGTAAGTAAAGGAACCCTTTCATACCTCGTGGTATATAGGTCAATACAGTGTTAGGCCTGTATTTTCATTGACCGTCGACACACGATGGGTGATGTGGTCAGCATCACGCCGGTCGCCTTTACTTTCCCGAGCATGTCTGGTACCCAGTTGAGGCTGGGTCGACCTGAGAGCTGTCGTGGTCGGGAAAAATTTCACGCACATTGCGGGAGCTGAACCCAGACCACCAGCCTTGCGGAGCGAGTTCACTAACTACACTACAGCGGCTCTCTGTTAGACTCGGATCACATACAAATCACAAAGAGTGGTTAAACAAGTGGTTTAACATGGAGCGTTTGAAGAAGAATAATAGTTAGAAGATAGCGGTAATGTTCTTCTCCAAATGTTAGATCCTTTCAAAATACAGCACACACTTCTGAAGTCGGTGGGTCTCAATGACGAAGGGACTGGTCTTATTCCTTTCCGCTCCTTGTGGAGCATAGAGCACCAACAGTTGTTCGTCACTTTTCCCGATCTCTGGCTGTTTTCTTTATGGTCTCCCAGGAAAGTCGAACACCCTTCAGTTCCTCAACAAGACTTCGTCTCCAGATCTGTTTAGGACGTTCTCTTTTCCGTTTTCCTTGCGGGTTCCACTCAAGTGCTTGTCTAGTGACACTCGATTATGTCTTCCTTAGGGTATGACCGATCAATCTCCTTCTCTTAACCTGGGTTATCATGGGTTCTTGTACCGTTCTTATCTACGGGTCTGTGTTTGCAACTCTGTCATACCATCTCAGTCTGAGAATCCGCAGAAGATAACCGTTGATAAAGGTCTCAATCTTATATGTATTTAATATGGTGACTCGCCACGTTTCTGAGCCATACAGCAACACAGATTTCATATTTGAGCTGAATTTCCTGAGCTTTGTTTTCCTGGAGATTGCAGTAGATTTCCACACTGTGTGCAGGATAGCAAAGGCTTGTCGGGCTTTCCTAATCCTGGCATTAATGTCCTCATCTGTACCTCCTGATTTTCTGTTTAATATATTTATGTCATGTAGCGTAAAGGGTCTCTATAGCGTAGATGCTATGAGCTATCCTATCATGCCAAAGGTAACCGGTTCGCTCTCTCGTGGAGCCATCAGGATATTTTTCCAAAGATTCTTGATCTCAGTATAGGTGAGATCGAGTTCTAAATCCCATCGGAGACGGACGATAAAAGGTAGATTTGAGCAAGTAAAAGAATCATTGGCAGTTCAAAATCGACAAGAGCAGGCTGGAAAGTCGCTGCCCGGGCAAAATTCATTAGAAAAAGATTTAATTTAAAATTCCTACAAAATACCTTGGAGAGCCGCTGTAGCGTAGTTGTTAGTGAACTCGTTTCTCAAGGCTGGTGGTCTGGGTTCAGCTCCGCAATCGCGTGGAATTTTGCCCGACCGCGACGGTCTCAGGTCGACCCAGCCTCAACTGGGTACCAGACATGTTCTGGGAAAGTAAAGGCGGCTGGCGTGATGCTGACCACACCACCCATCGTGCCGACGGTCAATGAAAATACAGGCCTAACACTGTATTGCCCTATATACCACGAGGTATGAAAGGGTTCCTTTACAAAATACCTTCACCATCTTTAAAAGTACATCGGGGACCCTCGCCGGTGCTGCGGAGTTCGTGCACTGCAGCTGAGATGTTCATGCGTAAGCAAAGAGGTTGGAGCACACATGGTTACTCACTGAAGTGCAATGATGATGGTCTTATCAATCAATCAATCAATCAATCAATCAATATTGTCGTGCTCTGGATTGTATCTACCGTTTGTTGTCTCAACTGATATTTCGAAAAATCCCACAATATTGTGACCGCACACTATTCTGCAATCACCCGGTCCCTGAGACCACTTGTACGGAGGTGTGATGTGAGACCGCAGTGTCCTGTTATAAGTCGTCGTCTTCTGTGTTCTCACTAGATTGAGATTTCGGATTCTCTAATTTTTTAATTTTTTTATTTCCGATCCAGACGTATTTGAGCTAAAAGCTCTTCGGCTCGGTGTCATGGACATCGTAACCTTCGGCTCGGTGCCACGAACACCGTAAATCTGGGGAACCTGTAGCTTTTCTGCCAGTCCGCCGAGTTGAACCCGCACTTACAGAGGACTAGTCGCCCGTAGTCCAACGCGCTACGAACACGCTGGGCACGCGGGCCGGATTCTCTAATAAAGGCAGCCGTCTGCCTCACCAGCCACACCATACAGTTTGTCTTGGACGCTGGTGTAAGTGGCCACCTCTTTCTCCTCTGGTCTGGATACTGGAGGCAGTTCTGTATATGTTCTGTTATCATACTCGCTAAGCCACAGGGCACAGGTCGTTGGTGCCTATCTTTAATTTAGTGTGCAGGTGGTGTCTCATTCTATTGTGACCCGTCCGTTTTAAGTCTGAAGACTGTAGTCTGCGCATTTATATGTAATGTATTTATATTGTCGTCCTATGGATTGTATCATTCGTTTGTATAATTCGTTCCAAAATTCGTGATCACACTAAGGTTTAATTTGTACGAAATCTATCTGATGGATACAAGTAATTTTTGCATGCAGTCTTATATACCTCACGACGTTACGAATCCATGTTTAACTAATTGGTAGGTAGCTTGTTGATGCAAAAACGTTTTTGTTATATAATTTTGCATAAGCACAACAAAATGATAATCAAAGTTTAGAATTTACAGTAATACAAAATGGTGGCGAATGATTGCAAAGGCGTATTCCTATTACATATTATAAAAAGAAAGGTCACATAGTGAACAAATGATACCTTCCACTTCTATAAATGAAAGTAAATGTTGCGTACATACGCCAATGACAGTCGGTAGGAAACATTGTGAATTGATTAATTCACGGATTCCTGATTTTACTGCACTGAATTGCATTTGGAACATGGAAATGCTTAGTTATAGACAAACTTGACAATCGTACTGTAAAATTTCGACAAGTATACCAGATCAACATCGCGGTAAATTTAGTAATAACATATAAAATTCTGACAGAACTAAAGGTTTGGGTGGGCAAAAATACTTTTGGTACGTCGTCACTGTTAAATATTTAAAAATGCAAAAATCAAGAATTTCTGTCAAGTGGATGATTTTATATCGGTCGGTAAAAATGATCACGAATTTTGGAACGAATATAGTTCTCAACTGATATATCGTAAACTCCCACAAAATTGTAACTACGCACACTATTACACTCACCAGACTTTTTTAATACAACACGTCTGACGCATAGTGGTTCCGTACATGCATGCTTTATTTTTTATCGTACTGACCTACATAACAAATCTTCAGCTAAACACCCCCTACTTTCTAACCTGCACACGACCTAGTCTCATGACCCTGCACATTATGTAACCTGTTCTACATGACTTTGCTAATCTATCTACCCCTGGTTTGTTAAGAATCACACATACAGCCACTTTTAATGTTGATTTTTAAACACTAATGTGTGTGCTAATTCGAGAAATTTCCATTTATTTCATAAAATTCCATTTTTTCATAAAACCATCGTAGATGTAAATGGGCATGTCGGCCGGAGACGAACAACATGGGAAGAACAATTAGGACCTTTTGTAGACAACGACAGAGAATGTAACGATAATGGGCAGCACTTATTAGAGCTCTGTGTAGAACACGGACTCTATATCACTAATAGTTTTTATAAACATCCTATGAGCCAGATCTACACATGGTACAAGTGGAACAACCTGACCAATGTGCTCAAATAGACTTTATATTAACCCATAAAACAAGAAGATCCAACTTAAGAGACGCCAGAGTAATCCCAAACACAACAGTGAATACAGACCACCGCCCACTAATTGCCTACCTCAATGAAACACCACTTAGCAAAATACAAGAAAGACAGCAAGAACCAAGATTATAGATACCAGAAAAATAAATGATCCAGATATACAAAGAATAATAAATACAGAAATGACAGAGGCTATAGTAGAAGCATATATACTAGAAGATAACGTTGAAACAACATGGCAAAAATTTAAGAGTATTCTTTTGAAATGTCTAACAACCACTTGTGGCACCACATTTAAAGGAGCAAAAAAGAGAACATCATGGTGGAATAATGAAGTTAAAGAAGCATAAAAATTTAAAAACTATTATAAGACCTGGATAAGATCACGCCAGAAGACGATTATGATAAATACAGACTAGCAAGGCAGACATCGGCCAGAGTAATCAAGCAAGAGAAGAAAATCTTGGACCATGTATGGTGAAAATCTCAGTAGATTATGTGTAGAGTCCAGCAGACAATTTTATAAGGCCATAGCAAAAAATGAGAATAAGGGACGAACCCTTCCAGCCATCCGAATATATAAATGATAGTCAAGATAAACCTATACATGAAGAAGTTAAGATCAGAGAAAGATGGGAAGAATACTTCCAAGACCTCTTGAATATACCAGATACTGGGAATAAAACATCATTCAAACCGAGACATGCAAACATGGAAGAACCTGAAATACTAGTAAGTGAGGTAAGAGAAGCTATTAAGAGAAGCCCAAAGAACAAGGCTGTGGGAATTGATGGAATAACAGCAGAAGCAATAAAGGCGTGTGGAGAGATTGAAGTAACCTGGGTACATTACATCTTCAAGAAGGCATGGGAAGAAAGAACTGTCCCTTCAGATTGACAAAAAGCTATTATAGTACCAATATGGAAGAAAAAAGGTAAAAAACAAGACTGTAGTACATATAGAGGCATCTCCCTCCTAAGACATGTGGGAAAAATGTTTGCAAGAGTTCTTGAGCAACGAATAAGACCAATTGTGGAGCCAGCACTCAGCCCACAACAGTTTGAGATTTAGAAGAATAGAAATTGTGGACACAGATCAATATTTGTCTAAGACAAATTAGTGAAAAGACTATAAATACAAAATCAAATGAATATACCTTCATAGACCAAGAGAAGGCATTTGATAGTGTTAACAGAGACATATTATGGGATGTTCTCGAAAACTATGGAATAAAAGGAACGCTGCTAGACTGTGTTAGAGCCATATATACAGAAAGTGAAAGTGCCATACGAACAAGCGCAGGACTCACAAATTGGTTTCCAGTAACATCAGGAGTACGGCAAGGATGTATTTTATCACCTCTCCTCTTTATTATATACATGGATAGTATCATCAAAATAGATGAAACATCACTCAACGCAGACCAACAAAATGAACTGCTCTTTGTTGACGACCAGTGTTTATTCCATAATAATATTGAACAGCTTCAAGAACACGTAAACTTACTCAACAATAGCTACCTCAAATACAACATGAAGATCAACATTCAAAAGACAGAAGTCATGACTATAAGTAGAGAACATAAAGATATCAACATAAAAATAAATGACCAAACGCTAAAGCAGGTGAGAGAATTCAAATACCTTGGAAGTATCTTCACATCTGATAGTAGACTGACAGAGAGATCGAAACTAGAATCCAGCAAGCCAACAACATTACATACCAGCTTACCCCAATCTTGAAACACCCAGCAATTCCAGTAGAGACTAAAAGACCGATTATAAATTTGATCATTATACCAACACTGTGCTACCAGAGCCAAACATGGGCACTGACAAAAGAACAAAGGAAAATTACCACATGCGAAATGAGATGCTTGAGGAAAGCAGTAAATAAAACAAGGAGACCATATAAGAAATGAGGAAATTAGAACAGTCGGAACAACACCTGCTATTAGATTTATTGAAAAACAGAGACTCAAATGGTTTGGCCACTTGGTCAGAATGAACCCGAATACACCAGTTGCAAGAGCGTACAACCTGAAAATGGAATCATCAAGAGGAAAGGGCAGACCAAGAAAAAGATGGGTTGATGGAGTTACAGACATCTTAAAACTCCACAATACCACAGCATATCAAGCGACCGAGCGTGCATTATCTCGAAACCGATCATGAGTTTCCGCAGAGACCTGCTACGCCTAGCGGCAAAAAAGCAGAGAAGGACAAAAGAAAGAAAAGATCGTAGATTTCGAGTACGTCATGCATACTGCCAGCCTAATTATTTTTTTTATTATTATTCCAATGGTTGAGGTCATAACACTCTAACTTCTGTTTATCCTGAACAAGTTGTGTTAAAGTTTTAGTTCGTTGCATAAGTGTTAACTCTTAATATGAAACGTGTACATCATATGAAGAAACACTAGTAAGTGCACCATGTATAAATTTTAATTTTTTGGGGTAACTTTTTGAGTTCTTGCAAAATACTGTAATATTCTGGATCTGCTTTGGTAAGTGAGAATTATTTGTGTATGATTTGTGTTGTTTCGATTTTTAACAGTCGTATTCTCTATTTATTTTTGTTAAACTTTTCTGTGTATTGTTCCATTGTTTTGTTTGTTTATCTCTCTCTTTCTCTTTCTCTCTATCGATCTTCTTCTTTGCGTTCGTTCTTCACGATCAATTTTAATCACTCTTTGTGATATGTTTGATCTTTGCCAAGAACGTGTATACGTTGCACATTGGTTTGGTAGACCCTAAACGCATAGACTTCTACACGTTTAGGACATGTGCATCCGATTTCATCCAAACCTCCTTAGTCGCCTCTTACGACATGCGTCGCAGGTAACAGTGGTTCTATTCTTTACACCCCAAATTTGGGCCTCGGTAACCACTCGGGTGACCTCTATCGATCTATATCAATCGCTAGTCTTCGACGTCCATGGCGCTTAGGGGAGCGTCAAAAGCACACTATTTTTCTCTATTCTTGGCCATCCTCTGTATTGTGTTGCAGCTGTGATTCGTTTCTTTCAGTTCTTGTTCTACTGTTCTCCTCCAGATCGTTTTGGGTCTTCCACGTTTTCGTTTACCCTCTGGGTTCCATCTCAGTGCAGTTTTCGTGAGTTTGTCTCCATGCGTATCACATATACGATCCATCTCCAGTATTTCTTTTAGAAGATGGTTCTCTTATTGACAATGTGCACATAGTTCTTGGTTAGACGTAGTATTTGGCCAGAACACGCCTAAGATCTTGCGCAGACAAGTTATATGGAAGATGGAGAGTTTGGATATATCTTGCTCTGTCCATCTCCAGCATTTTGATCCGTATAGCCAGAGCCAACTATAAACTTATGGACCTTCGGACTCAGATAAGAATTATGGGAAATCAGACTACAACTACACCACGTGACCTCGCATTCCAGTATTGTTGTATATAGATGAATTCATTTTAAAATCAACACAAAATGCTAAATCAAAGTTATATTATGCAACAAGTTAAGTTTAACAATAAGGAATATCAATATGAATATTTTTCACCAATAAATAACCATAGACTGGTAAAATTGCAAACAAAGCTTGCAGTGTTCTATCAAACATCTATAATGATCTCTCTCTCTCTCTCTCTCTCTGATTCTCTCTCTCTCTCGAAGTTAACGAGAAGCTATACGGAGGGACGGAGTCCCTAAAAACTTGCAGAATTAATGAGAAAATTTGCTACATCAGTTTAGGCGGGATCGAGAGAGAGAGAGAGAGAGAATGTACTGGTTAAAGCGGCAAGTTTTATTTGTAATGTAGAGGACTAGATTCTCTTGAATCCGAGTCACACATCTTCAACCTAAGATCGAGTCTTTTTTTTGGGTTATATTAGAGCGTGTAGGCCAACAAACATAAAAAATACGAATTAACTCCTTGTGGAGAATTACAAAATTGTTCCACTTCCTGAGTTGTTCCTTTTATATCGATGTTAAATATAAATGTTACAGAAGGGTCCTCTGTATATCATAGACAGAGAAGAGAACAAATAAATCTATCTAGAAAGAACTCAAAATCAAAGAAAACTGGCCGATACTACAAATAAGAATGAGCAAATTAAATTATTTTGAACATAAAAAAGATACGGACTGGAGATCTTCATAGAAGGAGGCATCCCAGCAAAGAGAAGAGGAAGACCACGGAGAAGATGGATTCAGGATGTAACTGATGGTTTGAGCATGACCGTTGCAGAGGCAGGATATCTAACCTATGGAGTGAGATATTCCGAAGGGTTGTTAGGTGGCAACGTTTGACTCCTCAGGACAAGCTATTTGTTGATGATAATGATACCCGTATTTGATGCCCCATTTCTTTACATTTCAACTCCTAACGGAGCACAGGTCTTCAACAAACTTCTTCCAGCCCTTTCTCTCTCTCTCTCTCTCTCTCTCTCTCTCTCTCTTGCCATCCCTTCCAATTCATTCTGCGTCTTGCCTATCCTTTTAATATCAGTCTCCAGCTCTCTTCTCCAGGTATTTCTAGGCCCCCCACCTCCTCTTTCCTTGCGCGCTCCAAAACAATGCTTGTCTTGCAATACGTCTTACAATGTCGGTCTTCTCAAAGTGTGTCCTATCCATCACCAGCGTCTATTCCTTAGCTCTTTCTCCACTGGTATCGGCTTAGTTCTTTCTCCACTGGTATCTGCTTAGTTCTTTCTCCACTGGTATCTGCTTAGTTCTTTCTCCACTGGTATCTGCTTAGTTCTTTCTCCACTGGTATCTGCTTAGTTCTTTCTCCACTGGTATCTGCTTAGTTCTTTCTCCACTGGTATCTGCTTAGTTCTTTCTCCACTGGTATCTGCTTAGTTCTTTCTCCACTGGTATCTGCTTAGTTCTTTCTCCACTGGTATCTGCTTAGTTCTTTCTCCACTGGTATCTGCTTAGTCTTTCTCCACTATCGCTTAGTTCTTTCTCCACTGGTATCTGCTTAGTTCTTTCTCCACTGGTATCTGCTTAGTTCTTTCTCCACTGGTATCTGCTTAGTTCTTTCTCCACTGGTATCTGCTTAGTTCTTTCTCCACTGGTATCTGCTTAGTTCTTTCTCCAAGTTACGAGTTCGTAATCATACCATCTCGGTCCCGCTGTTCTACGTAAACGTCCATTTACTTGCTGCAGTTATCTGGTTTTCTTTGTTGTCTTCCATGTTTCCAAGCTCATACAAGAGCACTGACCACATTTGATTGAAATATTCTCAGCTTTGTGTTTGTGTTGATCTCGATGCTATATCTGTCATCTTAATGTTATGTGGAGAGTATCGGGTGGCAGAATTGTTAATTGCGGTTAAGCTTCATACAGAAACATTTTGTATTCGATCCCCTCATTTAAATCAAACAAGTTATTTCTGTTAGTGAGAAAATAAAATTGCTTTGACTGTTTATGCGTCTTTCTTTCTTTTGTGCTTCTCTGCTTTTTTTTATGCCGTTAGGCGTAGCAGGCTTAACTGATGATTGGTTTCAAGATAGTGCCGCTCGGTCGCTGTGGTATTGTTGAGTTTTAAGATGTTCGTAGCACGCTCGATCGCTGTGGTATTGTTGAGTTTTAAGATGTCGTAGGCACGCTCGGTCGCTGTGGTATTGTTGAGTTTTAAGATGTCTGTAAATCCATCAATCCATCTTTTTCTTGGTCTGCCCCTTCCTTTTGATGATTCCATTTTCGGATTGTACGCTCTTGCAACAGGTGTATTCGGGTTCATTCTCACCAAGTGACCAAACCATTTGAGTGAATCAATGAATCTAATAGCAGGTGTTGTTCCGATTATTCTTATAATTTCCTCATTTCTTATATGGTCTCTTCTTGTTTTATTTACAACTTTCCTCAAGCATCTCATTTCACATGTGATAATTTTCCTTTCTTGTTCTTTAGTCAGTGCCCAGCTTATGTTGGATGACTACAAAAAAAACCTGAAACATCTGTTATTTAGAAGCACACTTTTTCTCTCTTGAAATTCTGATTAGCGCTATCTTCTTCTTTGCGTTCGTTCTTTACGACCATTTTTAATCACTCTTTGTGATATGTTTGATTTTTCCAAGAACGTGTATACGTTGCATATTGGTTTGGTAGGCCCCTAAACGCATAGACTTCACACGTTTAGGACACGTACATCCGATTTCAGTCAAACTCCTTAGCCGCCTCTTACGACATGCGTGGCAGGTAACAGTGGTTCTGTAAAATAGGCCCCAGAGATATATCATACGGACGACATGTCTCCCGCGGACTTCGTGTTGGACAGCGTTACACTGGAGAATAATTTTGTTGTGTAAGAATCGCGGTCTAATCTTAAATCCTCATGTTCGTTTGATCTTTCAACCATTTTTATGTTAAATAGAACTTCTTCGCTGTGACATGATGGAGTCAAAAGTTCTATAACTGTATTTTAGTTGTTATACTAAATGTTCTATATTATCAACCGTATGTTGGATCATGTATAACTTGAACTTTGACATGTTAAATCTCGTCTTCCTTACTGACCTGGGAGAAATCTGGGTTTGATTTCGTCACTCATTGATATTCTGCTATAGAGATCTGCCATTAGATATATATATATATATATATAGATGGGCCATGGAAACACAGGAAGAGAGGTGTACAGCCATATGGCCAGCCCTAACCTTAATGACAACATCAACCCCCTTGCAAGAAGTGATCAGAGCACCATTTTTAGACTTCGAACCCAACCCATAACACTTAATAATCACTTGAATAGAATTCATCCACAACACACTCCAGAGTGCCAACTGTGTGCACACATCATCATGAAACCGTTCACCACCACCTTTTCAAGTGTCAAGCACTAGATGATATCAGAAGACCTCCTTCCTCCAAGGCCAGATAAATGGAACACATTATACGGAACAAAAGAACAACTTACAAACACATGCAGATACCACTACATAACATTGGAGCCGAAGGGCAAAAGCTCAAGTGCCGCTGGATCATTGAAGAAGAAGAAGAAGAATATCTATATATAGAGATTGATTGATTGATTGATTGATTGATTGATGTATAGGACCATTATCACTGTTCCGACCTCTTTCTTACATAAGATCTTAGCTGCTGTGCATGAACTCCGTAGCACAGACGAGGGTCCCCCGATGTAATTTTGAAGATATTTATGTATGAATGGGTTTTTTTTTAATGAAATTTTGCCCGGGAAGCGATTTTCCAGCCTGCTCTTATCGATTTTGAACTGCCAAGAGCTCTTTTACGTGCTCATATTGAACACGGGACCTACGTTTTATCGTCCGTCTCCGATAGAACTAGGAATTCGATCTCACCTACACTGAGATCGGATCCGAAAATCCAGATGGCTCCACGAGGGAGTGAACCTGGTACCTTTGGTACCAGAGACGAGTATCTAACCTCTACGCCACAAAGGCTCCTTATTTATATATATATATATGTACATGTACACGGTTGGTGCCTTTCTATCTTTGCAGACAATAGTGTGTAAGTTGTGCTGTAAATGGTAAAGATAACAATCCGTGACAATGTCGAATGTGACTAGCAAGACAAATCACGTCGAGAAAAGTCTTCCAAAATTAATACATGCGATTCCAGTGAGTTTGTTGCCACCTCCAGCCCTACTGCGTCTTTTCAGTCGCTCATTTGTTGCTAAAAAAAATCAGTTTTAGGTTGAGCAGTATGTCTTTCTTTTTCGAACGCTCCATATCGACCACTTGTTAACCACTCAATGTGATTTGAATGTGATCTGAGTCCCAAGAGCGATTGTACGTTGTGCTAGTTATGCGCTTACAAGTAGGCCAGCTCATCCGATTTCTGGCATGTTTTTTATTTACTAGGGTAGCTTCCTAGGTCCTACATCAGTCGTCTCTTACGACATGCCTTGTAGGTCGCAGTGGTACTATTCTTTGCTTCCTTGTGGACCCCGGCACCACTCGGGCAGTGTCTTACAACAGTTATCTTTCATGCAACTTGTTTGCCACCAAGATTAAACTTGTTTGCCACAAGATCAACTTGTTTGCCACAAGATCCAACTTGTCTGCCACAAGATCCAACTTTGTCTTTGCCACAAGATCCAACTTGTTTGCCACAAGATCCAACTTGTTTGCCACAAGATCCAACTTGTTTGCCACAAGATCCAACTTGTTTCACAAGCATCCAATCCTTGTTTTTGTTGCCACAAGATCCAACTTGTTTGCCACAAGATCAACTTGTTTGCCACAAGATCAACTTGTTTGCCACAAGATCAACTTGTTTGCCACAAGATCAACTTGTCTGCCACAAGATCAACTTGTTTGCCACAAGATCAACTTGTTTGCCACAAGATCAACTTGTCTGCCACAAGATCAACTTGTCTCAGTCCACAAGATCAACTTGTTTGCCACAAGATCAACTTGTTGCACAAGATCAACTTGTCTGCCACAAGATCTTGTCCACAAGATTCAAACTTGTCTGCCACAGATCAACTTGTCTGCCACAAGATCAACTTGTCTGCCACAAGATCAACTTTCTGCACAAGATCAACTTGTCTGACACAAGATCACTTGTCTGACACAAGATCAACTTGTCTGACACAAGATCAACTTGTCTGACACAAGATCAACTTGTCTGAAAAATCAACTTGTCTGACACAAGATCAACTTGTCTGCACAAGATCAACTTGTCTGACACAAGATCAACTTGTCTGACACAAGATCAACTTGTCTGACACAAGATCAACTTGTCTGACACAAGATCAACTTGTCTGACACAAGATCAACTTGTCTGACACAAGATCAACTTGTCTGACACAAGATCAAGCTCTGTCTGACACAAGATCAACTTGTCTGACACAAGATCAACTTGTCTGACACAAGATCAACTTTGATCTTGCACAAGATCAACTTGTCTGCGAAGGATGTGGTTTGAATCCTGTGGTTAACTGTCTATTTGTTTACCATATTCATTGGCTTCGGTGCTTCTCCTGGGTTGTCTTTATACTTCACATTCACTTGTTACGAAAAGAAATGCACTTGTAAACCGAACAACGCAGTTTGGATTTGAGCCCACGGCCTTTAGAACGCAAGACAAACAGCTTGACCACAAAGTGGTTCCCTGAAAATAACACGTAACCACATAGACACCCCCTCCCCCTCCCGTGTCCCTGCATGTAACACTTGACTACAGAGGGTTCCTATAGATTAAAGGGTTTTAAAGGGGACTGCCTAGAGTAGTTGATAGTAGCTCGGCCTGCTGCTAGCTGTGAGACGCCTCATAGCTCGGGTTCGAACCTACTGTCCGGCATTTGTTCGAGTCCCCTGGTCTTACTCAGGACGATAACGTGAGTACCTCTGAAGTCGGAGAAAATCTGCCTGTATGGCGAGGGAATACTAATTACGAGTACATTGAGCAGACGGCTGCCAGTGTAAAGTAATTTACAATGTGCACGCTGCTGCCATTGTAAGAAATTGGAAAACAGATTTTCACGCAAAAAACAGTTTCAGAGATGAAACTTCGTCTGAGTTGAAAGCGGACGAAAAAAGTCTAAGGATTGCACCGGTTTTTACCCCATATGGCTTGGTCCCTCTCCGCAGAAATAGCACGCCACCTTCCGAGAGTATTTCACAAAGCAATAACTCCGTAGCTCCATCAACAATCCTAGGGGTCTCTGGAAAAGAAACTGCACTCTTGAACAGGTGCTGAACTCGTGTACGAGGTCCGGATTCGAATCCACGACCTTCGACTCACAAGGCAAAGGGCTTAACCACTTAGCCACAGAAACCTCTATAGATAGCACTTGACAATAACCCTTGTTTTGTTTTGTTCTCATGTGTACAGGAATTGATCAAATTGTAGAAAGCGGTTCTGGACTTCTCCATTTGGCAATACTAGCACATAACATTGAATCGGCACAGTATCTGATGGCAACCAAAATCTCGCCGAAAATACGAGATGGTAGAGGTAAGATGTGTTAATATTGTTTTGTTGTTGGTGCTGGTTGTGTTTGTTAATATTTCTTGTTGGTATTAGAACATCTGTACTAGTATGCTTTGTTGTAGTTGTATGCCTTGTTGTAGTTGTATGCCTGCTGAGTTGTATGCCTTGTTGTAGTTGTATGCTTGTTGTAGTTGTTTGCATAAAATGTCATTTTTTTCAAAGTATCGTTTCTAGGAATTTGTCGTTGGTAGGACATTGTTTTTTTTTTTCCTTTTTTAGTTTTCTTTGCTGTGACATTTGTTTTTGTTAGGACATTGCTTTTACTTTAGTGTCCTAGTCTTCTTTGTATCCATTTTCTCTGTGTATCCTCTCTCTTTGTATCCCTTCTTCTCTATTCCCCCTTTTTGTCTTTGACTCTCTTTTTCTTTTTTCCGTTATCCTCTTTTCTTTTTTCCGATCTAGAAGCACTTGAGCTTTTCAGCTCTTCGGCTCGGTGCCATGGACGTCATAGTTCATAATGCATAAGTACGGTTCCAACTTCACTGCAACGGGTCACCCCATAATTGCTCCGTTCCTGTGCCAATGAAAATCACACAGAATGCTAACAACTGTGAAACGTTTCCTGTGTGAACTAATTCCAGAATGAAACAGCCGTGTACCGCCACAAAAGCAACCTGCACCGCATAAATGCATATGGCCGTCGCTAATGTAGCGACACAAAACTGTTCATCACTTGAAGTGACATCGTAACCCTTCGGTTCGGTGCCATGACCACCGTAAATCTGGGAGATCTGTGGCTTTTACTGCCATCCCGCGGAATTGAACGCGCACACACAGAGGGATAGTCACTGTAGTCCAGCGCCTACGAACACGCTGGGCAGACGGGCTCTATTTTCTTAATGTCCCTGTTCTTCTGTGCCCTTTTTCCTTCCTTTCTATATTCCTTTCCTCTCTGTATTCCTCTCTCTCCATTCCTCTTTCTCCTTCCTCTCTCCATTTTCCTATTCCTCTCTATATTCATTCCTCTATATTCCTTTCTTTCTATATATCCTTTTTCCTCTATTTCTCCGTTATTTTCTAAATCCTTCATCCTTTCTCCGTATATATCCCCCCTCACACCTTCTCTACCTAGGTTACCCTCCAATAAACTAAGTCTTGATGCCAACTTACACACTATATTAACTATGATCGAGCCATTCCAAATTTTTATTGATAATGCGTTATCTCCTGTGTAGATAGATGTCTATTTATATTAGTACACGCAATGTGTAATCTGTCGCTCGTTAAGTCTACACACACACACACACACACACACACAAACCATTGCAATGTATACATAATACTCGGGGTGTCCAGAAATTATTCAACCATTCTGGGTCTTCAACTATTCGGAAAGAACACCAAAAACACAGCAAGAATAATGAATATTACCAACCGTCCAGACGGGACCAGACTATGCCTCCTGACGGGTTAGAACAGAATGAAACATATGTACACTAGATTCGAGATGGGCACCAACGATCTGTGCACCTGTGACTAGGCGAGTATCTCTCTCTCTCTCTCTCTCTCTCTCTCTCTCGCGATCACGGCTTAGACTGATGTACCAGATTTGCCATACATTTCTTATTCATATGGAAATCTGATTCATACAGTCTTTGCATGTTTGTATTTCGTCACATCTTTAGCGCCATTTGGAGCCATCTGGTGCTTATCCTTCGGTGATGTGTCGGGTTTTAGCCGGCGTTTACTGAGTTCGCTCTCCGTCAGCCTTGGGCTGTCCCTAGCTGACCTGCAAGGCAGCAGGTTGTTATTTTCTTTTAGGTTAGCTACCCTTAGACAACCTTCCCTCCCTGTTTGTTGAGCGTCATCTGCCCAGGTTACCAGTCTTTTTTTTGACTACTTGGCGAGTGTGACGCAGGGCATGTCCTACAGAACTGCCCCCAGTATGTGGACCTGAGAAGAGGTGGCCCACTTACACAAAGTGTCCAAGACAAACTGTATGGCGTGGCTGACAACCTGAGGCAGACGGCGGCCTTTATTAGAGAATCCGAAATCCTAATCTAGTGAGAACGCAGAAGCAGCAGAATATACTTCATTTTTTTTAATTTCTTGGTCTTGTAAAGATCTCAGAAAGACAAATGCGGGTACGTAAATGTAAATGGGGTAAGACAGGGACAAGTGTCGAGTTCACACACTGAGGAGACCTGCTGACAGCATCACGAGACAGGCCATCCGATGAAACACTCAAATAGAGGTAAGGGAAGACACAGGAACACCTGGAGGTGGGAGTTGGAAGCGGAATTCAAGAAAATGGGAAGAGATTTGAAAAAGATGGTCTTGGATATTCTTCTTCTGCGTTCTCACTAGATTGGGATTTCGGATTCTCTAATAAAAGCTGAAACAAGAAGTAAACCAGTCACGAACAAGACAGCAAAAACAGGCGGCAGCAACTAGATATAACGAGATGGCTAGAGAGGTAAAAGACAGCTGAGAAACGACAAAAGAGCATTCATAAATGAGATAGCAGAAGAGGCAGAGACAGCAGCTAGCAAAGGTGACCTCAAGGCTCTCTATGAGACAACCAGATTGTTGAGTGGGAGGAAAATAAGCAGAGCAGGCCAGTGAGAGATAAGACTGGAAAACTTTTGACTAAAATTGATGAACAACTGGGGCGCTGGAAAGAGCATTTCCAGGAAGTGTTAAATAGACCTCCCCACTAAACCCACTAGATTTAGGGCAAGGAGACCCGCTGGACATAAACGTAAGGGAGATCACAAAACAGGAAATCCACAATGCCTTGAAAAACTTGAGAAAGGGCAAGGCGGCAGGAGTTGATAATATCCCAGCGGAAGCTCTGAGGGAGGGAGGAGAAGAGATGGTAAACCAACTCCACATATTGTTCAACTTGGTGTGGACAGGAGGAGATACCAGCAGATTGGAAGAAAGGCCTCTCGTGAAACTGCCAAAGAATGGCAATTTGTCAAACTGTGACAAGTGGAGAGGGATCATGCTGCTCTCCATTCCCAGCAAAGTCCTCACTAGGGTTATTCTGGACAGGATGAAAGATGCTATAGACCAGAGGCTTAGGGACGAACAGGCGGATTCCGGAAAGATAGATCTTGCAATGACCAGATAGCCACCTTAAGAATCATAGTGGAACAAACAATGGAGTGGCAGGCTCCGCTCTACGTGTGTTTGTTGATTTTGAGAAGGCGTTTGACAGCATAGATAGGAAATCAATGTGGGGATCCTAAGAAACTATGGGGTGCCGGAGAAGACTGTCGACATCATCAGGCAGCTGTATGAGGGTTTGCCTGCCAGGTTATTCATGATGGAAGACTGTCGGAGGAGTTCCAGGTCACTACTGGTGTTAGACAGGGATGCATGCTGTCCCCCTCCTGTTCTTGGTGCTACTTGATTGGGTCACACGCACAGCCTACGACAGGTCTGGAAAAGGCATACAGTGGACACTTTTGTCAAAGCTAGAAGACCTGGATTTTGCGGATGATCTCGCCTTGCTTTCGCATAGACTACAAGACATGCAGGAAAAAGTGGATGCTCTGGCACAAACGGCAAAACGAGTCGGCCTTAAAATCAGTCAAGAGAAGACTAAAGTAATGCGTAGCAACAACATACAGCAAGATCCAATACTGATTGAGGGGAGGGACATAGAAGATGTGGATGAATTTGTCTACCTTGGAAGTAACATAAGCAGATCAGGAGGTACAGATGAGGACATTAATGCTAGGATTAGGAAGGCCTGACAGGCCTTTGCGATCCTGCACATGGTGTGGAAGTCCGCTGCCATCTCCACGAAAACAAAGCTCAGGATTTTCAGCTCAAATGTGAAGTCGGTGTTGCTGTATGGCTGCTTGGCGAGTCACTAGGGCAAATACAAATAAGATCCAGACCTTTGTCAACGGATGTTTGCGGCGGATTCTCAGATTGAGATGGTATGATAGAGTTACAAACACGGATCTGTGGATAAGAACAGGGCAGGAACCTATGATGACACAGGTCAAGAGGAGAAGATGGCGATGGATAGGCCATACCTTTGCGGAAGACACAGTCGAGTGTCACTAGACAGGTGCTCGAGTGGAACCGCAGGGAAAACGAAAAAGAGGACGCCCTAGGCAGACTTGGAGACGAGGTGTTAGTGAGGAGCTGAAGAGTGCTCAATTGACCTGGGAGAACATAAAAAGAACAGCCAGAGACCGAGAAGAGTGGCGAACAACTGTTGAGGCCCTATGCTCCACGAGGAGCGGAGAGGATTAATGATGATGATGAATAAAGGCAGCCGTCTGCCTCAGATTATCAGCCACGCCATACAGTTTGTCTTGGACACTAGTGTAAGTGGGCCACCTCTTTCTTCTCAAGTCTGCATACTGGGGGCAGTTCTATAGGATATAATTCTTATGATTTCTGCTTCCCTGTTTGTGCCGACCTCTTCCTGCAGTAAATTTTGGCCACCCTCGTGATGGTGGGTCTGACATTCTTACCGCGTGGCTAAATCTCAGAGGCAGATTGGCGATTGTTGAATCCGTTATCCCATTCCGCATTGTGAGGGGTTGTTGCACCATGTTATGCGCCTTACGGCCTAGTGCATCCGTTTTCAGCAAGCATCGTTTTCAGCAAGCATTTGTTTCGGGTTAGCATTCCTAGCGGACACATGCATCCGATTTCAACCAAACCTCCTTAGTCGCCTCTTACGACATGCGTGGCAGGTAACAGTGGTTCTATTCTTTACGTCCCAAATTTGGGCCCGTAACCACTCGGGCGAGGTCTTGGATATGAGGACTTGGAAAACTTTGGTTACGGACATATGCCTCCCTAACGATGAAGAGTGAAGAAAGCTGTTTTAAAAAAGTTACATATATCTTGGACATACAAACATAGAAGTCCACAAGTGAAAAGTAACTCCAGAAGAGAACAGGAACGGCCAAGAACAAGTTTAAGAACATAAAAAGTATATTACAACATGAAAAGTATATTAACACTCCAACAAATACACAAAAGATGGATTGATAGTAACATCATCATTGCACTTCTGTGAGTTACCATGTGTGCTTCGATCTCTTTCTTACACAGGAATATCTCAGTGGTAGAGCACGAACTCAGTAGCACCGGCGAGGGTCATGATGTAATTTTTAAAAATGAAGATATTTTGTAGAGATTTTATATTTGACCTTCTTTTAATAAATTTTGCCGGCAGCGGCTTTCCAGCCTGCTCTTATCGATTTTGAACTGTCACGGGTTCTTTTACGTGCTCAAATTGAACACGGGGCCTACGTTTTATCGTCCGTCTCCGATACGACTATGAACTCGATCTCACCTACACTGTGATCAGGAATCGTAGCAATTATGGACATGTCCGATGTGCGAGGAAGCGTATCCTCATATGAACAATATTTATATATTATCCAAATTTGTGGATACCCTGTAGAGTTTCCGACTCATCGTTAATCTGTTATATCTCGTATCGCTCTGTTATCAAGTGCACTTATAAATGTCTTGACACGGTGAACCCAAAGATGGTTGACCTATCCCCTCTTTGCGCCCCTCCTCGTCAATATTTTGCGTCTGATGTAATCGCCTCTGCTGACTGAAAACGTAGCGACTTGTTTGTCTTTGATCATAGTACCACAACATTGTGTAACAGACAGTTCGGAATATATTCAAAGGACTACTCCAGTTAGTAAAGGGACGATATTGTGATAATTCGTTGTATTCATCATATTTCTTACTTCCCTTTATCGCCCCTGTGTTGTGTTACTGGGCTCGTAAGGGGAGCAACGATTCATAGCCCTGCGAACTACAAGGCATGTCGTAAGAGGCGACTAAGGTAAGGACCTAGGGAAGCTACCCTAGTAAATAAAAAGCATCGCAGAAAAGCATCGCAGAAGTCGGGATGTGCTGGCCTACTTGTAGGCGCATATCAGGCACAACGTACAATCTCTCTTAAGCTAAGATAACATCATCAAATAGCTTGTCCTGGGCAGAACTTTGCCACCCCAGGAGTCCTCCGGAATTTCTCTCTCTCTCATAGGCCAGATGTCCCGCCTCTGCAGCCGTCATGTTCAAACCATCAGTTACATCCTGAATACATCTTCTTCGTGTTCTTCCACTTCTTCTCTTTGCCGGTATACCCCTTTCTATGATGGTCTTCTCCAGCCCTTCTTGTCATTTTATATATCCAAAATATCTCAATAATATCACATACAAATCACAAAGAGTGGTTTAACAAGTGGTCGATATGAAGCGTTTGAAGAAGAAGAACAACTCTTTGTGAAATCGTCGAGCTTTTAAAACCAGGTGCTTGGTCACTTTCAACTAGTTGAAACTGACAGCGGCAGAGGACTTTCACAAATAGCTTCAGCAATAATGCTAGTTTTAATTAGGGCATATTTATCTTAAACACTGTCATTTTATAAAATGTCGCTTGCGTCATTCTGCGATACTCAGCGCGGATTAATCTTTATGTACTATTTTTCTTGGTGTTCTCCGCGCATGGTCAAGAGCTTTTCCATTCACAATGCCTGTTGTTGTTTGTAATGAAAATAAGTTCCAGTTATTCATACATTTGTTTGTATCAGTGATGAGTTTTACGCCAGTCGATTATATACAAATTTATACTTCTTCGAACGCTCCATACCGACAACTTGTCAACCACTCGGTGTGATTTGTATGTGATCTGAGCCTAAGAGTGATTGTACGTTGTGCCAGATATGCGCGCCTACAAGTAGGCCAGCACATCCTATTTCTGCGATGCTTTTTATTTACTAGGGTTGCATCCCTAGGGCCTACATCAGTCGTCTCTTACGACATGCATTGTAGGTCGCAGTGGTACTATTCTTTGCTTCCTTGCGGGCCCCGGCACCACACGGGCGGATATACACATTTAAGTTAGTGTGTTCAGTAATGATTGATTGAATGATTGATTGATTGATTGAATGATTGATTGATTGATTGATTGAATTTGATTGATTGGTTGAATGATTGGTTGAATGATTGGAATTATTACTGAATGATTATGACTGACTGATTGATTGATTGAACCATCATCATTGCACTTCGGTGAGTAACCATGTGTGCCCCGATCTCTTTCTAACACAGGAAGATATCTCAGCTGCAGTGCACGAACTCCGTAGCATCTGCGAGGGTCCCCGATGTAAGATGAAGATATTTTTGTAGGAATTTTATTTTTAATCTTTTCTAATGAATTTCACCTGGACAGCGGCTTTCCAGCCTGCTTTTCTCGATTTTGAACTGCCATGGGTTATTTTACGTGCTCAAATTCACCCGGACCTACTTATCGTCCGTTCCGATAGGACGGAACTTGATCATACGACACTGAGATCAGAGATCTTTTGAAAAATATCCGGATGGCTCCACGAGGGAGTGAACCTTGTACCTTTAGCACGAGAGATGAGCACCTAGCGTCTACGCCACAGAGACACCCATTCAGTAAAAAGTTTTACATCAGTCAGTTGCACTACTGTGAGTTACATCAGTCAGTTGCACTTCTGTGAGTTACATCAGTCAGTTGCACTTCTGTGAGTTACATCAGTCAGTTGCACTTCTGTGAGTTACATCAGTCAGTTGCACTTCTGTGAGTTACATCAGTCAGTTGCACTTCTGTGAGTTACATCAGTCAGTTGCACTTCTGTGAGTTACATCAGTCAGTTGCACTTCTGTGAGTTACATCAGTCAGTTGCACTTCTGTGAGTTACATCAGTCAGTTATATACACGGAAAACTCAATAGAGAAATAGAGATAAGATGCCAAAATGCAAATGCAGTGATCTACCATCTGACATCACTACTACAACACCCAAAGATCAGGATGGAAGTGAAAAGACAGATGATAAAAAGTATTTTCCTACAAACACTTTACCATTGCCAAACTTGGTCTCAACATAAAGCTCATGACATGTGAAATGAAATGCTTGAGAAGGCAGTGGGAGTCACCAGGAAAACTACAAAATGAGGACATCCGAAGTAGGTGGGCATAACTGTCATGCTCAGAATACATCGAAAGACAACAAATGCAGTGGTTTGGACATTATCTGAATGAAAAACAACCAACACCAAGGAGGGGCAGAATTCAATAAAAAGAAGATTAGGTACTAGAGCTAAGGGAAGATCACGAAAAAAATGAATAGACAATATCAAGACCACACTAAATAAACACGGATATGCCGGCCTACCTAGCGTATTCGTAGCGCGTTGGACGACGGGTGACAAACTCCCTGTGAGTGCGGGTTCAATTCCGCGGGTTGACAGAAAAGCCACAGGTTCTCCAGATTTACGGTGTTCGTGGCACCGAACCGAAGGCTTACGGTGTCCATGGCACGGAACCGAATAACTGAAAGCTTAAGTGCTTCTGGATTTTAAAAAAAAAAAATAAAAAAAAAAAAAAATTAAAAACACGGATATAACACAAGGTCGGACTCATCTGTCCCTGGAACGCAAATTAAAGCTCCCACTCATACCTTTTAACGGCAATAGTGGACAACCAATTCCACCATCCACCTGGGGGAAGACAATAGATAGATAATAGGGGTCAAAGGCTCATGAGGTCATGGTGGTAACATGAGCCAGGGTTAGCGAGGGGCGCGCTAACCAAGACCCTGCCCTAACCTCCACGCGGTGACCCTGGAAACAGACTCTGGTTCTGGTCTGGCCAAGAGGGGCAGGGATCGGGGAGAGAAAACGACTGGTAGTGGTAGCAGTGCAACTACGGAAATACGATAAAGATACATACAAATAAAATGCACAATTCTCCTGACCGATGTCCAACAAGATATTGCCCAAGTCCCTGAACGCAAAGAAACAGCAACGAAACGACTCAGACATGGATGAGAGGTGCATCCAGTGACCAAACGTATGCCCACGTAGGGCGAAGCTCGAAGCCCTGAGGAGGGGCAAACATTGCCAGCCCGTCGGCAAGAATAAATAAGACAGGACCGTAACGAATGAAAGTCTACCCTCGTGCTGGTGCGAGAGAAGATTGCAGCTGACCCCGCATTGGTAGCCTGGTGCAGATACATGTACTGGGCAAGGTTTGCCGAGCGCAAAAGAACAAGTTGCGTTTAGTGCATAACGAAACTACCCGCCCTGGGAAAACCGTGCAAGGTACTGTGCGATTAAAATTAACATCCCCGGAAGAACTGAGGTTGGCGATGCCTAACGGAACTGCCAGCCTTGGGGCAACTGGGCAAGGTTCGATTGCAGTCGTAACTAACATCCCCGGAATAACTGGGGCGGGTGATGGCGGCGAGCGCAAAATCCTCAGTTACGCTTATAGTGCCCACTGAAACGACCCTCTACATTGCTTGTACTCGGCCCCATGCCAGTGCTTTCGAGGTAAATTGCAAATTGCCACGCACCGATACGCGTCTAGAAAAGGCTGAGAATGTTCCTTCCCGGATCAAACTCAAAAATGTACGGTAAAGCAAGGCCGACAATGTACGGATCAAACAGGAAGCCCGGGTCCTGAACATTGGCGAAGGCCGATACTTTACACGGTGTTTTATAGGAGTAAGACGCCGTCCGAGGACAAGCTGACAAGCCGAGAAATATTTCTCAGTCAGAACGGGTAAAGCAGCGTAACTCACTGTCTTGGCGTAGATCACAAAGCCCAAATATACGGCAAAGTTGATCGAAAAGGCGTAGATCCGAAGGATCGTACCTAGGGAAGCTCACCCTAGTAAATCAAAAGCTGGCTGAAAACGGACGGGCGGGCCTAGTCACCATGGGCGCACAATCGTCCCGACGTAGATCACTCCGTTCTTGCCAGTGGACCAATTATACATCACAATAAGAATGATCAAATTGGCCGTGAAGAATGTTAGCAGAAGAAGAAGAAGATAGATAATACTCTCTCTCTCTTTAGCCTGTTACGCCCTTGGCGTTTAGGGCAACAACAAACGTACACCATTCTTCCCTGTTCATGGCCTTCCTCTGTATTGTGTTCCAGCTATGATTAATTTCCTTTAGTTCTTGCTCTATCGTTCTCCTCCAGTTCGTCTTGGGTCTTCCACGCTTTCGCCTAACCTCTGGAGTCCATCTCAGTGCAGTAGATAGATAATACGCATATACGTAAATCTAAGCGACTAAGATAGTAATATATACAAAGTTATAATGGTATCATCAAGTAGCTTGTTCTGAGCAGAACTGTATTACTCCAACAGTCCTCTGAAATATCTATCTCATAGGCCAGATGTCCTGTCTCTGCAGCCGTCAAGTTCAAACCATCATTTACATCCTAATCCATCTTCTCCGTGGTCTTCCTCTTCTCTTTGCCGGTATGCCTCCTTCCGGCAAAGAGAAGTTATAATGGTCATTTTCAAAATATCATTATTTGTTTACTTTTTCGACCGTGTGGTGCCGGGGCTCGCGAGGGAGGCAAAGAATAGTACCACTGCGACCTACAAGGCATGTCGTAAGAGGCGACTGATGTAAGACCTAGGAAGCTACCTTACTAAATAAAAAGCGTCTCAGAAATCTGATATGATGGCCTACTTGTAGGCGCATAACTGGCACAACGTATAATCGCTCTTAGGTTCAGATCACATACAAATCAGAGTGGTTAACAAGTGGTCGATATGGGGGATTCGAAGAAGAAGAAGTACATAAGATGATGTTTCTTTGTCTTCTTGCGTTCGCCTACTACGGCATTTCTGATTGATTTTTGCGTGAAGGCCTTTTCTTTTACCAGTGTCCCCGCCATACATGCAAGGCCATGCCATGTATGATACAGAGAGGCGGCCGCATCAGGTGGTACCGTAAGGGGGCGGCATAAGCAGCAAAATTACAATTGGTTGTTTTCAGGAAAAAAAATATTTTAGGGCGCATTTCGAAGATTTGCATCATAATGAGAAAATATACCGCACGGCCCTGCATACATGCATGCTTTCTCTGACTTCAGGGGTATGATGTTTCTTCATTTTCAGGTTTAACTGCGGACCAAGTGTGCTTCAACCCAACCATCAGAAAACAGATGGCGCCACGGTACATTTTAAACAGAGATGTATCAAGAGACAAGATCATGTTGAAACCAAGTCTACAAGATAAAGATTCCATTTTTAAACTGGCTTCAAATCCCAGACATTTTGTGGAAATTCAGAAAAAACTGCAGGTTAGTTTGAGAAATGTCTGTTTAGTTTAATACCTGTTTCCTTGTTCTAGTATCAATTTTATTTATTATTGCAAAGAGCAAATTTACCAACCCCTGTCTTTTCAAGAGTCAAAACCCTCATGGACATCAAATATGGGCATCAAGTGGGTTGATAAAATTTTAGAAGACCTTGATTTTGCCGACGATATAGCCCTTTTGAGTTCATCACACCAAGATATTTAAATGAAAACAAACCTTCTCCAAAATATCTCAGGACAAATTGGTCTCCAAATCAACACCACAAAAGCAAAAATTGTTGACCTTACCAGCAGTCCAGAAAATATCCAACTAAAAACTACACTCTTGAAAAAGTCAAAAGTTTTACATACCTAGGAAGTATGATGACATCTACGGGGATACAGCGCCAGAAATTCCATACAGAATCGCATTGGCATCAAGTGATCTTTTAACAAATTGTCAAATATATGGAAGTCCAATTCACTCAGCAAGCACTTAAATTTAAAGATCTTTAACTCTTGTGTGATTCCAGTATTAACATATGGATGCGAGAGTTGGAAAGCAACAAAAGCTCTAGAAAGAAAATTAGATAACTTTGAGAATAAATGTCTTAGAAGAATACTGAACCTCAAATGGTCAGATTTCAGACCTAATACACAAATAAGACAAGAGACCAAGCAAGAAAATGTATCAAATTTTATAAGAAAGCGCCGCTGGAATTACATCGGCCACGCACTTAGAATGGATCAGAGAAGACTCCCTTACCAATCCCTCATATGGACACCAGAGGGAAAAAGAAAACGAGGAAGACAAGAGAGACTCTGCGTAGAACCATCACCAGAGAAGGCTCAACGATGGGCCTAGTAAACATTAAAGACCTAAAACAGATAGCAACGAACCGCGAGACATGGAGAGCTATGACCTCTGCCCTATGCGCCGCCCACAGGCCCAAGAGGAAAGACTAACTAAAACCCTCATACAGAGAAAATCTGCAGTAGACTGGAAGACAAACACTGGATACGATTATGGAAAAAGACTTCCTTAAAGACCTCAGTAGAACGGACAATGTCATTATATTTCGCATACGTACCGGACACTGCAGACTCAACAAACACTTACATAGACTAGGAACAAGTCAAACAGCTCTCTGCCAGTGTCAACAGGAGGAACAGACACCTGAGCATGTCCTGCAAGACTGTCCTCTAAAGCTACCCTCTCCTATGTGAGCTGAGAAACATGTGGCCACACCCAGTTGACCTAAAAACTAAGCTTTGGGAAACCTGACAGACCTGAAGCTAACTGCCCAGTTTATGACCCACAGTAAATTAAACGCATGACCAGAGATCGCCGAAGAAGAAATTTATTATTCTGTTTTTTTTTCCATTTCTAGTTTTTCACATTTATTTCGTTTTTCGTCACACATTCTCGTCACATTCTCGTCACACATTCTCGTCACGCACATTCTCGTCACGCACATTCTCGTCACGCACATTCTCGTCACGCACATTCTCGTCACGCACATTCTCGTCACGCACATTCTCGTCACGTCAACATTCTCGTCACGCACATTCTCGTCACGCACATTCTCGTCACGCACATTCTCGTCACGCACATTCTCGTCACGCACATTTTCGTCACGCACTCTCGTCACGCACATTCTCGTCACGCACACTTCTCGTCACGCACATTCTCGTCACGCACATCTCGTCACGCACACTCTCGTCACGCACACTCTCGTCACGCACACTCTCGTACCACACTCTCGTCACACACACTCTCGTCACCACACACTCGTCACCACACTCTCATCGTCACCACACTCTCGTCACGCACACTCTCGTCACACACTCTTCGTCACACACTCTCGTCCACACACTCTCGTCACACACAAATCTCGTCACACACACTCTCGTCACACACAAATCTCGTCACACACACATCTCGTCACACACACTCTCGTCACACCAACTCTCGTCACACGACTCTCTCACACCCAACTCTCGTCACACACACTCGTACACTCACACACACCTCGTCACACACACCTCGTCACACACAACTCTCGTCCACACACATCTCGTCACACACAACTCTCACCCCTGTCACACACACACTCTCGTCACACACAACTCTCGTCACACACAACTCTCGTCACACACAACTCTCGTCACACACAACTCTCGTCACACACCTCGTCACAACTCTCGTCACACACATCTCGTCACACACAACCTTTGTCACACACAACTCTCGTCACACACACACTCTCGTCACACACACACTCTCGTCACACACAACTCTCGTCACACACAACTCTCGTCACACACAACTCTCGTCACACACAATCTCGTCACACACACTCTCGTCACACAACTCTCGTCACACAATCTCGTCACACACAACTCTCGTCACACAACTTCTCACACACAACTCTCGTCACACTCTCGTCACACACAACTCTCGTCACACACAACTCTCGTCACACATCTCGTCCACACACTCCTCTACACACTTCGTCAGCCAATTTAGTCATGCTTACATGTTTCTGCTTCAAACTAACTGTTACCTTCGTCACAGACTTACGTCGAAATTCGTTAAACTTTCTACACTACAGACTCTGTTACACTGCGTCACAAATGTTACACATACTGTGAATTCTCTTAAACTCTCTCACACACACTCTACAAACCCTGTACACACCTCTCTCATATCTTTAGTTCTCTTTAGTTCTCTTTAGTTCTTCTTAGTTCTTCTTTGAGTTTCTTCTAGCTCTTCTGAATTCTTTTAGTCTAGTCTTCTTTAGCCTTAGCCTTCTAGTTCCTCGAAGCTCCATAGAACAGCCATATCAACTACTTGTTAACCGATTTGTGTCGATTTTGATTTTTATTCGAAAACGCTAGCTCAGGACTCGGACCAGTAATAACATCGTAACTTTACTTCGGTGCAGAACACGTGAAGAATTTCTTCTGACATCCAGAACAAATTGAAACCGTAACATACAGATGTTAGTACCTGCAGCAACCGCTACAACACGCTGGACAGGCGGCAGGTGTACTTAACCTAGGATTTACGTAAGCGCTCGATTGTGAAATCATGCAAAAGTCCGTAAAATAGGTGGTTTGATCTCTGCTTCTTCCTCCTCCTCAATCACATTGTTAAACCATTCTTTTGAGTTTGAGCATCTCCAAGAGATTGTACGGGTGCCATGCACCTACAGTGGAGACACGATTTCTGGATGCTTTTAATTTACGTGCTTCCTAGTTAATCAGTGCCTTTAGTAATCTTGAGGTGCAGTGTATATTTTTGCTTCCCTTAGGTCCGGTAATAAAGAGAATCAAATCTGCGGTTAGACCACTTTTTACTTTGTTTGATCTTACTGTAACGTTTCACATGTTTGAGGTTCCTAAAGATAGGATCAAGCTGGACACTATGCATCAATTCAGCTAACCTTAGTCGAGAAGCATGGCAGTAACAGGTTCTATTCTTTACCTCCAATTTGAGCGACCAGTAACCAAGCATCTTCAATTTCCCTTTTCATTTTTTTATCTTGAATAGTACAGATGGAGAATTCAACTCAGATCTCACGTGTCAGAAGTTCAATCAGTCAGGTAAGAAGTTTCAGTCTCAGTGTGTAGAAGTTCAACATCAAATTTATTGCATAGAACCATCATCAGCACTGGTTGTAACAATGTGTCTCCAGACCTTACACCATAAAGATCCCAGGGCAGCACAACCTTAGACAGGAAGAAATGAGGACAAGATGCGAAGATTAAAGATGTCCCACAGTCATATTCTACAGACATTCACAATAATTTTGTTACAGAACCAGACGTGGTATAGAGAAGAAAGGGACCAGTATTTAAGCTATTAGACAGATAGAAGCTGTCAACAGAAATACACAGTGTCACCCAAGCACCCAAATATGAAATGACAGTAAAACTACATAGGAGAAAAAGTTCAGACTTTAAACTCTATTTGGAAAAAAAGGACAAACACAACTTAAATTAAAAAGGCTGGAGATATGTTAATGCAAATGTTCTAGATTTGTTGTAACTTTTCAGCTCAAAGATTAAACAGCTTTTACTCAAAGAAATTCTGGTAAACACAAGAAGCAATATGACTTTCAATGTATGCATGACAGCTCAGATTTAGCTGAGCCGAAATGATGCCAGATGTGTTGACATGCTTTAGTGGGGGCCTTTCCAAGGTGAGCAACAAAGACCACTGATCATACAAGGGAATCAGTATGTAGACTGAAGTAGGAACCAAGCTACCTATATGAAGTCAGAAATCGAATGTGGCCTACTTTAAGCACTGGCCCAACGTAATCGCTCTTATGATCAGATCACATATAGATAGAGGTTAGACAAGTGGTCTATGGAGCGTCTGATCAAAAAGACAATGGAGAATTACTATACATCCCAGCTGGAAGAGACAGCGCTAGCAAGAGGGACTGACATCTCGAGCATAGCCGATCGAGCCACTGGAAAAACAGACAGAACAAAAGGAGAAGAAATTGACCACCCAGTCGACCTTGATGACAGGTTATATGTTTGGACAGGTTAGGTACAGCTATTAAATAACCTGTGATCCCACTTCGAAACATTAGTAGAAACAGCATTCAGATTCGTCATAAGCTTATTTACGTTGTTTGTATCGACTCAGGAATTAGGTATTCGCCTTCCATTGAATGAGAGGCCTGGATTATGAAACAAAACTCAACAACCTGGGGTTGAGCAACCTAATCAACCTTTACAGGAACATTTTATTACTGACGAGCCATGTAAGTGATTAGAACAAATACAGGATTATCGAAAAGTTTCACGTAGGGTCAGAGTAAGACAAGGCTGCGTACTATCCCGCTGCTATTCATCACGTACATTGACCACATTTGTAAAATAGCTAACACCAGCGAAGGAAACAACCTCGGAGAACTCTTAAATGAATTTCTTTTGCAGACGATCAGGCAATCATATCAACAACAGAAGAACAGCTACAACAACACATCAACAGACTCCAGTTAGCATGTAACGAATACAACATGAGAATTAACATCGACAAAACAGAAGTAATGACATTCGCCAGAAAGGAAAACACTACCAACATCTCCATCGATAATCATCTACTAAATCAAGCAAAAGATTTCACATACCTGAGGAGCATTTTTTCAGCAAATGGAAGAATAACTAATGAAATTCAACACAGATGCAAAAAAGCAAACCAAATGATAGGGCAAATGGCGCCAATTTTAAGATGCAAACACGTCACCATGAACACAAAAAAAGCAATGTTCAACACAATCTTTCTCCCACATTATGTTACCAGTGCCAAACCTGGACGCTGACAACAAACGATGAAGAAAACTAGTCACAACAGAGATGAAGTGTCTACGCAGAATGCTGGTGTAACAAGAAGAGACCGGTTGAGAAATGAAGACATCAGGAAAAAGTGGGTACAACATCAGTACTAGACTTCATCAAGAAACAACAAATTAAATGGTTCGGTCACGTAAGCAGATTACCATCAGACAGTGCACCCCAAAGAGCAATGCTGCTCCGATACAAGGGTACAAAGCAAAAGGCCGCCACGCAAAAGATGGACCTCAGAGATAACAGAGGCGACGAAGAGACTATCTACGAAGCGCATACTAGGGCCCGTTTAGAAATCTCTTCCTGACCTGACGCTGTGAGGCATACAGGATTCGAGAAAGAAAGAAAGGGATTTATTGTCTGGCTGTACATGTTATATCTGCTGTCCAAGAAGTCTGAATGTCTTTGCATCTGTTGTATCCTTTACTTGATAAAGACCTTTAGGTCGAAATGTCGTTGAATACTGTTTTTGTACTTTCTAAAACTACAGTACTTTGTTTTTACTTGTTTCGTCACAGATAATGTTACAATTTGTGTATTTCTTTAAACTTTCTTCCTATAGACTCTGGACTTTAATGTCAACACAGAATGTGATAACAATGGAATTTTCTTCTAAAATCACAGTTCGGAAAGGTATGTTATTCTTCTTTAGTTCTTCTTTAGTTCTTCTTTAGTTCTTCTTTAGTGCTTCTTTAGTTCTCTTCTTTAGCTCTTCTTTAGTTCTTCTTTAGTTCTTCTTTAGTTCTTCTTTAGCTCTTCTTTAGCTCTTCTTTAGTTCTTCTTCGAACGCTCCATAGAACGCTCCATATCAACTACTTGTTAAACCGTGATTTGTGTGATTATTACCGATCCAGAAGCGCCAGGCTTTCAGCTCTTCGGCTCGGTGCCATGGACATCGTAACCTTTCGGTTCGGTGCCACGAACACCATAAATCTGGGGAATCTGTGGCTTTTCTGCCATCCGCGATTGAACCCGCACACACAGAGGCTAGTCACCGCAGTCCCAACGCGCTACGAACACGCTGGGCAGGTGGGCATATGTGTGTGATCTTAACCTAAGAGGGATTGTACGTTGTGTTTTTTTAAAGCGCTCGTATTGTTGAACTATGCAATAAGTCCGTAAAAATAAGAGTTTGTGTTTCGTACCCTTCTTCTTCTTCCTCCTCCTCTCCATATCGACCATTTGTTAAACCATTCTTTATGATTTGTATTGATCTGAGCCTAAGAGCGATTGTACGTGGTGCAGTTTGCACCTACAAGTAGACCAGCACATCCGATTTCTGCGATGCTTTTTATTTACTAGGTAGCTTCCTAGGTCCTACATCAGTTGCCTCTTACTACATGCCTTGCAGGTCGCAGTGGTACTATTCTTTGCTTCCTTGAGGGTCCCGGTAATAAACAGGAGAATTCTTTTCTAGTCTTCTTTGCGTTCGTTCTTTACGACCAATTTTAATCACTCTTTGTGATATGTTTGATCTTTGCCAAGAACTGTATACGTTGCACATTGGTTTGGTAGGCCCCTAAACGCATGACTTCTACACGTTTAGGACACATGCATCCGATTTCAGCTAAACCTCCTTAGTCGCCTCTTACGACATGCATGGCAGGTAACAGTGGTTCTATTCTTTACACTCCAAATTTGGGCCCCGGTAACCACTCAGGCATCTTTTCTAGTGTTTTCCTCTTTTCTTTGTTTTTTTTCTTTGCAATCAGTCTCACGGGGTAGAGTTCAAATCAAAGTTTGATTGCTTGATAGAACCATCATCATTGCACTTCGGTGTGTAACAATGTGTGCTCCGATCTCTTTCTTACACCATAAAGATCCCAGCGGCAGTGCACGAACTCTGTAGGACGCAGGAAGGGGAAATGGAGGACAAGGATGTGGGAAGATTAAGTAGGATGTCTCCCACCCACTCATATTGCTTAGACATTCAGTCAAGGCTGTTGTCATGGATATGGCACAGGGAACCAGACGTTGGATATAGGAGAAGATGGGGACCAAGTAGGATTATAGCTATCTGTGACCAGGATATAGCTGTCACTTTCCATGAGGTACTACTCCTACGTCGTCACCCAACACCTCAAAATATAAACCTTACACTGTATTCCCAATGGACATGGTATGAAAATGGGTTCTATACTTTAATTTTACTCTATTGAAAAAAAAGAACAAACACAACTTAAATTAAAGAAGCATGTACAATTATGTATGTAAATGTTCTATGTTTGTTGTATACTTCTCTCTCAGGTTTAAACCAGCTTCCCTTACTCATGGCTCTGGTAAACATCCAGAGAGCAGATATTGAGCTTTGCAATGCTGATGGCATGACAGCTCTTATGATTTCAGCTGCAGCCGGAAATTGCGTGCTCTGTGATGTAAGTTGGCTGTTTTCTTTTACGCTCGTGGGTTGCCGTGGTTCGCAAGGTGAGCAAATAATAGTAACACTGTGTCTTACAAGGCATGTCGTATGAGGCGACTGAGGTAGGGGCCTAGGTAAGCTACCCTAGTAAATGAAAAGCGTCGCAGAAATCGAATGTGCTGGCCTACTTGTAGACGCATAACTGGCACAACGTACAATCGCTCTTATGATCAGATCACATACAGATCACGAGTGGTTTAACAAGTGGTCGATATGGAGCGTTCGATGAAAAAAGACATATAGCTTAAAATTTAACTATCACATGCCAAGCGACCGAGTACGCGCCAAGCAACCGAGCACGCACTATCTCGGAAACCGATGACGACGCCTAACGGCAAAAAGCAGACACGAACAAAAGGAGAAGCAAATTGACCTACCCAGTCACCTTTGATGAGCAGGTTATCATGTTTTGTGACAGGTTGGGTTACGCTATCTTAAATAACCTGTGATCCCAGTCTATCTTTGAAACATTATATGAAACAGCATTGCAAGTGAGTTCTCATGAACTGTCCTCTTTGTTTGGTTTGTTTTGTATTCGAACCTCCAGGAATTATGGTTTTTATTTCCCCCTTTTTTCCTACATTGAATGGAGGAGTGTGCCTGGATTTATTGAAGACCCAGAAATCTCCAAAAACTCAGACCTGTAGTGCTATGCCACAGCCAACTCTAATATCGGGCCGCATAACTCACCGGGGAAACCCTGACCTAGTTTGATTTGGGGGAGGGGGCTGTGTTTTATATATTTGATAGAACACTGCAAGCTTTTGCAATTTTACTTAATTCTGTGAGTCTGGTTATTTACTGATGAAAAATATTAATAATACTGATATTATTTATTGTTAAACTTAATTTGTTACATAATATAGCCTTGATTTAGCATTTTGTGTTATACAACAAAACTGGAATGTGAGGTTACGTGATGGTTGGCGTCTTATTTCCTAGAATTTTTACCTGAGTCAGCTGGTCATTAGAGTTTACAGTTGGCTGTGACTATGCTTAGTGTTGCGGGGACTCCTACACAGGTAGAGTTTATTGGTGACCACTGGCAGTACTCCCTAATTTCTAGCGCCGAAGTTGCTCTGGAAACATCACTCATTGACCACTCTGGTCAATCTGTATGTGATTATAGTCCTAGGGCTACTTCTGTGATTATGAATGATTATGAATGATTATGAATACACATCTGCTCGAGTGGTTACCGGAGCCCAAATTTGGGGTGTTTAGTTTAGTTTAGTCGTCGGATCACCATCACTGCATGTCGAACAAATTAGTCCATAAGTGCTCCGATCTCTCCCTCAGTATGTCCATCAGCGTGTGGCGACTAACGACACCGGTTCTTTGTTGGTTTACAATTCTTCTTTGTCTACCAGCATAGCGTTCTTGTCGAGCTACACCACACTTAACTTTGAGTTCTTGCAGTCTGGTTAGTGTTGTGGATTCACCGCTATTACGGTGTAAAGAATAGAACCACTGTTACCTGCCACGCATGTCGTAGAGGCGACTGAGGAGGTTTGGCTGAAATCGGATGCACATGTCCTAAACGTGTAGAAGTCTATGCGTTTATGGGCCTGCCAAACCAATGTGCAACGTATATACGTTCTTGGCAAAGATTAAACATATCACAAAGAGTGATTAAAATTGGTTGTAAGAACGAACGCAAAGAAGAAGAAGAATACACATCATGACTTACTCAGTCTACTTTTAATGTCAGATCCAGCACCTCCTCCTTCATGGCCAATAAGCACTACCATGTTATGTGAATGTTGTATTTCTGGTGCAAGATTTGTTCATTTAATTTCTATAGAGCACAGGTTTGTTGGAAGCTAGTGGTGCAGTCAAATTCTTCTTCAACGATCTCTGGTCATGCGCTTAACTTACTGTGGGCCACAAACTTGACAGTCAGCTTCAAGTCTGTCAGGTTTCCACTAAGCTTAGTTTTCAGGTCGAATGGATGTGGCCACATGTTGCTTCTCAACTCACACAGGAGAGGACAGTCTTGCAGGATATGCTCCGGTGTCTGTTCCGCCTGCTGACACTGGCAGAGAGCTGCTGTTTGACTTATTCCTAGTCTATATATGTGTTTGTTGAGTCTGGTGCATATTCGAAATATAATGACCTGGTCTGTTCTGCTTGAGTCTCTGAGGAAGTCTTTTCCATAATCGTATCCAGTTTTTTGTCTTCCAGTCTACTGCAGATTTTCTCTGTATGAGGTTTTGAGCTCCTGAAAAGCGGGTTGGTTTGACTCAATTCAACTCCACCCATTTCAGACGCATTCAACTCCACCCATTTCAGACGCATTCAACTCCACCCATTTCAGACTTCATTCAACTCCAACCATTTCAGACTTCATTCAACTCCAACCATTTCAGACTTCATTCAACTCCAACCATTTCAGACTTCATTCAACTCCAACCATTTCAGACTTCATTCAACTCCAACCATTTCAGACTTCATTCAACTCCAACCATTTCAGACTTCATTCAACTCCAACCATTTCAGACTTCATTCAACTCCAACCATTTCAGACTTCATTCAACTCCAACCATTTCAGACTTCATTCAACTCCAACCATTTCAGACTTCATTCAACTCCAACCATTTCAGACTTCATTCAACTCCAACCATTTCAGACTTCATTCAACTCCACCCATTTCAGACTTCATTCAACTCCACCCATTTCAGACTTCATTCAACTCCACCCATTTCAGACTTCATTCAACTCCACCCATTTCAGACTTCATTCAACTCCACCCATTTCAGACTCATTCAACTCCACTCATTTCAGACTCATTCAACTCCACTCATTTCAGACTCATTCAACTCCACCCATCTCATAATCACTCATTCAACTCCAGCCACCATGTTTAAAAAAAATTATGTTAGCAAGGGCGATCACTAACTACCCTACGTCTAAATAATAATACCTTGCATTGTGAGGCCTTTAACGCTTCACAACCCTATGACATTATAGGCAACGAAATAATTACGATAACTAGCCTGTTATAAAATAATTACAATCTTTCTCTCTCGCTCTGCCTTTTTAACTTGGATTGGGGCATAGACACTCAACCAACTCATGCCAAGTCTTTCTATCTCTAGCTATCTCCTGCAACTCCCTCCATCTCTTCTTTATATTGTTGGTCTCTTCCTCCAAATCTCGTCTCCATGTATTTCCTGTCCTCCCCCATCCCTTTCGCTGTACCTGCAGAAAATATAACCACATTTGCCGTGAAGCATCGTGGGAGAGTTAGTTTTCTATCTTGTGCCAGGTGTGTTGCGCTTGATGTTGTCAGTCCATGCTTTCACAGGGACTCTGAGATGTTATCTATCCACCGTGTTCTTGGCCTGCCTCGTGCTCTGCGCCTGAGTGTCGATTATTATAGACACGTGATGGTAGTAAATGTGGTTCCATTCTCGTTAGATGGCTGAACCACTTGATTCTTTGCTTCTCGATGTACTGTATGCATGGTATAGTACCACGATGCTTCTGATATTCTCGTTTCTCACTCTATCTCTCTTGTAACGTTGACGAACTTTTCGTTAATTAAATAACTTTCATATATTTTATCCTTATCAGGTTTTGATTTGCTTATTCGGAGCTGACCCAAACAAGCGCAGTCCACAATCTGGTCGAAGTGCTCTTCATTATGCTGCAGAAGGCAACCATAGAAAAACTGTCGAGTAAGTAAGCTATGTATATAAATATAGGTCAGATCAGACATTTCATCTGCTACCGTATTGATTGATTGGTAGGACCATCATCATTGCACTTCGGTGAGTAACCATGTGTAATCCAATCTCTTTCTTAAACAGGAAGATCTCAACTGCAGTGCACGAACTCTGTATCACCGACAAAGGTCCCCGATTTAATTTTTGAAGAAGATATTTTTGTCAAATTTTTATTTTTAAGCTTTTGCTATTGAATTTTGCTAGGGCAGCGGCTTTCCAGCCTCCTCTTCTTGATTTTTAACTGGCCAGGGTTCTTCTCTGCTCAAATTGAACATGGGACCTACATTTTATCATCCATCTCCGATAGGGAACTGTCCTAACTGATCTCACCATGGATCTCGGAAAAATATCCAGATGGTTCTATGAGAGGCAGACCTGGGACCTTTGATGACAGTAGACGGTACCATCTGCACTGTTAAGACACACTGTTTCATCTGCTACCGTATGACAGTAGATGGTACCATCTGCAACTGTTAAACCCACTGCCTTGTGGAGGGGGCTCGGGAAAGTAAGGCTAGGGAGTAAACCCTGATAGAAAATCCCCACTGTCTTGTGGTTCAACAAAGTTATACAAAAGACTGGAAGACTTCTTCTTCTTCTTTGCGTTCGTTCTTTACTACCAATTTTAATCACTCTTTGTGATATGTTTGATCTTTACCAAGAACGTGTATACGTTGCACATTGGTTTGGTAGGCCCCTAAATGCATAGGCTTCTACACGTTTAGGATATGTGCATCCGATTTCAGCCAAACCTCCTTAGTTGCCTCTTACAACATGCGTGGCAGGTAACAATGGTTCTATTCTTTACACCCCAAATTTGGGCCCGGTAACCACTCGGGTAACTAGAAGACTAAACCTACTTGATTCCAAATGTATGAACTTTGTCTTTCCTTTGAATGAAACGCTAGGGTAGAGAGGGGGTTAGTGGAAAATGGGCAAGGCACATTCCCCATATCAGCTGCCTAGGCTAGATATAAATGGAGAGGACACTTCATCCTTGCTTTTGGCTCGGACACAACATGGAAAGCAACAACGCGAGAGACTTAGGGATGAGCTGTGAGATAAGAGACGCTCAGTAGTCACCACCGACAGACACTTGCTAATTGACTGTAAAGAAGAAAAATATCATATATATATATATATATATATATATATATATATATATATATATATATATATATATTGAAGCAAAGACTCTCCTGAAACAATCCAGGAAAATGATCTGGAGAAAACAAATGGAGGATACAACCCAGAGCATGACAGTATAAATACACTAAACAGAAAAGCACAGAGCACACTCTTCAGACTTAGAATGGGACACTACAGTCTCAGAGCACACCTTCACAGAATGGGTCTCAGGGACTCAGCAGCCTGCACCTGTGGAGCACCAAAGCAGTCCCCAGAGCACATCCTGCAAGACTGCCCTAGTTTGAGTAGCGAGACATTGGAGATCTGGCCAACAGAAACAACACTACAAGACAAACTATGGGAACCGGTGAAGACCTCAAGCGAACCGCCCTGTTTATGACACATACCAGAGTAGTCGCAAGCAAAGTTGATCCAGAAGAATATATATATATATATATATATATATATATATATATATATATATAATGTTCTGGGAGTAATCATGTTTTGTCAAGATTAAACAAAATGTAAAAAATTATATTTCTTTATACTTCTTCTTCTCCTTCTTCTACATTTCTTACTGTACTCCATCTTTCTCTTCTTTTTCATCTCCCAACATTTTCTGTCTCAAATCTAGGGGTACATTCTGCCTGTGGTACTATCCCCTCTCTTGATGTTACATCCCAGTTATTTTATTTGTTTTGTGCGATATGAATTCACTCAGTCATTGTGTCTCTGATTTTTGCTTGAAGGCTTGTTTTCCTTATCACCAGTTTCCGTCACCCATTCAGTCTAGCCATACTCTGACTTCAGAAGTAATTCCCTGCTTACAATGTTGTCTCCCTCTTGTCTTTAACCTTTACTTCTAGAGGGTCTCTGTGGCATAGAAGTTAGGTGATTGCCTCTCATTTGAAACATACTTGGTTTCTCGCCCTCGGAGCCATCGAATATTTTTCCAGAGGTCCCTATATCAGTGTAGGTCAGATCGAGTTCCCAGTCCTATCGGAGATTGACGATGAACCGTAGGTCCTGTGTTCAATTTGAGCATGTAAAAGAACCCAAGGAAATTAAAAATTGAGAGAGCAGCTGGAAATCTGCTGCCCTGGCAAAATTCATTAGATATTTCAAACGTAATTCCTACAAAATATTTTTACCATCTTCTAAATTACATCGGAACCCTCGCTGGGGCTATGGAGTTCATGCACTGCCTCTGAGATCCTCCTGTGTAAGAAAGAGATCGAAGCACACATGGTTACTCACTGCTGTGTAATGATAATGGTCCTAGCAATCAATCAATCAATTCTAGTATGATTGTTTTTGTCAACAGATTATTAAATTTGTTTTGCAGCGTTGCATTAGTGAATCAACATAATTTGTGTCTTCACTATTTTTCAGATGTTTAATCCGTCGAGGTGCTGACATCAATATGGAAGACCACGATGGTCTTAGAGCAGACGATGTTCCATCTTGCGCTGTTGTCACAGACGACTGCCGAGAAATTATTGTATTCAATAGAAACAAACGACTGGAGATGCTGAGTGATCTGGTGAAGAAGGTACGTTAATACAAACTAGGTTGTATTGTTATATCACCTGTGTGTTGCTGGGTCCTGCAAGGGAGCAAAAATAGTAACACTGTGACCTACAGGGCACGTTGTAAGAGGCGACTGAGATAGGACCCTAAGGAAGCTACCCTAGTAAATAAAGAATGTCGCAGAAATTGGATGTGCTGGCCTACTTGTAGACACATAACTGCACAACGTACAATCGCTCTTAGGCTCAGATCATATACAAATTACAGTAGTTTAACAAGTGGTCAGTATGGAGCGTTCAAAGAAGTATTGTTATATTATAGGAGCTTTTTTTATATTAGTTTTTACCTACCGTAACTGCTGTTCATGAGCACACAAAAAGCAATGTTCAATACAATATTTTTTCCAACATTATGCTACCAGTGCCAAACCTGGACGCTGACATGAAATGATAGCAGAAAACTAGTCACGACAGAGATGAAGTGTCCACGCAGAATGTTGGGAGTATAAAGAAGAGGCCGGTTTAGAAATGAAGACATCAGGGGAAAAAGTGGGTACAACATCAGTATTGAACTTCATCAAGAAACAACAAATTAAAGGATTTCGAAACCCCCCCATAAGCAGATTACCAACACACAGTGCACTACAATGAGCAATGTTGTTTCGATACAATGGATATAAAGCAAAAGGTCATCCACGCAAAATGTGGACCTCAGATAATGGAGGTGGTATATCTGTGAAGCACACACACAAGCCTGTTCTAGAAATTTCTTTTAATCCTGTCGCTGAGAGGCAAAACAGGATTAGAGAAAAGAAAGAAACTTTCCTTTCTCCCTTTAATCCTCACCAAATAATCCTGTATAGATCTATTTATCAAGACCCGTCACACAGACAGTATTCTTTTGTCGTCACACTTCTACCGGGTTGTTGCCCAGTGTCGTCGCACTGCTACCAGGTTGTTGCCTAGTGTCGTCGCACTGCTACCGGGTTGTTGCCCAGTGTCGTCGCACTGCTACCGGGTTGTTGCCCAGTGTCGTCGCACTGCTACCGGGTTGTTGCCCAGCGTCATGGTTTTCTGTTTTTGTCTTGCACTGTTCTGGTGGCTTGGGCAATTGTTATTTTTGCTCTTTGACAGGATTCTGCTACGCCATCTAACCATTTTTTTCATGGTCTTCCTCTGCCTTCTTTCCTGATGTTCTGTTGTAGGAGACTGTATACTGTGGAGTTTGGATGCATTCTTATTAAGTGGCCAAACCACTTCATTCTTTGTTTCTCAATGTAATTCAAAGTTCTGTACCAAACTTTTCACATGCATCGCATTTCACATGTAGTTATTTTTTGCAACAGTGCTTTACTTATTCCCCCGACATTAGAAAAGAACCTAAACTATCTAGCGATGACTACCACACAGACAAGGACAGACTATCATCTTTCGACTCAGGATAGGACATACCAGACTGAACAAACACCTACACAGACTACGATTGTCCCCATCCCCTCTGTCTCCCTGTGGCACTGCTGATCAAACCACAGAACATGTCCAGCAAGACTTTCCCCTGTATGTCCTCTCTAGAAAGGAATGCTGGCCCTACAACCCAACACTACATTCAAAAATACATGACACCAGAGATGAGCTCCAGACAACAGTCGACTTCATCATAAGAATGCGTCTTAACTGTATAATCATCAAAATAGCAATCGCAAAGAAGACTCATCCCCCTCCCGACAATCTATCTATATATCTATTCTCTAATCCTGTTTGCCTTTCAGCGTCAGGTCGAAAAAGGTGACACCTGGAGCGAGCCTCTCTTATGCACCTTGTCTTTATTTCTCTTCTCCAATCCTGGTTTGCCTCACAGCTTCAGGGTAAGAAGGGTTTTCTAGCACGGGCTTTTGTGTATGCTTCATAAATAGTCTTCGTTGTCTCTGAGGTTCACCTCTTGCGTGTCCAGCCTTTTGCTTTGTATTTACTGTATCTAAGATACCACAAGAAAATATCTCCTTTAAATCACTCTTTTTTTGTATCATCCTTCTAGGGGGACATAGTATCAAGTCAGCTATTACCATCAGACTTGTATGTGGTGGATGGCGATGGTAACACACTTATCATGATTGCTGCTACATTCAACAGGTGTGTATATAATTGTATGTGTCATTCTATATGTACATAATGCCCGTGTTATACCGGGACCCGCCATTGAAGCAAATAATAGTACCATTGTGACCTACAAGGCATGTCGACATGACGAATTTCACTTATTTCACATCACACTACATATCACGACAGAGATGAAGTGTCTACGCAGAATGCTGGGTGTAACAAGAAGAGACCAGTTGAGAAATGAAGACATCAGGAAAAAGTGGGTACAACATCAGTACTAGACTTCATCAAGAAACAACAAATTAAATGGTTCGCCACATAAGCAGATTACCAACAGACAGTGCACCTCAAAGAGCAATGCTGCTCTGATACAATGGGTACAAAGCAAAAGGCCAGATGAGACTATCTACGAAGCGCATACAGCGCATGCAAGGGCCCATTTTAGAAATCTCTTCTTGACCTGACGTTGTGAGGCAAACAGGATTCGAGAAAGACTACATATAGAATACAATAAAATTCTAATTCGTCACTTCTGTTGCATCCTTTGCTTGATAAAGGCTTTTTTGTCAAAATGTTGTTGTGTATTGTTTTTGTATTTTGTAAAACTACAGTACTTTGTTTTTGCACATTACATTGTTTATCTAGGCCAAAAACTTCATTTTGGATGCGCTCGTCCTACTTAGTAGAGGCTTAATGGGGAGAGGGCGATTGCATGGACATTGAGCAAAGCGCAGTCACAAAAATATGTGAAATGCATTGCCTGCGAAAAGTTACCAACAACACAAGAAAAGACAGAATCACCAACATCAGCATAAGAAAGAAAGTTGGCACAAAACCGTCTTGAATTACATAGATAAAAAAAGAATGAAGTGGTTTGGCCACTTAATAAGAATGCATCCAAACTCCACAGTATACAAGTCTTCTACAGCAGAACATCAGGAAAGAAGGCAAGAGGAAGTACAACAGAACATCGGGAAAGAAGGCAAGAGGAAGACCACGGAAAATATGGTTAGATGGCGTTGCAGAATCCTATGAAAGAGCAAAGATAACAATCACACAAGCCACCAGAACAGCGCAAGACAAAAACAGAAAACCATGACACTGGGCAACAACCCGGTAGCAGTGTGACGAGAAAAAGAAGAAGAAGATTGCATGACGGGAGAGTCGTGACAGAAGGCCAAGCATATATCTCATCTTCACAATGGGGGTATCTCTAGTGCAGCCCAGAACTATACGCATACCTTCATTCTAAACCCGGTCGAGTCGTTCACATTGTGATCTTGATATCATAAGAATTCCAAGTCCCTAATCTACCACTGACATTACCAGTCGATTGAACAAAAGGGCAAGTAGTCTCTGCTCAAGGTGTCGCACCATAATCTTTGAGAGCCGAAAGACCACGCTTGCACCGTTGTATCGTCTATTCAATATGGTGTTTGAAAGATAGACTAGGATCAAAGGTTATTCCAAGATAGCGCAGCCTGTCTCTGCGCTTGATGGTATGTTCATCAAAGATTACACGAGGTAGGTCAGCCTTGATGTGATTATTCAACGAGCACCACAACATACACGCTTTTTCAGGATTGACCTGAGAGTGAGACTCTCTACACCAACCCGAGATGGTACGCAATGTTTTCTGAATGTCGTCAACCATCTCTCGTCTATCTGACCCAGTCCTATATATTAAGATAAAGGTACTCTAAGGAAGCTACCCTAGTAAATAAAGAACCAAACCAAGGCATATATGCGGGTTACTTCGGATAAGAGACATCCACTACACACGAACACTAATAAGGGCACAAGAATCAAGTGTGGCATGTCGTGGATGGCTCAGGCTGAGAGAACAATTGGCCAGGTGACTACGGTTGCGACCCTACCAAAAGGGGAACAATGGATCCCAACAGATGATAGCATGACCAACTATCTCAACGTTATCATTACTCTTGGAAGAGAATGTAGAGATTGGGGCAACATGAAGGCTGATCTCTCAGTTAAGCAGCTGATAGAAGATAATGCAAGGGATGATGATGTTGTTGTATATACCGATGGGTTGGTTCAACGTGGTGAGAATCCGGCTGGGGTTTCTTGGCTAATGCGCATGGTAGGGTTGTTGCAGAGCGAAGTGGGGTATACAGGACAACTACTTCTAGTATGAGGATGGAGGTTGAGGCCGAACTGCTGCCCTCCATTGGCTTTCTGTGACTTCATTTACTGGGACAGTTGTTGTATCTGACTCTCAGTCGATGCTTCACAAGATCCAGAAGGGCAGGTTTCGATATGAGTGGATGTCGTCTATAGAAGTTTCTAACCTCCAGCGGCTTACATGGATATACTGTCCTGGGCATGCAGGTGTTTACGGTAATGAGAGAGCGGACATGCTTGCATCAACAGCATCGATTGTTGAGGAGTTGAATATGGATAAGGGGGATATTCTTCGGTCTCTTTGCGACTCTCTGTTGGATAAGGACACTAAAATCAATGTTGAATCGATCAAGCGATTTAAGCAGTTTGGAGTTACCCGTTGTTCAAGTCGAACTGGATGCCTGAGAGGCAGAGTGAGAGGTGTGTTTAATCAGCGCCAAGGAACCATCAGTATGCATACTTTCGATATCTGTTGGGGGAGACTGAGCACCTATGAGTCTGCCCAGAGTGCAGTGACGTCAGTTTAGTAACCAATAACCAATTAATGGGGGGGCGCAACGTTCTAATCGTTTTTGACAAAGACTGTTTATATATCACAATAAGAATGATCAAAATGGTTGAGAAGAGCGAACGAAACAAACACATTATTTATTATAAAATCTCAAATCTTGTTTCTTCCACATCAGGTTTCAAACACTGCACTGTTTGCTTGATATCAGCAAATCTACCATGAATGCACAACACAGCAAAACTGGGATGACAGCATTAGCGTTGGCAGCAAATATTGGCAATGTGGAAGCTGTGACAATCCTGCTTAGGTCAGTTATTTATTTATGATCAGTTTAGTTCAGTCATCATGTGATTTATGGTAGCTATGCATATACAGAAACATGATGGAGCTGATGTTGTAAATGTGGTACGCTGTCGTTTTTGTGATATGGGCAAGTCTCGGACACTGGAACGAGTCTGAGAATTATAGGAGTTAAGTTTGGACATGCCAGACAGAGTTGTCTTCGTGGTAGAGAGAGATGATATCAACTTCTCATGGGTCATCAACATCATCAAATAGCTTGTCCTGAGCAGAACTTTGCCACCCAAACAGTCCTCCAGAATCTCTCTCTCATAGACCAGATGTTCCGCCTCTGCAGCCGTCATGTTCAAACCATCAGTTACATCCTGAATCCATCTTCTCAGTGGTCTTCCTCTTCTTCTCTTTGCCGGTATGCCTCCTTCCATGATGGTCTTCTCCAGCCCTTCATGTCTTTTTATATGTCCAAAATATCTCAAAATTTTCTCTTTCTTATTTGTAGCATCAGCCAGTTTTCTTTGATTTTGAGTTCTTTCTGGATAGATCTATTTGTTCTCTTCTCTGTCCGTGATATACGAAGGAATCTTCGGTAACACTTATATTCAAAAGCACGTTTTCCACTGCCTTGTTAAATTGTCCATGTTTTACACCTGTACGTTGCCACTGGGAATATGCATGCTCTTAGTATTCTAATCTTTGTTTTCTTATCAGTTCTGTTCCATACTGTCTCATGGGTACGGTGAGCAAATGGACTTTGGGATGGCTGCTGCAGTGGAGGACTGAGCATGCATGGGAATGCCCAATGTGCCATAACATTGATTACATAACATAACCTACAGAAACATAAAGTGATTATTATTTCTCAAAGTGTTTATTTATCAAAGGTTTTGCATATCTTACGCCTGTGTGTTGTGGGACTCTCAAGGGGAGCAAAGAATAGTAACACTGTGACTTAACAAGGCATAACATAATAGGTGATCGAGGTAGGGACCTAGGGAAGGTACCATAGTAAGTAAAAAGTGTCGCAGAAATCGGTTGTGCAGGCCTACTTGTAGGCGCATAACTGGCAGGCACAACGTATAATCGCTCATAGGCTCGTATCACATACAAATCAGAAAGAGTGGTTAACCAGTGGTCGATATGGAGCATTTGAAGAAGTAGTAGAAGAAGCATTTCTTGGTGTTTATTAGGGGTCATAGACACAGTGAAATATGACATAAGACAGTGCAAGGGTCAGGGAGCTGACACTGACCAAGACCCTACTGCCCCTCATTGTGGTTGCCCCTGGAAAGTTTGCAGTGCTGTTGCCTTTAACAGTGGGTTGTTGTAAAATTGGTACTATTTAGAGAGTAATTGGTTTTTTTAGAGGTTAATTGCCACAAATACCAACACAAGACGATTACTAAAATATGAGCAAATTGGAACAAGTTGTCATTCTGCGCCTTAGAACAGGACACAATCAACTCCACAGCAACATGTATACAACATTCAGCCATGTGTACATGTGGACAGGCACATCAGACTGCAGAGCACATACTTCAAGACTGCCCAAATATGATATACTGAGGCAAACTCACTAGCCTAACGAAACAACACTCTACAGAAAACTACACAGACCTCTGTGTGAGTTACAAAAGACAGTGAAGTTTATACAAGACACAACATTGAATATATAAACACTATTTCAAGCGAACAAAAGGAAGGAAGGATACAAGAGACAACATTGAATATATAGACAATATTTCAAGCGAACAAAGGAAGGATACAAGAGACAATATTAATTATACAGACAATATTTCAAGCGAACGAAAGGAAGGATACAAGAGACAATATTGATTATATAGACAATATTTCAAGCAAATGAAAGGAAGGAAGGATACAAGAGACAACATTGAATATATAGACAATATTTCGAATGAAAGGAAGGAAGGATACAAGAGACATTGAATATATAGACAATATTTCAAGCGCACGAAAGGAAGGATACAAGAGACAATATTGATTAAATAGACAATCAAGCGAACGAAAGGGATTAAGGAAGAGATTAATTGGTAGTATTTAGAGATTTATTTCTTCTAATTTGTGTCTAAAGTTGAAGTTATCTGTCAAGATATTCTCATGTGTTCTGTAACTGGTGTAACTGTTTATGTTCAGACACAGGGCATGTGCCAGTATTGCAGATATGTCAGGGTATCTTCCACTCCATCAAGCAGTCATGAAAGACCATGAAGATGTAGTTGATGTCTTCCTTGATTACTTCCCAGACACATATGTGGTATGTTTTATGCAGTTTTGTGTGTAATATATATATATATATATATATATATATATATATATATAGATAATATATATATATATATATATATATATCCCGTGTGGGGCGGGCCAAGGAAGGCGTGAAGCAAAGAATACCACCACTTCGACCTACAAGGCATGTAGTAAGAGGCGACTGAGGTAGGGGTCTGGGAAACTCCCCTAGTTAATAAAAGCGTTGCCAAAATCGGATGTGCTGGCCTACTTGTAGGCACATAACTGGCACAATGTACAATCGCTCTTAGGCTCAGATCACATACAAATCAGAGTGGTTTAACAAGTGGTCGATATGGAGCATTCGAAGAAGAAGAATTACCTGAACTACATATAATCTCGTTATCTTCTTCTACGTTTGCCAGCTATAAATTCAGGCATAGACAGGGAGCCTGGTAGGGTGTTTGACTTATTTTTGCGTAATGGCAAGCTTTCCTTATCAATGTCCCTTGCCATACAGGTGTGCCTTCTCCGTCTTCAGGGGCAATCCATGTAATCTTCTTCTTCTGCGTTCTCACTGGATTGGGATTTCAGATTCTCTTATAAAGGCAGCCATCTGCCTCAGATTATCAGCCACATAATACAGTTTGTCTTGGATGCTAGTGTAAGTGGGCCACCTCTTTCTTCTCAAGTCTGCACACTGAGGGCAGTTCTGTAGGATATAATTCCTATGATTTCTGCTTCCCGTTTGTGCCAACCTCTTCCAGCAGTAAGTTTTGGCCACCCTCGTGATGGTGGGTCTGACATTCTTACTGCGTAGCGAAATCTCCGAGACAGACTGGCGGCTGTAGAATCCGTTATCCCATTCCTCATTGTGAGGGTCGTTGCACCATGTTATGCGCCTTATGGCCTGGTGCATCGTTTTCTGCAAGCATTTGTTTCGGTTAGCATTCCCTAGCGGACACATGCATCCCATTTCAGCCAAACCTCCTTAGTCGCCTCTTACGACGGTGGGGCAGGTAACAGTGGTTCTATTCTTTACAACCCAAATTTGGGCCCGGTAACCACTCGGGCGATCCATGTAATGAATAGTGGGATTCACAAATTTTTTCCACTTCCCTGCTATATCACTATAATTAACCACGCCTCGGATGCCAGAATTTCTACAAGTGATAGCTAGTGAAGATTTGACTTCCCTATCAAATTCCCTGCCACTTTCTTTCTGTGATGAAGTTCTCTCTTTCTCTCTCTCTTTCTCTCTCTCTCACGATCACCGCCCAGACCGATGTACCAGATTTCCCCATAAATTCTATTCATGTGGAAATCTGATTCTTAACCTTAACATTGGTGTGTTTTACGTCACATCTTCAGCAACATTTGGAGCTCTGGTGCTTATCCTTCGGTGATGTGTCCAGTTTCAGCCAGTGTTTACTCGGTTTGCTCTCCGTTCTGTAGCCATCTAGTGTTTTTATGGTGTGGGGTAGCTAGCCCACACCCAACCTCCTTACTCGCCTCTTATGACATGCGTGGCAGGTAACAGTAGTTCTATTCATTACACCAAATTTGGGCTCCGGTAACCACTCGGGCCCCGGTAACCACCGAGCGATGAAGACGTTCCAATCTCGTTATAGTTTTCCTATACTGTTTAAATATTTATATTATTTACAATCTTGTAGAAATGTATAATTTTTGAATATATTTTCAGAGTCTATACAAAGCTATGAGACTCTGCAAAAGAACGTCCTTACATACAAAACTCAAAAACAGCTTGGGAGAGGTATGTAACAATGTTTTCCTTCCGTGTTCGTTTATTTGAGGAAACAGTTTTACGTTTCAATTTCAGGGTCCCCCAGTTGGGAATATATTTATGGTCACTTTTAGGAAGAGTTTTCCATCAAAATAACTATGCAGTTTATCCATGGACTTGCAAACACAAGATGATAAAGCAGATAGGCTAGCCAAGAAAGGGTCATCACAGGAACAACAACTCTCCATACAGCAAAGCAAATCCTAATGACAACAAATAAAGAAATCTGGTTGAACAGATGGGCCATCGGAGACACGGGAAGAAGGCGTACAGACATATGGTCAGCCCTAACCTTAATGACATCAACCACCTTACAAGAAGTCAGAGCACCAGAGACTCCGAACCCAACACATAACACTTAATAATCACTTGAACAGAATTCAACGACAACACACTCCAAAGTGCCAACTGTGTGCACATCATCATGCAACCGTTCACCACCACCTCTTCAAGTGTCAAGCACTAGATTACATCAGAAAGACCCTCCTTCCTCCAAGACCAGATAAATGGAACGCATTATACGGAACAAAAGAACAACTTACAAACACATGCAGATACCACTACATAGCATTGGGCGAAGGGCAAGAGATACCGCTGGATCATTGAAGAAGAAGGAGAGTTTTCAGACCATTTCATCATTATCATCAGGACAATATAAATCTACTACAATGAAAGGATCCAAGCATTATCTTCCAGTTAAGAACAGGACATGTTGGACTGAATTACCACCAGCGTTACCGGGGCCCAAATTTGGGGTGTAAAGAATGGAACCACTGTTACCTGCCATGCATGTCGTAAGAGGCGACTAAGGAGGTTTGGCTGAAATCGGATGCACATGTCCGCTAGGAATGCCAACCCGAAACAAATGCTTGCGGAAAACGGATGCACCAGGCTGTAAGGCGCATAACATGGTGCAACGACCCTCACAATGAGGAATGGGATAACGGATTCTACATTCGCCAATCTGCCTCGGAGATTTAGCCACGCAGTTTGAATGTCAGACCTACCATCACGAGGGTGGCCAAAATTTACTGCTGGAAGAGGTCGACACAAACCGGGAAGCAGAAATCATAGGAATTATATCCTACAGAACTGCCCCCAGTATGTAGACTTGAGAAGAAAGAGGTGGCCCACTTACACCAGCGTCCAAGACAAACTGTATGGCGTGGCTGATAATCTGAGGCAGATGGCAGCCTTTATTAGAGAATCCGAAATCCCAATCTAGTTGAGATGCAGAAGAACTGAATTACCACCTAAACAGAATAAACCCCACTCACCATCTATCATAATGTAGAAACTGCAGTCATTCATGTGAGACAGTACAGCATGTCTTGTTTAAATGCCCTGTACTACAGAATCTATACAAGAACTTCTCCTACCACATCCATTTGTTCATAATATGCTTTATGGTAGCCTTCCACTACTGAAAAAAAAAAACATACAGATTCTACAACATGACACTAGCTGCCCAAAAGTGAAAACTAACAGCCTTGGTTAGAAGATGATGATGATGAAGAAGAAGGCAGGGTTATAATAAAACCGGCTACTTTATCAGCTGTATTCTTCTTGTGATAAGTTTTCCATATGTTTCCTTTAAAGTTCAACAGTGTCTCGTGATTCCTTGGTTTATAACTTTATTCATTTAATTGTAATGGAGTGGTTAATATGTTGTAGATATGAGCATTAGAGAGAATAAACAAATCAGATAAGTTTTCCATGCTCAAAAGGTTTAACAAGTGAACAGATGGAGCATTCACGTAGAAAATTATTTATAAAGAAGACATACAAATCACATAGAGTGGTTTAACAAGTGGAACAGATGAGTTCACAGTAGAATTATTTATAAAAGAAGACATACAAATCACATAGAGTGGTTTAACAAGTGGAACAGATGGAGCATTCACAGTAGAAGAATTATTTATAAAAGAAGAAGACATACAAATCACATAGAGTGGTTTAACAAGTGGAACAGATGGAGCATTCACAGTAGAAGAATTATTTATAAAAGAAGAAGACATACAAATCACATAGAGTGGTTTAACAAGTGGAACAGATGGAGCATTCACAGTAGAAGAATTATTTATAAAAGAAGACATACAAATCACAGAGTGGTTTAACAAGTGGAACAGATGGAGCATTCACAGTAGAAGAATTATTTATAAAAGAAGACATACAAATCACATAGAGTGGTTTAACAAGTGGAACAGATGGAGCATTCACAGTAGAAGAATTATTTATAAAAGAAGAAGACATACAATCACATAGAGGGTTTAACAAATGAATAGATGGAGCATTACAGTAGAAGAATTATTTATAAAGAAGACATACAAATCACAGAGTGGTTTAAAAGTGGAACAGATGGAGCATTCACAGTAGAAGAATTATTTATAAAAGAAGAAGACATACAAATCACATAGAGTGGTTTAACAAGTGGAACAGATGGAGCATTCACAGTAGAAGAATTATTTATAAAAGAAGAAGACATACAAATCACATAGAGTGGTTTAACAAGTGGAACAGATGGAGCATTCACAGTAGAAGAATTATTTATAAAAGAAGACATACAAATCACAGAGTGGTTTAACAAGTGGAACAGATGGAGCATTCACAGTAGAAGAATTATTTATAAAAGAAGAAGACATACAAATCACATAGAGTGGTTTAACAAGTGGAACAGATGGAGCATTCACAGTAGAAGAATTATTTATAAAAGAAGACATACAAATCACAGAGTGGTTTAACAAGTGGAACAGATGGAGCATTCACAGTAGAAGAATTATTTATAAAAGAAGACATACAAATCACATAGAGTGGTTTAACAAGTGGAACAGATGGAGCATTCACAGTAGAATTATTTATAAAAGAAGAAGAAGACATACAAATCACATAGAGTGGTTTAACAAGTGGAACAGATGGAGCATTCACAGTAGAAGAATTATTTATAAAACATAAATTTAATCATGAGTTGTTCTTGTATCTGCAGACGACAAGAGGAAATAGTCACACCAAAACTGTTAGGGTGTGCTCTAAGTGGAGATGCTGAAGAATTATTTTTATTACTTGACGAGGGAGACAATATTAATCCAAAGGTAACATGTTGGGAATTTGTTTTTATTTTGTAGCAGCTTTATCGAAACTTTGATATGTACTATGTACGAATTATACTTGAGTTATGAAAAATAATTCCATTACCTTTACTATTTAACTCTTTCCACGCTTTAAGCCGCACACTGCGCCACGGCGGAAATCCGTTGCACGCTTTAAGCCGCACACTGCGCCATAGAGTTGCTTCCCTTATAAGAAATCTTTCTAGTTTTACTTCTACTGTTTTACTTATACTACTTTTCAACCTTGCTATTCTATTGGGTTGTCCAGTTTTCTTTAATTTAGTATATAATAAGATATATATGTTTATTTATTGACGAGTAGTTGGATCGTAATTTTTTTTTTTTTTTACTTTTCCTTTGAATTAACTGCTTAAAAATTGAGAAAATAAATTGGGTGTGGAAAAGTTAAGAGATCTCGCTAGAACTTAACATTTAGAACTTGTTTGGCCCGTGTGGGCCGGGGCCAGCAAGGAAGCAAAGAATAGTACCACTGCAACCTACAATGCATGTTGTAAGAGACGAGTAATGTAGGCACTAGGGATGCTACCCTAGTAAATAAAAAGCAGCGCAAAAATCAGATGTGCTGGCCTACTTGTAGGCGCTTAACTGGCACAACATACAATCGCTCTTAGGCTCAGATCATATACAAATCACAGAGTGGTTGACAAGTAGTTGATATGGAGTATTCGAAAAAGAACTACTTGTTTGTGAGAAGATAGGGAGGGGCGAATTAAGGTGGCAAGGATGGACAAGCTCACTTCCGTTTTTAAACCTTGCATAATTTAACAAGTCAGGAATCTATTTTTTTTTTTTATCTTAGCTCACTTGAACACATCTGAGATTAGAACTGAGCCCTGTCTTTCTTAATTGTAAAGCAAACACTCTAACAAAATGTATACTTAAAGAATTCACAATAACCAATTGTCTACTTGTGAAGCAACCACAGTAACCATTTAACCAATTGTCTACTTGTGAAGCAACCACAGTAACCATTTAACCAATTGTCTACTTGTGAAGCAACCACATAACCATTTAACAATTGTCTACTTGTGAAGCCACCATTTATAGTATACTATTTTGTCAAACTTAGGAATACTTGTTTCATTAGTCAGTGCTCTTTATGTAGAACTTAGGATGACTTATGTAGGACTGAGTCAGTGCTGACTCTATGTAGGACTGAGTCAGTGCTGACTCTATGTAGACTGAGTCAGTGCTGACTATGTAGGACTGAGTCAGTATGACTATGTAGGACTTGGTAATGGTTCTATGTAGGACCGAGTCAGTGATGGCTTTTATGTTTTTGTGACATTGGCAATTGCCTGCTGCTCATCTCAGAAATTTTTTTTAGAGTTCTCCAGTGGAACTTGAATTGTTTATTGCGGTGCCATCTTGGAGTATGATGATGGTACTGGCCCTTCCTTTCCTCACTGTCATGCCCGATGATCCATCTGTGTATATATGTATCTTGGGTCAGGGTAAAGCTGTCGTTGTGCTTTAGTATTTTTGCTTGCAGGATGGGATCTATTTCTTTATCCTTTTTGTCTACATCTGGAATTGTTATCACTGCAGTTAGGCTGCAGGTCTGTGTTGTTGAATGGTACTATCATTTCCCAGGTATTTAGGTTTTTTAAGAGGATGCCGGTGTATTTTGCGGAGAGTGATTTTGACAGGTGATGGAAGCTGTGTCCTTTTATGTTTTGTGATGGTTCATTAACTGTTTTGTGCAAGGAATTATTTTCTATGTCATTGAACTTTTTGTCAAAGTATTTTCTGTTCCCTGATCTGTCTCCGGCTCTCCAGCAGTTGCCTCCAGGTCTTTGTTTTGTGTATTTCTCAGACCGACCCCACCCCCTTAGCTGGATTTTTGTTTGACTTACTCTAGCCATACCCTGCAAACATCTGAGGTTCAGTTATAGTGCTAGGGACATGCTTTTGTCAAAGCTTTGTTAGTGTAAACTGGGAGCATCACTTGAATCTAAGACTAGCTTGACTTCAGGCATTTCTCATTATTTATATGAGGCCTATAGCATTCCTTGCTCCCACTTTAATGTTCCAACTTTAGCGTTCACACTTTAGCGCCCATTTTAGCGTCCCACTTTAGTGCCTTCCCCACTTTAGCGTCCCCACTTTAGCGTCCCTCACTTTAGCGTCCCCACTTTAGCGTCCCACTTTAGCGTCCCACTTTAGCGTCCCACTTTAGCTCCCACTTTAGGTATACTCTAGTCTCACTGTCCGCTAGGTCGACTTGGCCATTGGCCATTCATTTAGCAGCCTACTAGCGTCACTGGCACTTTATTAGCTTCCTTTGAGCGTCATCACTTGCGTCCATTAGCGTCCCCACTTTAGCGTCCACTTTACGTCCCACTTTACGTCCCCACTTGCGTCCTCCTAGTCCTCACTTTAGCTCTCACTTGCCTCACTTTGCATCTACTTTAGTGTATACTCTATGTTCTCATCTGTCGCAAGTGAACTGGAATTGCATTGTATCTTGCAGTTGAGCGGTCAGCTGGAGGTTTGATCTCTTTGAGGTGAGTCATGGTCAGTATATTCTATGCTTACTGAAATTTGATTACATGTTTGCATTGCATGTTCATCTTGTGTATCTGTCCAGTATGTTTGCATTGCATGTTTGCATTGCATGTTTGCATCGTGCTTGATGTTTGCATTGCATGTTTGCATTGCATGTTTGCATTGCATGTTTGCATTGCATGTTTGCATTGCATGTTTGCGTGCATTTTGCATTGCATGTTTGCATTGCATGTTTGCATTGCATGTTTGCATTGTCGATGTTTGATTGGTGTTTGCATATGTTCATCTTGCATATCTGTCTTGTATGTTTGTATTGTTTTAATATCCTGCATTGCCCTTATGGTGCAGGAGCCCGCAAGGGAAGCAAAGAATAGTACCACTGCGACCTACAAATAAGAGGTGACTGATGTAAGGGCCTAGGAAGCTCCCCTAGTAAATAAAAATCACAAAATCTGATGTGCGGCCTGACATTGGATGTGACACAATGTACAATTGCTCTTAGGCTCAGACTAGTGGTCAATATGAGCATTCGAAGAAGATATCCTGCTTAGACAAAACATTAAGTGCCATAGATTTGACTTCATTGTATTAAATTTACCTGTTTGGCTCAGTCCCCCTACACAGAAATAGTATGCCTCCTGCCAATAGTATTTTACACAAGTACACACTTTGTAGTTTTGGCAACAATCCTGAAAAATTCACTCTGGAGCAGAATGTTGCGATCTGGGTTTTAACCAACGATCTTCAGAATGCTAGGCAAAGCTTAACCACAAAGGACATTAAATGAGCAAGGAAAAAAGAGCTTGCCTGGGATATTTCAGTGATTGAGAAAAAGCAGCGCTGAAATCAGATGTGCTGGCCTACTTGTAGGCACATAACTGGCACAATGTACAATCACTTAAGCTCAGATCACATACAAATCACACAGGGTGGTTAGCAAGTGGTCGAATGGAGTCTGTGAAGAAGAATGATCTGCTAACTTGCACAGAATCAAATTTTTTCTGGACTGCTGTCATGGGAGCCAAGTTTCGGAAGGTACAAACTACTTGATGAAGATGTACATATAAAATAATTATGTTAATATATGATAAGGTGTTACATAAAAGTTGATCAACTAGGCATCAAATGGCTTAATAACGGCAGACTATTTGATCTTGACTTTGCCAATGACGTGGCCATATTGAATTCAACCACACAAGCAACCCACAAACTAACGAGCAATCTTTGCATACTTGCAGAACAGGTTGGTCTCCAGATTAATTCTGCAAGACCAAAATTATGGACCTCACAAACTCGACAGACATCGTAATAAATGGCCAAACACTGGAGAAAGTTGAACATTATACATATTTGGGTAGTAAAGTGTCAAACAACGGAGACACGATGAAAGAAATAAACTCTCGTATTGCTATAGCAGCTAGTGCCTTCACTAAATTAACAAATATCTGGCAATCTCAAGACCTTAGTATATGCACAAAAGTTAAATTATTTAGGTCATGTGTGATTCCTGTACTGACCTACGGTTGTGAAAGTTGGAAATCAACAAAGAAAATTGATAAGAAATTGGACAGCTTTGAGAATAAAATGATTCTTTCTAACAACATTGAGAGATAGAACACACCAACAACCTGTATCAAATATTATAAGGAAATGAAGGTGGAAATATTTAGGTCATGTTCTTAGAGCAGATGAAAAGAGACTAAATCGACAAGTCCTTATGTGGTCACCAGTTGGGAAAAGAAAACGTGGAAGATCAAAGACCACTCTTTGAAGAACCATCCAACAAGAAAGTAAACTATTGGGATGTAAAACCATACAAGATCTCCAACTGCTAGCAAAGAACCTGTATCACATTTAGATCTAACACCTCTGCCCTATGTCGCCTTTGGCACGAAAGGAACAAACTAATTAACTATGATAAAGTGTTACATAAAAGTTCTTAGAACATCCTGGACAGAGAAGAGAAAAACAACATCCTACAAAACCTGCATATCAGGAGCATTGGCCATAAATAACATGTCCGGAAGATAAAATATTTTAGCAACGTTAAAGTCACAGTGGTTGGGAGAGAACGGTAATGGAAGGCATGGTTCCTGGAGAATGAGGCAGGGAGCGACCAAGACAAAGGTGGCAGCAGAACATTTAAGAAACATCGAACGTGGTACTGGAGGAGGAGGTAGAACTTACTAGAGACAGAATTTTCAGATGGGCTGGTATAAAGCGATGTTCCGCCAAGGGATATGCTACTACTTGAATATAATAATTATAATAATATATGATAATTATGTTAATTTATGATAATTATGGTTATATATGATAATTATGGATAATTGAGTCATCAATCGGGAATAATCTTACGACATTTGTTTTTTTATGTTAACAGAGAGGAGGTGACATACGAAAGCGACATCCTACAACTGGTGCAACATCATTACATGTTGCTGCAAAAATGGGACATCATAGCATTATATCCTACTTGCTGCAGTACTGCAAGAACTCTCAGAAGAATCTTCCAGCCGTTAGTCTTCAAATCTCAAATCCAGCAATGTCTTCAAAGTCTGACGAATGTCGGGAAAACGGAACGATTACTGGATATTAATGCTGTTGACAGAGACAATAAAACAGCTTTGCAGCTTGCTGCAGAAAAAGGTATGTAGCAGCTTGTACTTGACTGGTTATTGATTACTAAACTGACATCATTGCATTCCGGGCAGACTCATATGGGCTTAGTTTCACCCAACAGATATCGAAGAGTATGTATACTGATTGTCCCCGTGGCTCGCTGATTAAACACACCTCTCACTCTGCCTCTCAGGTATCCAGTTCTACTTGTACAACGGGTAACTCCAAACTGCTTAAATCTCTGGATTGATTCAACATCTATTTTAGTGTCCTCATTCAACAGACAGTCGCGAAGAGACCAAAGAACATCCCCCTTATCTATCAACTCCCCAACAATCGATGCTGTTGATGCAAGCCTGTCCGCTCTCATTACCGCAAACACCTGCATGTCCAGGACAGTATACATAAGCTTCTGGAGGTTGGAAAATTCTACAGATGACATCCACTCATACCGAAACCTGCCCTTTTGTATCTTGTGAAGCATCGACTGAGAGTCAGATACAAAGTTTATGCTAGAGTTTTGTGTTAAATAGATGGTTTCTATTGTGAAGTGAGAGCTGCAGTAGCGTAGTTGTTAGGGAACTCGCATACCTGTGGAGTTCAATTCCACAGGGGCGTGGAATTTTTCAGACCAAAGGTCTCAGGTCGGCCCAGCCTCAACTGGGTACCAGGAAAGCACCGGGAAGTAAAGTGGCCGGCGTGATGGTGACCCATCACCCATCGTGTGCCAATGGTCAATGAAAAATATACACCTAACTCTGTGTTACCCTATCTTCTTTGAGATGTATCTTCTTCTTCGAACGCTCCATATTGACCATTTGTTAACCACTCTGTGATTTTTATGTGATCTGAGCCTAAGAGTGATTGTACATTGTGCCAGTTATGTGCCTTAAGTAGGCCTACATATCCGATTTCTGTGATGCTTTTTATTTACTAGGGTATCTTCCTTAGGTCCTACATCAGTCGCATCTTGACATGCCTTGTAGGTTGCAGTGGTACTATTTTTGCTTCCCTTGCAGGCCCCCACCATATGGGCAAAAGCACTAGTCTAAAAGCTAAACAAAGATTCTAGCGCATCAAATAAGTTCCATTTTGTTGTCAATCTTACAAATATGTTGAATAAAATTTCATTTTTTCCACCTGCAGGCTACAGTAGGATAGTCGATCTCTCCTCTCACATGGAGCTACCACTGCGTTGCTGGACAGTACAGGCAACCTGGTAACATGTCCGCAGTTTGAGGGAGTTCGAATCATGATCGAGTCTCGACGACAGCTTCACACACATCAAATCATCAAAGCAATTGAAGAAAAATCTAAAAAAGCGCTACCAATGTTGCAACAAATCTGGCTGGTAAGAAGAATTATTGTTAGTACAACCACATTTCTTTTAATTTAAATTATAATTTGAAACATTTAAATGGAGATTGGCCCGGGGATGGGGGACTCTGTGATATTGTTGTTCGGTGTTTGTCTAGCACTCCAAAATTCTTGTTTTGACAGCCCAAAAAGAATGTTGTGCCAACAATGCAAAAAGATTAATCAACTTCAAGCTGGCGGGCTGACTGCTGGAAGCTGCTGGATTCAAGGTGGAGTTTGGAGCACCTATGGACATGTTCAGAGTGCTATAATGATAGTCCACATGTAACTGATAACTGATGTTTGATTCAAGTCCCATATGAAACACTCAACTATTCTTGAGTGATCCCTGATCTCAGGGTAGGTGAGATCAAATACCTTGTCCTATTGGAGATGGAAAATAAATGTTTAAGTTTAGCATGTAAAAGAACCCTTTTGTAGTTAAAAATAAAAAAAATTAAGGCTGCAAATCTACTGCCTGGGAAAATTTTGAGATATAAAGCATTAAATTCAATTCTTTCTAAATGTACATCATTAAACAATCATTAGAGTGAACCCAAGCAAAAAGTGCATGATGAAATTATATATATATATATATATATGTGTGTGTGTGTGTGTGTAGACAAGAACATCGTCTCAACACCTTCCACATCCGCTGTCTCAGGGGACTATAACATCTCCAATATATCCAATTCTAATATATCCATATAGCCATATCTCCAATATATAAATTCTGGAGTGCTAGCATTCCAAGCATGTACACCTTGCTGAGTCAGCAACATCTGAGATGGCTGAGACATGTGTGTGGTATGAGCGATGAATCCCAAAGAACATTCTATATGGTCAACTCCCAACTGGTACTAGACAGCATGGCGCCCATTTACGTCATTGACACCTGCAGCTGATCAACTTCATGCAGCATAGACAAAGAAAAATTTGAGTGGTAAGACAGAAGCATGAGTGCAGTAGTGCAAAGACACATGGGCAAGCCCATTATACGCTGCATTGCACCTGCAAGGGATCTAACTTCATGCAGCATAGACAAAGAAATTGGGTGCCAAAGACAGGCAAAGCGTGCAGGTTGCTTAAAAGAAAAGAAAAACACCATCGATATGGAGGCAAAAGAGAGAGCAGAGAGAACATCCTATGTAACAGCTCCAGTCTCCAGTCTTACCTGCAGCAACGATGGCAAGGATTCCCTACTCCAGAATACAATATTACAGCCACAAGAAATGAGATTCAGCACAGAAAACTACATGACGCAAAACCTATTGTCTCCTGAGACAAAGAGGTCAATGATTTTTATGTGTGTGCGTGTGGGGCCTTTTTCGTCTTTACAGACGGTCAAGAGTGTTTTACTGAAACAACTTCTGAGTCTGCTGTTGTCTCTCTTGCCTTTCAGCTCATCTCTAAGTCTCTTTACCAAAAGATTCTGCACCGTTGTGTAATATTGTTTTCCACACAACTTGGTCATCGCTAGTTTTTTCAAATTTGTTGGGACTGATAGAAAAGCTCTTCATTATGGCCTAGTAGACATCCTTATATCTGAGCCGTGGTCTGCCTTGGTGCCTCTTCCCTTCTGAAAGTTTACAGAACAACATTTGCTGTGGTAGGCAGCTCTTATCCATTCTTCTAACATACCCTGGCCGCTTTACTCTTCTACTGCTGAGCATGCCCATGAAGAAAGGCAAATTTGCACATTGCAGTATTTCAGATTTGGTTATCTAGTTATCTTTGACTAACAGAGTCAGGATAAGAAGATATTTTTAGAACAAGCCCTTGTGTGCACTTCATAAATAGTGACTTTCATCACCACTGTTATCTCTGTGGTCCATCTTTTGCATGGCCGGCCTTTTGCTTTGTCTCCATTGTATTGGAGCAACATCGCTCTTTGAGGTGTATTGTCTGTTGGTAATCTGCTTATGTGGCCAAACTATTTAATTTGTTGTTTATTGATTGGTTATTGGTTACTAAACTGACGTCATTGCACTCGGGCAGACCCATAGGTGCTCAGTCTCCCCAACAGATATCGAAGAGTATGCATACTGATGGTTCCTGTGGCTCGCTGATTAAACACACCTCTCACTCTGCCTCTCAGGCATCCAGTTCGACTTGAACACGGTAACTCAAACTGCTTAAATCGCTTGTCGATTCAACATGCGATTTTAGTGTCCTCATCCAATAGAGTCGCTGCATGATCGAAGAATATCCCTTATCCTCTTGCAACTCCCAACAATCGATGTTTATTGATGAAGTTCAGTACTGATGTTGTACCCATTTTTTCCTTGGTGTCTTCATTTCTCAACTGGTCTCTTGTTACCCCCAGTATTCTGCGTAGACACTTCATCTCTTGTGGTACCACCTGAAATTGGATATACTGGGACAAATTCGAAGATATCGCAGCTTGTTTGTAGACATATCACAATGTACTTACAAAATACCAAAAACTTCGTCACAGAGAGAAGTTTATAAGTTATGGTAGAATAAATTCAAAAGAAAATTAATCGGGGGATATAACAGTGTGATCGCTCGCCTGCCCAGCGTGTTCGTAGCTCGTTGGACTACGGGTGACCAAGTCCTCTGTGAGTGCGGGTTCAACTTCACGGACTGGCAGAAAAGCCACAGGTTCCCCAGATTTACGGTGTTCGTGACACCAAACCGAAGGGTTACGTTGTCCATGACACCGAGTCAAAGAGCTTTCAGCTCAAGTGCTTCTGGATTCAAAAAAAAAGTGATCAAAACATTCTTCTATTTTCTTTATATTTTCAGCCCAGATTTGACCATAACTTAAGAAGCAAAGAAGGCAGCACACCTCTGATGGTAGCGGCTGCCACTGGCAAACTTCAGATTATACAGTTTCTGCTAGAATCTGCCGTTTTCCAAGAAGTGACTCAAGAAGAAGCTGACAGGTAACTAGTTATCTCTTGTTATATTTCTTCTACTATATCTTTGCTATCTTAATTATAAAACTGATTGTCTGTGTGTCTGTCACAGGTAAAACTTGAGAATTGTCTTATTCTTTGCGTTCGTTCTTTACGGCCAATTTTAATTACTCTTTGTGATATGTTTGATCTTTGCAAGAACGTGTATACGTTGCACATTGGTTTGGTAGGCCCCTAAACGCATAGACTTCTACACGTTTAGGACACATGCATCAATTTCTGCCAAACTTCCTTAGTCGCCTCTTACGACGTGTGGCAGGTAACAGTGGTTCTATTCTTTACACCCCAAATTTGGGCCCTGGTAACCACTGGCAGAATTGTCAAAACTCTGGAATCATGAAGTTTGGACAGGTTATTCCTGCTTAAATTTATTAAGTCGTCATGATGATGATGATGTTAGTATAAAATGTCGCCCATATGTTGCTGGAGCCCTCAAGGGAAGCAAAGAATAGTAACACTGTGAGCTGCATGTTGTAAGAGACGACTGAGGTAGAGGCCTAGGGAAGTTACTTACTTTACTTACTTAATCCCGTCATGCCTAGTGACACATGGGGCTTCAGAAAGGACTTTCCATGCTCTCCTGTCCCGTGCAACCTTCATCGCAGAGCCCCATAATCAGAGATGCGGTGTCCAGTTCCTCTTCCATCATGCGCTTCTCCATGTTGTCCGTGGTCTGCCTTTCTTTCTCTTTCCTTCTGGTGTCCAAGTGAGGGCTACCCTTGCAGGCATTTCTTGTCTCATTCTCATAACATGTCCGAGCCATTTCCATCTTCTCTTTTTGAGTATGTCATTCATTGCCTCTTGTCTTGTATCTTGGAGTAGTTGGTTATTGGATATTTTTGCTGGCCAAAAGATTCCCAAGATTCTGCGAAGACGAGTGGTGGAAAACTGACAGCCTGCTAGTATCTCCTTTGGTCATCCTCCAACACTCCGATCCGTAGAGCAAAACTGGCAAAACAATGCTTTTATAGAGTTTAAGCTTTGTGGTCCTATTGTAGATTTTGGACTTCCATACTGGTTTCATTCTGGCAAAAGCGGTTCTGGCCTTACTTAGACGTGATTTTATATCTTCCTCTGTGCCACCATTTAGTGTCAGTACTCTACCAATATATGTAAACTGCTCAACCCCTTCCAGTGTTTCATTTTCTAACATTACTGGTTGTTGGATTTCACTGTTTGTCGTAATTTTTGTTTTTCCTGTGTTTGTTTTGAGGCCTACTGTCTTTGCCGTGCTATGAAGTATTGTACTTTTCTCTTGTATATGTTCGTATTTGTGTGACACAACTAGGGAAGTTACCCTAGTAAATAAAAAGCGTTGTAGAAATCAGATGTGTCGCCCGAGTGGTTACCGGGGCCCAAATTTGGTGTGTAATGAATTAACCTGCCATGCATGTCGTAAGAGGCGACTAAGGAGGTTTGCTGAAATCGGATGCACATGTCCTAAACGTGTAGAATTCTATGCGTTTAGGGGCCTACCGAACCAATGTGCAATGTATACACGTTCTTGGCAAAGATCAAACATATCACAAAGAGTGATTAAAATTGGTTGTAAAGAACGAACACGAAGAAGAATAATTAGATATGCTGGCCTACTTGTGGCTCTTAAGCTCAGATCACATACAAATCACAGTGGGTTAATAAGTGGTTGATATGGAGCGTTCGAAGAAGAATTTTAACAATAACAGATAAAAATGCAATCTTGACTTAAAAGTTTTATTTTATATTATGCTTATGACAAACTGAAACACTGTTATTCACAATACTTTTTTTATTTTGATTATCTTTAAACCCATTTGAGTAAAATTTGATTATCGTTAAAACTGATGGAGTAAAATTTGATTATCGTTAAAGCTGATGGAGTAAAATTTGATTATCGTTAAAACTGATGGAGTAAAATTTGATTATCGTTAAAGCTGATGGAGTAAAATTTGATTATCGTTAAAGCTGATGGGAGTAAAATTTGATTATCGTTAAAGCTGATGGGAGTAAAATTTGATTATCGTTAAAGCTGATGGAGTAAAATTTGATTATCGTTAAAGCTGATGGAGTAAAATTTGATAATCATTAAAGCTCTTCTCTTTCTTCTTTGTCCTTCTCTGCTTTTTGCCGCTAGGCGTAGCAGGTTTAACTGATCGGTTTCTGAGATAAAGCACTGCTCGGTCACTTGATATGGTGTGGTATTGTGGAGTTTTAAGATGTCTGTAACTCCATCAACCCATCTTTTCTTGGTCTGCCCTTTCCTCTTGATTCCATTTACAGGTTGTACGCTCTTGACTGGTGTATTCGGGTTCATTCTGACCAAGTGGCCAAACCATTTGAGTCTGTTTTTCAATAAGTCTAATAGCAGGTGTTGTTCCGACTGTTCTTCTAAATTCCTCATTTCTTATATTCCTCATTAAAGCTGATGAAGTAAAATTTGATTATCGTTAAAGCTGATGGAGTAAAATTTGATAATCATTAAAGCTGATGGAGTAAAATTTGATTTATCATTAAAGCTGATGGAGTAAAATTTGATTATCGTTAAAGCTGATGGAGTAAAATTTGATTATCGTTAAAGCTGATGGAGTAAAATTTGATTATCGTTAAAGCTGATGGAGTAAAATTTGATTATCATTAAAGCTGATGGAATAAAATTTGATTATCGTTAAAGCTGATGGGAGTAAAATTTGATTATCGTTAATGCCGGTGAAGTAAAATAGGGTAACAGAAATGTATCACATGGATACTATGTTGTACAGTGCTACTTTCAGCTGTTCATTCATTTCTCTACATTCTCTGAATCCCAAAGCAATTCCTCTTCAGGAGAAGATGGAGATAGGTTGGACACACCTTGAAAAGAAATGATTAAAGAATATCAAAGCAGGCATTGAAGTGGGATGCAAAGGGTTCAAGAAATAGAGGACAACCTAGGGAGACCCTGAAATGAACTTTGACAAGAGAGGCAAAAAATATCAGTCTCATTTCCATGGAAGAGATGGAGTAAGTTGCCCAGGATAAAGTGGTATGGAGAAATTGCTTGCAGGTCCTATGTAACATATAATGGTACGAGAGGAATTATTTAATTATTAATCCCTCTTCTAATTTTAGTAAATAATTATCATTTTTGTGTTTGCAGCGCAGACAGTGATTCAGATACAGACTCTGGTGTCTTAGATCCGACTTCAGTTTCTCCGAAAGACAATGGTAAAAGTGAGGGTAAGTATTCATTGAGAGCTGGAGTAGCGTAGTTGTTAGTGAACTCGCTACTTAGGCTAGTGGTCCGGGTTCCTCTTTTCTTCGAACACTCCATATTGATCACTTGCTAAACCACCCTTTGTGATTTGTATGTGATCTGAGCCTAAGAGCGATAGTACGTTGTGCCAGTTATGTGCCTACAAGTAGGCCAACACATCCGATTTCTGCTATGCTTTTTATTTACTAGGGTAGCTTCCTATCTCCTACATCAGTCGCCTCTTACGACATGCCTTGTAGGTCACAGTGGTACTATTCTTTGCTTCCTTGCGGGCCCGACACCACACAGGCGGTTTCATTTCTAAACCCGTCTTTTCTTGATACTCCCAACATTCTGCGTAGACACTTTCATCTCTGTCGTGACTAGTTTTCTTCTATATTGTATTGATAATTAGAATATAACAATTGATAATTAGTAGAATATAACAATTGATATATGATACTATTATGTTGCAGATGAGTTTCTGGGAAGCCATGAAGGTGGGATGTCTGTCGCCTACTCTGCTAGTACAGACATACATCATGATAACAAGTAAGTCTTTGCCAACACTCTGTCATGCTCTTCTTCTTCTTTGGGATCGGTTTCGTATGCTCATCTAAACTATGAGATGTTCTGTGCCGTCCGAATGGGGTGAAATTTAGGGTGTAAAGAATAGAACCACTGTTACCTATGTCATAAGAGGCGAGTAAGGAGGTTTGGCTGAAATCGGATGCACTTGTCCTAAACATATACAAGTCTATACGTTTAGGGGCCTACCAAACCAATGTGCAACGTATACATGTTCTTGGCAAAGAGTGATTAAAATTGGTCGTAAAGAACGAACGCAAAGATGATGATGTTATGTGATCTATGTCATGGCACATTGGGCATTCTCATGCATGCTCTGTCCTCCGCTGCAACAGCCTTTTAAAGTACACTTGCTCACCATACCCATGAGAAGTTGTTTAGCATACCTTCTCTCTCTCTACCATGACGACAATGACACTGCCTAGCATGTCAAAACTTAACTCCTAATTCTCAGGCTCGTTCCAGTGTCTGAGTCTCACCCATATCACATAAATGAGAGCATGGGGGCTTGCATACCTCAATGACCCGGAGAGCTATGTCAGCAGTGTTACCCAAGCTGGAAGTTCAAAGGAGAGAGGTTAGACTAAATGTGGCCTCCTAGTCCTCCATGTAACTACCCATCCATTTAAAAAAACGTAGTTACAGACACCAAAAACAAATTGTTCAAAACTGGACTGGACGTAAACGGCTACAAGGGTCGGTCTTAAAACCAGTCAAGAGAAGACAAAAATATGTGCAAAGCAACAACATACAGCAAGACCCAATATTGATTGAGGGAATGGGTATATATGTTGTTGGTGAATTTGCCTACCTTGGAAGAAAGATCAGCAAATCAGGAGGTACAGATGACATTAATGCCACGATTTGGAAAGCCTGACAAGCCTTTGCTATCCTGCACACAGTGTGGAAGTCCACTGCCATCTTCACGAAAACAAAGCTCAAGATATTCAGATCAAATGTAAAATCTGTGTTGCTGTATGGCTCAGAAAAGTGAAGAGTCACCAAGTTAAATACAAATAAGATTCAGACCTTTGTTAACGATGTCTTCCACGGATTCTCAGACTGAGATGGTGTGATAGAGTTGCAAACACAGACTTGTGGATCAGAACCGGACAGGAACCCATGATGACCCAGGTCAAGAGGAGAAAATGGTGATGGGTCGGGCATACCCTATGGAAGACGCAGTCGAGTGTCACTAGACAAGCACTTGCGAAAAGAGGACGCCCTAAACAGACCTAGAGACAAAGTCTTCTTGAGAAACTTGAAAAGTGCTCGACTTTCACGCTTTCTAGGGAATGCTACCTTAGTAAATAAAAAGCTGGCAAGAAATTGGATGTGCTGGCCTATGCACCCATAGGTGCATAACTGGCACAATGATCGATCTTAGACTCAGATCACATACAAATCACAGAGTGGTTTAATAAAGAGTGGAAGCAAATAATGGCTAGTGCAGTAACTGTTCAGGTTAAGATTTTTTTCTTTATATTCCCAACAGAAAAAAATCCTTGCCCTTCCAGGGATCAAACACGGGTCTCCCAAATGGTGGGAGCCTGCACTGGTATCCATCAGGCCCTTTCTATGTCCCAACAAGGGTTAAAAGGGCACAAGAGAAAATAAATTCCCATTAAAATTTTTTCAGAACTGATTATATGAGTTCAAGTCTGCGAGATATTAGCCAGGAGATTACTGACAGTTCTGAATATCACCAGAGACGGTTGACTCGAATAGTTCATGATGCCAACAGACCAAAGGGATTGTCAATATTTCATGGTGAGTTATTTTGATTTTCTTTATATTTTGTTTGTTAGGTTTGTGTTGTGCGGACAGGTTTGTGTTGTGCGGGCAGGTTTGTGTTGTGTGGACAGGTTTGTGTTGTGCGGACTGGTTTGTGTTGTGCGGACTGGTTTGTGCGGACTGGTTTGTGTTTTGCGGACAGGTTTGTGTTCTTGTTTTGTTCTATCACCATGAAACTGTTTGCCACCACCTCTTCAGGTGCCAAGGCCACCACCTCTTCAGGTGCCAAGCGCTAGATGCAATCAGAAAGATTCTTCTACTTCCAAGGAAAGATAAATGGAACACAGAACCAAAATAAAACTTACAAACTCACCTGTGTGTTGCCGGGCTCGCAAAGGGCGCACAGAATAGTAACTCTGCAACCTGCAAGACATGTCGTAAAAAGGCAACTAAGGTAGGGGCCTAGGGACGCTACCCTAATAAATAAAAAGCGTTGCAGAAATTGGATGTGCTGGTACTTGTAAGTGCATAACTGGCACAACGTACAATTGCTCTTGGGGTCAGATCACATACAAATCGCAACAGTGTTATCAACTTTGCTGTTGGCAACCCCACCAGTCTTTGGGATCTGTGTGGCTTGGGCCAAAAACCTGAGTAAGTTGCGTCCAGATTTTTAGGCCCATGCAGCATGTTCAACAGATGTATCCAAATTAAGCCTAGTTGAAGTGAGTGACCACAGATGTCACAAAGTGATGACATATTTTGTGCTGATGTTGCTAGAAGCATTTACTAAGCTTCTTGCTAGTTTCATCTATGTAAGTGTCACAAAATGATGGCATATATTATTCTGATGTTTACAGAAGCAGTTACTAACCTTCTTGCTCATTTCACCTATGTAAGTAATATTGCAATGTCTGCAAATGATCCCAGAGATAATGATGTGCCTCCATCATGCATTTTTGGATAAAGATATAAGAAACTTATCACTAATTTTGAATATAATTTTATCTTCCCAGATGGACTTATCAGTCATGTGTGTGCTATGAACTTGTATGATGGTACCAACGTTCTGCACCACACCATTCGAAATTCTGATGCTCCTCATGTACTATCTGCCTTTTTAGATGTAGATCCAACTCCTCTGAACATGCAGGATGACAGAGGAGAAACTGCTTTGCACATTTCTTGTCGTCTGAGAAGGAAGAAGTGTGTAGAGTTAATCTTGGTGAGTGGAGATATTAAATTTCATTTTTTTAAATTTTTTTTTCTTTTCGTCGCTTTCAACTCAGATGAAGTTTCATCTCTGAAACTGATTTTTGCATGAAAATCTGTTTTTCAATTTCTTACAATGGCAGCAGCGTGCACATTGTAAATTACTTTACACTGGCAGCTGTGTGCTCAATGTACTCGTAATTAGTATTCCCTCGCCATACTCCGACTTCAGAGGTACTCACGTTATCGTCCTGAGTAAGACCAGGGACTCGAACAAATGCCGGACAGTAGGTTCGAACCCGAGCTATGAGGCGTCTCACAGCTAGCAGGCCGAGCTAGTATCAACTACTCTAGGCAGTCCCCCGAGATATTATATGATAGCTGTGGCTAAGTTGTTAAGCTCTTGCATTTGACATTGAAAGTCGTGGGTTTGAATCCGGACCAAGCCGTTCTGTTCACAAGTGCATATTTTTCCAGAGATCTCTAAGATTGTTGCTGAAGTATCTCTGAAGTCGGCCTGCTTTCATGGCGAGCAACACCCATAAAGCAGGTGAAAGCAGGCTTTCACGCAAAAATCAGTCAGAAGCATCACAGCTACGTCTGAATTCATAGCAGGTGAACATAGAAGAAGTTGCCAGAGCTACGGAGTTCGTGCAATACTCTCGAAAGGTGATATGCCATTTCTAGCTGGAGAGGCCGAGCCTATGGGGTAAAACTCAGGGCAATGAAGTCATTCCTTCGGCTTTAAACTCCCTTTTTAAAGTCTGTGTAGAGGATAGATTAATATAATGTATAAGTGTTTGCTTGTGGTTCAGTCCTACATTTGATGTTCCATATGTGAGAAAGGAGTTGGCCATCCTACCTCCTGCACACTAGGTCCTAGAAATTGGAAGTGAAGTGACCTCATACCCTTCTTCTTCTTTCGTTCGTTTTACGACCAATTTTAATCACTCTTTGTGATATGTTTGATCTTTGCCAAGAATGTGTATACGTTGCACATTGGTTTGGTAGGCCCTAAACGCATATTCTACACGTTTAGGACATGTGCATCCGATTTCAGCCAAACCCCCTTAGTCGCCTCTTACACATGCGTGGCAGGTAACAGTGGTTCTATTCTTTACACCTCAAATTTGGGTCCTGGTAACCACTCGGGAGAACCTCATACCCTAATGTCACCAGGGCTTACAGGGGAGCAAAGAATAGTAGCACTGCGACCTACGAGGCATATTGTAAGAGGCAACTGAGGTAGATACCTAGAAAAGCTACCCTTGTAAATAAAAAGTGTCGCAGAAATCTTATGTTTTGGTCTACTTGTGGGCGCATAACTGCCACAATGTACAATCGCTATTAGGCTCAGATCACATGCAAATCACAAAGAGTGGTTTAACAAGTGATCGATATGTATTGTTCGAAGAAGACAGAATTCAAGCAAATAACCGCCTGAATGGTTACCGGGGCCCAAATTTGGGGTGTAAAGAATAGAACCACTGTTAGCTGCCACGCATGTCGTAAGTCGACTAAGGAGATTTGGCTGAAATCGGATGCTCGTGTCCTAAACATATAGAAGTCTATGCGTTTAGGGGCCTACCAAACCAATGTGCAATATATACACGTTCTTGGCAAAGATCAAACATCACAAAGTGTGATTAAAATTGGTCGTAAAGAACGAACGTAAAGAAGCAATTAACATTAAATATGGGGGACTGCCTAGAGTAGTTGATAGTAGCTCGGCCTGCTAGCTGTGAGACGCTCATAGCTCGGGTTCGAACCTACTGTCCGGCATTTGTTCGAGTCCCCTGGTCTTACTCAGGACGATAACGTGAGTACCTCTGAAGTCGGAGAAAATCTGCCTGTATGGTGAGGGAATACTAATTACGAGTACATTGAGCACACGGCTACCAGTGTAAAGTAATTTACAATGTGCACGCTGCTGCCATTGTAAGAAATTGGAAAAACAGATTTTCACGCAAAAATCAGTTTCAGAGATGAAACTTCGCCTGAGTTGAAAGCGGACGAAAGAAAAAAAAAAAAAAAAAATTAAATATAATATATATTCCTATATAAAAATATTGAATAAAATATATATTTCCATTAAAAAATATTGAATATGATATATATATATAATCTACCTACATAAACATTGACTGTAATTGTAGGCACGACCTGACCTTGACCTGAATATCCGTACCTTTAATGGACACCTTCCTGAAGAAGTCACATCCTCCAAGGCAATTCTGAAATTGGTTGGGAAGGCAAGGGCCTCCTCATCCCAGTTACCAACAGCACAGTAAGTATAATTAGTTATGTCTTGCCTTCATTTAACTCTTTCTACGCTTTGTCTGCACTGCCGGCGGAAGTCTGTTCGTCATAGAGTTGCTTCCTTATAAGAAGTCTTTCTAGTTTTACTTCTACTATTTTACTTATAGTACTTTTAAACCTTGTTATTCTATTAGGTTGTCCAGTTTTCTTCAATTTAGTATTTTATTCTTCTTTGAACGCTCCATATCGACCACTTGTCAACTACTCTGTGATTTGTTTGTGATATGAGCCTAAGAGCGATTGTACGTCGTGCCTGCCAGTTATGCGCCTACAAGTAAGCCAGCACATCCAATTTCTGCGCTGCTTTTTATTTACTAGGTAGCTTCCCTAGGGCCTACATCAGACGCCTCTTGCGACATGCATTGTAGGTTGCAGTGGTACTATTCTTTGCTTCCCCTGTGGGCCGACAGTATATAATAAAATATATATGTTTATTTATTGACGAGTAGTTAGTTAGGTTTTTTTTAAATTCTTTTTACCTCCCTTGAATTAACTGTTTAAAAATTGAGGAAATTGAGTGGAAAGAGTTACGAGGTTCTTCAGTTTATGAAGTAAATTATTTATGGCTTAGCCTGGCTCACTATCAGTAGTTGTGTGGTATTGTGGCTGAAATTATATTTGACTGAGGTGGGTTCATAATCAGTAGTACGAAGACTGGTTTCACCACCCACATGTGCATGTGGATAGACAGCCGAACACATCCTGCGAGATTGTCACCGGATGAATCAACTGCAGAAAGAACTCAGCCAACAGAGACAGACATCCACACAAAGCAGTTTGGAAGCATTGATGAACTAACAAACACAACATATATCCAGAGAACGAACCGGGGTTCTCTGTGGTGGGTTCGAGTCCGGACCGCGCCATTCTGTTCACGGGTGCAGTTTTTCCAGAGACCCTAGGATTGTTGCTGGAGCTACGGAGTTCGTGCTTTGTGCAATACTCTTGGCAGGTGGCGTGCCATTTCTGGGAGAGGAACCGAACCGCATGGGGTAAAACTCGGTGTAATGAAGTCAATCCTTTGGCTTTTAAACCCCTTTTATCCAGAGAACCGGACTCATTGTGTAGACATTGAACAACTGCGAACGAGATTATCAGTAGTAGTTTTATGTTGTGGTACAAATTATATTTGGCTGAGGCTGACTTACTCATTATAAGTCATCATTATCATCAGGTGCCGTGCCGGCTGGCGTAGGTGATCATTGATCTCCATAACTCTCTATCTTTGGTGTTTGCTATCAATTCAGATGTTGACGCTCTACTGTGCCATGAAGTCAGGCTGTCCAAAATTTGCTCTGTCTCGTCTACCCTCGATTTTACGGTTGTCACAATGTGTTCTAAACCTCTCCTCCTCATCACATGCCTGAAAACTTATGACTTTCTTATATTGATATGTTTTTTCAGTGTCTTGACCTCATTCAACACCTCAACATTAGTGATTTTATCAGTCCATGGAATTCTCATCATTCTTCTGTAAAACCACATCTCTGTGGCCTCCCAGAGATTTTTTGGTCTGTTTCTTTATTGTCCATGATTCTCATCCGTATGTCAGTATTGGTTCTATGTAGCACTGAATAATTCATATTCTGACCTCAACTGACAAGGACTTGTTGCATATGATGCTTCTCATTTTCATAAACGATGTTTTTGCTTGCTCTTTTCTGCTCGGCATCTGCCATTCGATGTTACCAGGACTCCAAAGTATTTAAATTGTTGTACTTGTCTTTATAAGTAGCAGTTTGATTATTGTAGCATAAATTACATATAACTGAGCCTAACTTGCTCATTATCAGTAGTTCAAAATAATTATGCGGAAAGTAATTCTTCTTCTTGCATTTGCCCAATATAAATTCAGGTGTACTCAGGGTGCCTGGTATGGCGCTTCGGACTGATTTTTGCATAAAGGTCTGCTTTCCTTATCAATGTCTCCTGTCATACAAGCGTGCCTTCTCCAAGTATTTCTAGGCCTTCCGCTACTCCTCTTTCCCTGTGGGTTCCAACACAGTGACTTGTCTTGCAATGCTTCCGGTTGGTCTTCTCAATGTGTGTCTTATCCATCGCCAGTGTCTCCATCATACCACCTCAGTCCCTCTATTCTATGTAAAAATCCATTTATGAACGTCTGTAGTTTTCTGGTGGTTTCTTTTGTTGTCTTCCACATTTCTGAGTCATAGAACAGCACTGACTTCACATTTAATTGAAAGATTCTCAGCTTTGTATTTGTTTTTAATCTCCTTTGATTTCCATATCTTACTCAATGCAATAAAGTTTCCACTTACTTTTTTTTGTATTCTTATCTTGACATCTTTGTTTGTTCTCCCTTCTGTGCCTGTGTTGCTACCAATGTGTGTATGATTCTACATCTTGTAGAGCTATTATCTCCAGCATAATCTGGTTTACATTTACTACATTTATTCTCATGACCTTGGTCTTTTCCCTGTGTATTTTCAAACCTAGTTGCACACCCGAGTGGTTACCGAGGCCGAAATTTGGGGTGTAAAAATAGAACCACTGTTACCTGCCATGCATGTCGTAAGAGACGACTAAGGAGGTTCGGCTGAAATCAGATGCATGTGTCCTAAATGTGTAGACATCAACCTGCTGCCTTGCAGGACGGCTGGGGACGTCTAACGGAGAGCAACCCCGGTAAATTCTGGCTGAATCCACACAATCGCCAAGGATAAGCACCAGAACTCCAAATGGTGCTGAAGATGTGACGAAACCCACCCATGCTAAGGCTGCATGAATCAGATTTCCACATGAATTAATTTGAGAGATCTGGTACATCTGTCTTTTAGGTGATCGAGAGAGAGAGAGAGAGAAACCTAGTTGCTGAGACTTATTATTTAGAATGTATTCCTCATATTAACAGTAAAATATATTTTTTTTTACTCCATCAGGACACCATTACTGCAACAAAAGGAGGAGGCTTCCATCTATGGAAGTGAAATAACAAACAGCCTCGGTGGATCAACAGTCAATTTTGATAAGGTTCATTCTCGTTACGAGATTTTAAAGAATGATACTGAAGCGATATGAACGACGCATCCATTGAAGTGAGAAAACAGCCAGAATCAGTGGATCAGCAGTCAATTGTGATCTGTTCTCTTGTTCAGAGACTTTAAATGATACAAAAGCTATCAGAACATTAAAACGCTAAGACTATATTCAGATCTGTGTTACGGAATATATTTATTCGTTGATCATATTTGTTAATAAACTCATATGCAGAGATATGATAACTTATGGATAAATAATGATTTTTCTTCTTGCGTCTGCAAGCTGTGAATTCACAGGCGTAGTCAGGGCATCTGGTATAGCACTTCTGACACTGATTTTTGCGGGAATGCCTATTTTTCTTATTGTCTGTGTCCCCCGCAAAGCTTCTACGGCTTCAGAGGTGATAAATAATGCTAAAATATTATCCGTCATATATCGATATATGATACTTGTTGATAAAAATACTTGAAGATTAGGTTGTCGGCAGAAAGAGGGCTCTCTGTGACGTAGAGATAAGGTGCTCGCCTCTCATTCCTAGGTACTCTATTCGTTCCCGAGATGTAGCTATTGTATTATTTGTCAAGAGTTTCCAATCATTGTTGGTGATATCCCTCTCACTGCTAGGTACTCTATTCGTTCCCGAGATGGAGCTATTGTATTATTTATCAGAGTTTCCAATCATTGTTGGTGATATCCCTCTCACTGCTAGGTACTCTATTCATTCCCAAGATGGAACTATTGTATTATTTGTCAAGAGTTTCCAATCATTGTTAGTGATATCCGTCTCACTGCTAGATACTCTATTTGTTCCCAAGATTTAGCTATTGTATTATTTTTCAAAGAGTTTCCAATCATTGTTGGTGATATTAAGTTTCCAGTATTATTGAAGGCAAATGATAAAGCGTAATCCTGTGTTTAAATTATGCACGTACATGAATTTGGCAGTTGAAAATCACTAAATGTAGACTGCAAAACCATTGCCTGGGCAAAACTCAATAAAAAAGATTAACTCTAAGTGGACCAGGGTAAAAACTGTTTTTACAGGCCATTTGGTTTTTGGTTTTTAATAAAAACGCCCTTTAGTATGGCTCCTGGTAAAAGGCGTACAACCCAAACCGTTTGATCCGCATAAAAATTCCAACTTCTTCGAACGCTCCATATCGACCACTTGTTAACTAACCACTTTGTGTGATTTGTATGTGATCTGAGCCAAAGAGCAATTGTACGCTGTGCCAGTTATGCGCCTACAAGTAGGCCAGCACATCCGATTTCTGCGCTTTTATTTACTAGGTAGCATCCCTAGGGCCTAAGACATGCATTGTAGGTTGCAGTGGTACTATTCTTTGCTTCCCTTGCAGGCCCCGGCACCACATGGGTGGATCTGTTGATGTGAAGATCGGAGCACCTATGGACATGTCCGGAGCGCTATGATGGTAGTCTTCATATAACTGAACTGATAAATCATTGTGTGTGTTGATGGTCAACGAAACATTTGAGCCTAACACCGATTCCATGTAGTCATCCATATGTAGAGCCTAACATTGTAACATTTCCAATGTACCTCATGGTACAAAAAAGGGCCCATTTACTTACTTTTTTAAAAAGGTGATAACATTCTTCTGTAAAACCACATCTCTGTGGATACCAATGATTTTATTGATTGCTTGTTCATTGTCCATGATTCGCTACCATACATAAATATTAGTTCAATAATGGGGTCTCTGTGGGGTAGAGGTTAGGTGCTCATCTCTTGTGCCAAAGGTACCAGGTTCACTACCTCGTGGAGCCATTTGGATGTTTCCAGAGATCCCCGATCTCACTGTAGGTGAGATAAGAGTTCTTAGTCGAATCAGAGACTGACGATAAAACATAGGTCCTGTATGTTCAAGTTGAGAAAGTAAAAGAACCCTTGGTAGTTTAAAATCAAGAAGTGCAGACTGAAAAGCTACTGCCCCGACAAAATTCATTAGAAAAAAAATTTAAACTTCCTACAAAAATATCTTTACCATTTTTAACAAATTAATCGGGGACCCTTGCCAGCGCTGTGGATTTCGTACACTGCAGCTGAGATCTTCATGTGTAAGAAAGATCGGAGCACATGGTTACTCACCGAAGTGCAATTATGACGGTCCTATCAATCAATCAAACTGTAATCCCCCCCCACCCCATACCTGATGCTACGAAAAAGGGCCCATTTACTTACTTTTTTTAATATGATAAAACCTTATGTCCCTCATGTTTGTTCCAAAATTTTTGATGTACATTTCGCATTGATCATGTTAATGATATTGATATGATGTATCAAGAGAATTGATACATAACCCAGGGACTGATATACTCGTAAACATAAGATTTGTATATACTTGTTTCTTTGGAACAATGGTCTGTTATGCAAAGTTTATTTTCATTTTGTTAAATTTGGTTAATTTCTCATTGTTTCACTCAAATTGGGAATTTGTTTGTTTCTTCTCCTTTGCTGATGTTCAATGTCTACATGATGAGTCTGGTTCTCTGGATGTATGTTGTTGTTTGTTAGTTTATCAAGGCTTCCAAACAGCTTTGTGTTGATGTCTGTTTCTGTTGGCCAGTGTTCTTTTCGCAGTTGATTCATCGGGTCTATTCTTCTTTGCGTTCGTTCTTTACGACCTATTTTAATCACTTTTTGTAATATGTTTGATCTTTGCCAAGAACGTGTATACGTTGCACATTGGTTTGGTAGGCCCCTAAACGCATAGACTTCTACACGTTTAGGACACATGCATCCGATTTCAGCCAAACCTCCTTAGTCGCCTCTTACGGCATGCATGGCAGGTAACAGGGGTTCTATTCTTTACACCCCAAATTTGGGCCCGGTAACCACTCGGGCGATTCATCAGGTGACAATCTTGCAGAATGTGTTTGGCTCTGTCCACAAGCACATGTGGATGATGGAACTAGCTTTAGTCTGTGTAGGTGTCCAGTTCTGAGTCTAAACAATATCACCTGCCTTGCTCTATCTAGATAGTGGTAATTGGCTGTTTGCTGGCTTTCTTTTCTAATGGCCTTGATGAGTATTTTCTTTTACTGGAAAGTGAATATTTGATTCCTATGTTGCTCCTTCCTTAGCTAGTTTTTTTTGTGTTTCTTCTGCATTCTCACTAGATTGGGATTATAGATTCTCTAATTTTAATTTTTTTTTTTTGATCCAGAAGCACTTGAGCCTTCGGCTCGGTGCCATGGACATCGTAACCCTTCAATTCGGTGCCACAAACACTGAATCTGGGGAACCTGTGGCTTTTCTGCCAGTCCGCGGAATTGAACCCGCACACACAGAGGATTCTCTAATATTGTCAGCCACACCATAGTTTGTCTTGGAAGCTGGTGTAAGTGGGCCACCTCTTTCTTCTCAGGTCTGCATACTGGAGGGCAGTTCCGTAGGATATATTCTGTTGTCACACTCGCCAAGATCTTGAATCTAGTGTACAGGTGGTGTCTCATTTTGTTGTGACCCGTTCGGAGGCGAAGTATGCGTTTGGTCCCTTCTGGATAGTTGGTAATATCCACCTTGCTTGTTGTGTTTTGGGTGTTTTTTCTCCCACTTTGCTTTGTAGTGCCCTCTGGCGATGGTTTTTGTTTCTTCATAGCTGACCAGGTTGTCATCTTGGGGCATTCCTGCTCCCTCTTTAACAAGTTTGTCAGCATTTTCATTTCCCTTGAGATTGCAGTGTGAGGGTATCTACTGAATTACTGCATTCTTGGAGTCATGGGAGAACTGGGCTGTGGGGAGGGGTCGGCTGCTGTCACCTTTCTTGGCCTTCCACTCGGTCTGCCAGCTGACGCGCAACCTCCATGACCCTGTTTCTTGAACTTTGTTGTTTTACTGTTTTTTTTCTTCTGCGAATGCCCGCTGTCAATTCAGGCAGTAGGCATGACGCATGGTGTTGCGCTTCTGAGTTTTGCGTGAGGTCTACTTACCATTTTACCGATGTCCTCGCCAAGCGGGGAGCTGCACCGTCTTTAGAGATACTTGAAGATTAGTGTGATCGTTACAGGAAACATGTTGTCCACGAAGCACTTGCCTTAGTCATCGTACCATCAGTACTTTTACAGCCGGTGTTTATTAGTGAAAGTTCGACTTCTCTATCGGATTTCCTGCCTTTGGTGAGGTCATTCTTACACATATGAAAACGCTCTTTAATGATCTTTTAATGCCGTATATTTGGGTTTGAATCTACGTCAAAGAGCATTTACTATTTTGCTGACTGGGTGAGGTTGTTCTAGTTTAGAAGCATTCTCAACCCTTCTAGGGTTAGTCATTGGAACGGTCACTTTTCTTGTATTCATTGCTCTTTATCGATAATTTTTTGCTGCATATTTGGGCTATATGATCTGCGCCTAAGTATATGTCTACAGTATGCGTCCTTTCTATGTGAGATCATTCCGGATTGGGAACATTCTGTCATTGGAGACACATGGGCTTGTCACGAAAAACAATCGTTATTTGGCTGTTTAATTGGCCTTTATATGATCTCTCTCTATCCCCTGGTGTTCTGAGCCATGGTGTTTGGACATCACCTTACTTTGTGTAGGATGATCGCGTCCAAAAGTATCGCCTTTGCCAATGTTTGGGTTTGTACTAGTCAAGCCTTTACATTATCAGCCTTACTTTTCTATCCACTGTGAGTTTATTCCTGTAGAGTATTCTCAGCCATTTCGGCACTTGGCAATTTGCAATGTCTACTCTGCATTGTCTACTCTGCATTTCCCTGTCCCGGGAAACTCTGGCTGGGGCTGCCCACATATTCTAGAGGGTCGTTTCAATCGGCGCAAGCAACACAACTGAAATTTTACGCTCGCCAACATCACCCACCCCAGTTCTTCCTGGAATATTAGTTGCTAGTGCAACAGTACCATGCCTGGTTGTTCCAGGGGAGTAGTTTCGTTAGGTACAAGAACGCAACTTCAGGATTTGCGCTCGGCCAACCTTACCCAATAAATGTATCTGCGCTCGACCTCTGATACAGTATACTGCAATCTTCCCTTGTGTCGGCACGACATATTGCATCTTTCTATATGATTCTTGCCGAGAGCTGACAAATCTGGTGCCCATTGTTTCGAGGGGGACATGCCTCTTGACGACTCTTACCGTGTCAATCCTTAAGATCCGTATTTATTTATTCTGCTTTTCCCATCAACCGGGAGACGTGCAAAACGGTCACTCTGGGATTCTGCTCGCTGTGGTGCAAGTAGATCTTGTATAGCGTAACTGCTCTTGCACTACTACTTATACCAAATTAGCTTTCCTCGATTCCTACTCGCTTAGCCAGACAGGATTCTCTGTCTGTTTTCAGGGTTGCCACGTGGATGTGGGATAGGATCTTGATTAGTGCTAACTCACTAATCCTGGCACGACGTTGTCACTGTGACTGCTATGCTTTTTATTTACTAGGTAGCTTCCTAGCCTCTTATGACATGCCTTGTAGGTCACAATGATACTATTCTTTGCTTCCTATGGGCTCCGGCACCACACGGGCTCTTCTGCGATCAACTTCTATGCGACTACTCCGGTATGTCAAAAACAAGGCAGTGCACTTGAAGTCTTCACCGGTCCCCCAGTTTATTCTGAAGGGTTGCTCCTCATGTCCATTCTCATACTGAGGCAGTTCTGCATAGTGTGTTTTGGTGCTTTGCAGGTGCAGGCAGCCGAGTCCCTGAAACCCATTTTATGGAGATATGCTCTGTGACCGTAGTTTCCCATCCTGTCTCTCGCGATCGTTCTTTTTTTGACCATTTTATTGTGATATATAAACAATCTTTGCCAAGAACGTTTTTTTACATCACATCATTCAGCGCCATTTGAAGCTCTGGTGCTTATCCTCGTCCGGTTTCAGCTCTCGTTCGCTCCCGTCAGCCTTTGGCTGTCCCCAGCCTACCTGCAAGGCAGCAGGTTGCTATTTTTTTAGGGCGACCCATATAACAACCTTCCCTTCCAGGTTGGTGAGAGTCATCTGCCCAGGTTGTCTTTTTTGGACTACTTGGTTTACCTACCATCCAGTGTTGTGTACGGTTTGCTCCACTGGCCTTTGATTGTCCCCAATCTAACCTCAAGGCAGTCGTACCATCCTGTCTGAAGACTGGTCTCCGCTTTTCTGTTTAATTAATATATTTGTTTTTGTGCTCTGATTTGTATCACATGCAATGAAAGAAGCAAAATGTTATTCTATTGTAATCATTAATTTATATTTAAAGTGAATGCTTGTTATAACTAGAATCTTGTTGGCTACTAAATTCACTTATTGCTTGATATGAATTTCATCCTTTGTTGCAGAAGTCATCATTAACTGTGATATTTCTTTGTTTTTTCAGGTGTTATATATTTTGTATGACGAAACATGTAAAAACAAAGTTTTACAAAGTACAAAAACAATATACAGCGACATTTTGACCAAAAGGCTTATATCAAAAGCACAGGATACACCAGAAGTGAAAAACCTTATGTTTTTTACTTGCTCCTCTCCTTGTGGAGCATAAGGCCTCAACAATTGTTCGCCACTTTTCTTGGTCTCTGGCTGTTTTCTTATGGTCACCCAGGATAGTCGAGAACTTTTCAGTTCCGCAAGACTTCATCTCCAGGTCTGTTTAAGATGTCCTCTGTTTCATTTTCCTTGCGGGTTCCACTCGAGTGCTTGTCTAGTGACACTCGATGTCTTCCGTAAGGTAAACCCGACCCATCGCCATTTGCTCCTCTTAACCTGGGTCATCATGGGTTCCTGTCCAGTTCTTCTTCTTTGCTTTCGTTCTTTACAACCAATTTTAATCACGCTTTGTCATATGTTTGATCTTTGCCAAGAACGTGTATATGTTGCACATTGGTTTGGTAGGCTCCTAAACAAATAGACTTCTACACGTTTAGGACACATGCATCCAATTTCAGCCAAACCTCCTTAGTCGCCTCTTACGACATGCGTGGCAGGTAACAGTGGTTCTATTCTTTACACCCCAAATTTGGGCCCGGTAAACACTCGGTAGGTCCAGTTCTTATCTGCAGGCCTGTGTTTGCAACTCTTGTTATACCATCTCGGTCTGAGAATCCACCGAAGACATCTGTTGACAAAGGTCAGTTCTTACGATTTTTAGTCACATTTTCATTTTAGGGCACGTAGGGATTTATTGTCTGACTGTATGTTATGTCTGGCGTTTAGGGAGTATGAATTTCTTCACTTCTGGTGCATACTTTGCTTGATAACGGTCTTTTAGTCGAAACGTCGCGGTATATTGTTTTTGTACCAGTACAGTAATTTGATATTACTTGTTTTGCCATTTGCTACATAGTTTTACTGCGGTCTTCCCTTATATTGATATATTTTGTATGTACAAAATCATTATACATTTTGTTTCATAAAGTAGTAATTAAATTATATTGCTCTCAAACTGTTACATAGGGACTGTAAGCAATGTTGCCATGCCGCTCTATCCTGGTCAATCAATCTCTTTTATGGAATTGAGTCGAGATATTTCTCGCCTCTGTAAAATGTTTCAGGATTTCCCGGTCTTTCTAAACTCTTTGCCTTCCACTTCAATGCCTGCTTTGTTGTGATTCTTTGATCTCTTTTTAGAGTATACTCAACATCTCACCCATCTTCTCTTTCTTATAACAGTTGTTAACCAGATATTTCTGATTTCAGCACTTCTGAATTACTCCCATTTTATGTTCGTTATTTTTCCATCATCCATTTTCCAATAAATACATTCTGAACTTACTGTCTTCTGCATTCGGCCGCTATAAATTCAGGCGTAGCCATTGCGCTTCTGATTTTTGCATGAACTCCTGCTTACCGTTTTCCTGTCCATACAGACGGAACTTTTCCGACTTCAGAGGTACTTACAGTCTATATCTTGGAAGTCATTTTCGAACTCTCGCCGACATATTAAAATTGAGACATTCCTTGGAAATTCTTAATTTAGTTTTAAAACTATACAACTTGGAGTTCCACAGTTCATTTAGACTTTTAAAAGTTGTGCTGTATCAGATTTGAGCAGAATATAAATAAATGGCAGTTAAACATTGCCAGGGTAGGTTAAAAGACCCAATTGTGTGTTATGTAAAAAAAAGTATGAGTACGGAGCAAGATGAAGAGTAAACAAAAGATAAGAGCGACTGCATCTTCGAACGCTCCATATCGACCACTCTGTGATTTGTATGTGATCTGGTCCTAAGAGCGATTGTATGTTGTGCCAGTTAAGCGTCTACAAGTAGGCCAGCACATCTGATTTCTGCGCTTTTATTTACTAGGTAGCGCCCTAGGGCCAACATCAGTGCGCCTCTTGCGACATGCGTTGTAGTGGTACTATTCTTTACTTCCCCTGAGGGCCCCAGCACTACACGGGCGTAGCGAGGGCATTAAGAAAAGGAATAACAGATTACGAAGTGTTTTATAACAAGCACACACAAATTCACATTCTCTATCCTTTCCCTACAGGCAGTTGCGAAGAACATCCCCTTATCCAACTCCCCAACAACCAATGCAAGCGTATCCGCTCTCTCATTACCACATGCCCAGATGTATGCAACCCTTCCAGGTCAATAGGTGAACGATCATGCGTCCCACATTATGGACACTAGTTGTTAATTTAAACTAAGATGTAGATAAGCAAGCTGGTGAGAAACTTTGGGCTCACATGTGCTGTTTCTTGACAAGGTGCGAGATAAGCTTCCAGCAAGAGAGATTGGTATTGCCAGGGATAATATATTTCTGAACTTACACAAGTCATTGCTCCTAACCATGTTTACATCCTTTCAGCCAAGACTACCATGGACCTCCTAATTGTATTTTTTGGTCGGTCTTTTGTGTTACAGAATTGTATCTCCGGACATGTCCAGATACTGGTTGTCCAACATTTCTGCTCCAAACATTAGACATCCATAGAACCAAATTTATGAAAATCATCCCTGCAGACAAATTTATAATCATCCCAGCAGATTGAACAAAATTTAACCTGCTGCCTTGCATGGTTGGCTGGGGACGGTCAAAAGAGCTCCACATGGTACTTAAAGTGTGACATAACAATGTCTTGGCAAAGGTTGTTTATATATCACGATAAGAATGGCCACAGAACGAACGTGAACCAAACTTATAATTATCCCTGCAGATCCAGGTTACCTTATTCGCCAATATAGATTTATAAATATTGATAAGCAGAATAATTCATCCGATATAAAACATTCTAAGTCTGTCCCTTTTGTCTCAATATATATATATATATATATAATATATAGCGAGCAGATTGTGATTATTTGGGAACAAACCTCATTTTGGTCTTGCATTGATATTGTGTTCATGATTACCACCAGTATGTAAATATACTGCAATGTTCATATTTCTTCATTCTGTATAAATATTTTGTTGCTGTTACAGATGTATAAAGATTATTCCATTTAGCAATTGAATGTGTTGTTTCATTTGTATATTACAATGTTAGTATCTGGTTCTTTGAACGCTCCGTGTCAACCACTCTTGATTTGTATGTGATCTGAGCATGAGTTAAATGTACATTGTGCCAGTTACGTACCTACAAGTAGGCCAGCACATCTGATTTCTGCGCTGCTTTTTATTTACTATGGTCGCCCAAGTGGTTACCGGAGCCCAAAATTGGATGTAAAGAATAAAACCATTTAACTGCCACGCATGTAAGAGGCGACTAAGGTTTGACATGTAGACATTTCGCTTGAAATGTCCTAAACGTGTACAAGTCTGTGTTTAGGGGCCTACCAAACCAATCAATGTTCAGCAATACATGCTTCTTGGCAAAGATCAAATGATTAAAATTGGTCATAAGGAACGAACGGAAAGATTTACTAGGTAGCTTCCTAGGTCTTCACATCAATCGCCTTACGACATGTCTTGTAAGTTGCAGTGGTACTATTCTTTGCTTCCTTGGGCCCCGGCTGTACTTGGTTCACTCAGCAAGCAGTTTGGAACCAAATCTGTTCCTGTTGATTTTTACGAATGGTTAAAACGACACCATTCAGAAAAGCAATAGCAAACTTTGTCAACAATTCACTTTTGGTTCCTACGTCAAGTTTTTATTGCCAACAAGTTATGTGTTGTGTCAATCATAATCAATAGCAGCAAACAACAGACATGTTTCATATATACACACACAAACTACACAAATATCAATACTATATGTTGGAACAGTTTATTACGTTTCCGTAAACATTATAATAGTAACTGTAGTTGGTGTACTCTAGTTAGCTCTGGTTTGTCCTTGCGGTTGCCCTCCAGGTCTTGGACCACCTTGACCTTCCTGTAAATAAACAATTAATATCAAGACACGTTAGCAAAGCAGGTATTAACAGTTTGGAAGAAATGTGATCAAAACAGAGTGTGTTCAAGATAGGTATGATGGAGTGAGGACCCAATACACGGAGGAAATATACTTGAGAAAGGGTGAAATATAGGTATGATGAATAGAATGATGGGATGTACAAATAGTGTGGGGAAAATTGCACGAAAAGTAAATCTATAAACAATATACATTAACTGTACATGTAATGAAAAATGTTCATATTTTGTGGAAACCCTATAGAAGTCACCATGGCAACAATGTTAACGAATATCCAAACACTGGACACCTGGTTTTACTACAAATTTTCAAAACCACATTACAATGAAGGTATGCTTTTGCAAAACAAACAAAAAACACAATTTCTCAATTTGTGGAAGTTTTGTATATATGGTAGAATAGCATAAAATAGCGCATATGGACAGCAACACCAAAGACAGTTGACACCAATAGTATTGTAACAAAACTGGTTCAGTGACACTGCGCAGTAGTTGCCTGAGTGGTTACCGGGCCCAAATTTGGGGTGTAAAGAATAGAACCACTGTTACCTGCCATGCATGTCGTAAGAGGCTACTAAGGAGGTTTGGCTGAAATCAGATGCATGTGTCCTAAGCGTGTAGGGGCCTACCAAACCAATGTGCAACGTATACATGTTCTTGGCAAAGATCAAACATAACACAAAGAGTGATTAAAATTGGTCGTAAAGAACAAACGCAAAGAAGAAGAATCTAGTCTCATGTGGGTTCAGCATTCTCAATACATGTCTCAACCACTTTCTTCATTGATATTGTTGATACCTGTGTATCTGGTTATCTCAATTCTGTAAAAGACATTCACATGCTATGCCAATTGACATGGGTCATCATGCAATATCCACAAATGTATGTACTGAATACTGACTATCAGTTCGTCCTGGTATGTTGACATTTTTCTGTAACAGGAAGTTGAACTGTCGAAGATTTTCTCTTGCTTGTCTCATTTCCTCACTGCTTTTTCAGACTGTCACCATGTGTTCTAATTTGACTTCCCATGATATGTCCAAAGGATTGCCTTCTTATGTCAATAATGAGTTTCTCTGATGTAAACCTCTTCCACCACGTCAACGTTAGCCATTTTAGCAGCCCATGGAATTTTTTTAAAGAATATTTTAGTGATCTCCAGAGATTCTGTTATGAGGGTATGTATAAGAAACAATGAAACCAGAAATATGATATTGCAATCAGACATCAAATACTCACCCGAATGGGTCTGAACCTAATGGGAGGGGTTCTGTCCTTCCTTGCCTCCTTAGATCTATTCCTTACAACTTTGGAGTGAATAGCACATGAGACACAGTACAGAAGTTTGGCATATAACTTGGGCAGAGCGTACACTGTTGAGAGAAATGAACATTTGTTTAAGACAGCAAATATATATATATTTCTTCTCTTATTTGTTCCCACTTATACTGTGAAAAAGTAATCTGGAAAGATGAGAATGCAATTCCTATCACTTTGTAGTCAACAAAATCTATCCATTTTCTATTAGTTATTGAATTTAATTTTTTCAACTGACTTATGAGTGTCCCATTGTGTCAGAAAAACTTCAAAGCATGAAATGAAAAGACAAAATCCCTGAGAGTTGTCCTGTCTAGCATACACACCACTCCGCAGGACAGCCAATGTAATTTGTGTACCAGACCACCAATTACCCACAGCTTCTATATGGTGAGCTCAAAAAAGGAAACACTTCTCATAATGCAAACAAATGAAATATTTAAAAGACCTCAAAACACTACAAGGACTTGGCATAAGTTCTCACATGGGAAGCAGATGCACATGTCCATTCAGTGTGAATACTAGAGTTTTCAGAGCAGAGCAGTGACATGTAAACCAATCGAAAACGCCAAAAGCACCCCTTTCATTTAACTGGTGCTGTCAAAATATGTCTAGATTGACCGTGTCACTAAATCGAGTCACCTACTCACTAAATCGAGTTCCACTTGATGATGACCCTGGAAACATCCAATCATTTATACTAGTGTTTCCCTTGGCTCACTGGTAAACATCCTCATATCCATCCTGAACTACCTAACAATCGATGCAAACCAGTTTTGTCTCTCATTGACTTGACATTTACAATCAAATAATAAAATCAATTCTGCTACAAAATAAAATCAACTTACTTTCATAAACACTGGCGTCTGAGATATCTCTGACAGCTGCAGCTTCTACAATGTTTCTGATCACAAACTTTTTAATGGCCTTGTCCTTTGGGCAGCAACGGGCACAATTTGTGCAGCGCACATATTTAACATGGCCACGGCCCTTCTTATTACGTCCATTGTTTCTAGCTTCACAGTCTATTAAAACAGAAAGAGAAAATTAAAATAAAGTAACAAATCTGCACAGCATACCGCTAACAAGAACAGTAACAAAAATTTGAAGAGGAACAATCAAATTTGTACAGCACACACATGTATAACATGGCTACCCATCTTTTTATATCCGTTGTTTGCATCTGTAAGAACAAAAAAGATGGTTATTGAATTTGCACCATAGCATTTCGGGTAGTCCAATAGGTGTTTAGTCTTCCCTAACAGATCTTGAAGGATATTTATACTAGTGTTTCCCTTGGCTCGCTGGTTAAACACACTCCTCCCTCTGTCCCATAGGAATCAAGTTCTGCTCTTACAAGATAATTCCTTAACTGCTCGATAGATTCAACATGTCATCCAACAGTCGGCCGCCAAGAAAAAAAATTGGGTTAACTAGGGTTAAAAGTGCTAACTTGAAACAGCAGGGTATGTGTATAGTAGTATTATAGTGTATATATTATGATTATCGGCCACCCCTAACAGATATCGGCCACCTAAACAATCTAGCGTATCCTGTGATCACTAGAAAGTTGCTTGATCGCCCCACATGTGTCACAAACTAAAGTAGTTTTGGAGAATGAGGCAACCCCTTTTTCTGCACGCCCTTTTTCAATCCAATGTAGAATGTATTACTAATTTCTATTCATATCCATGAGCCGGTTTTACTCGGCTATTTTAAAATAGCTTTACAAATTCTAGATGGCTTTTTTCTTTGCGGTCGGTTTCATATGCTCAGTCTACACTAAGAGATGGCTGTCTCTATGAATGGTTTGTCCTATTCACCGATAAAGATTTTGCTTTAATTATTTTTAAGCACAATCAAGTTTATCTAGACCTACAGATTAAACTTGATGTAAACCATGAAAAACACCAATATAACAGCATGTGTATGACGAAAATGCTAGAAAGCATGCAGATAAATGTATCTATCACGCATGCAGTCGCATGGACATCGCTGGCCACATTTCTTTTGCCACCATTTAACAAAATTATGACCGCGTGCCGTGCGTCATATATATGCAACGGAACATAGTCAACTCTCAGTCTACATGTAGCGAAAGTGAACAATCCTTTACCAATATTTAATATCAGTGAAATTATTACACCGAGAGCAATACAATTTATCATACAACTAATTGTTCTTGCTCTGCAGTAATAATATTCAAAGAACGACATGAGAAACATGATGTCTTACCATGATGGCGTTTTATGCGGAAAAGGAAGTATGCAAATTGGGTTCTCTAAAAATATGACGGACATCACAACAACGAAACACGTTAAAGATATTTAAAATCCGGATTTGTCAGAAATAAGGAACAATACGTAACCCAAAAACACAATTATCATTTCATTCAATTTATGCTAAAGACGTAATCCTAACATATTGGCGAATTAACGTAATGAATCAAAAACTGTTAAATGCATAATTTTAAGAAACAGTTATATGAGGACTATCATCATAGCACTCAGGAGATGTCCATATGTGCTCCGATCTCCGCTTCAACAAATCCAGCAGCGTCAAGCGGCCCAACACGCCAGTTCGGTTATTGGTTACTAAACTGACGTCATTGCACCGGGCAGACCCATAGGTGCTCAGTCTCCCCAACGGATATCGAAGAGTATGCATACTGATGGTTCCTGTGGCTCGCTGATTAAACACACCTCTCACTCTGCCTCTCAGGCATCCAGTTCGACTTGAACAACGGGTAACTCCAAACTGCCTAAATCGCTTGATCGATTCCACATCGATTTTAGTGTCCTTATCCAACAGACATTCGCGAAGAGACCGAAGAATATCCCCTTATTCATCCTCAACTCCCCAACAATAATGATAACGTTGAGATAGTTGGTAACACGCCAGTTCAATATTGATTAATGAAACTTTTTACATATTTGGTATTTAATTCTTTTCGGGCAGTACCAATATCGATCTCCATCTGTCTCAACTGATCAGCAACTGGGATTCACAACTCTGAAACTCCTCCAGAAACTATTTCAATATGTTAAGAATGTTATTTCGGCCCATTGAAGCTGTCTCTAATATATTTAAGAAATAGTTGAAACTTCATCAGCGATCTCTGGTCATGCCCTAAGTTTACTGTGGACAACACACTGAGCAGTCAGCTTCAGTTCTGTCAGGTTTCCCCAAAGCTTAGTTTTTACGTCGACCATGTGTGGCCACATGTTGCTTATCAGCTCACGCAGGAGAGGACATTCTTGCAGGACGTGCGCCCTTGTCTGTTCCGTCTGCTTACACTGGCAGAGAGCCGTTTGACTTATTCCTAGTATGTGTAAGTGCTTGTTGAACCTGGGTTGAAACAAAATAACCGTCCAGGTGGTGCTGGGGCCCGTAAGGGAAGCAAAGAATAGTACCACTTCAACCTAAAATGCATATCGTAAGAGGCGACTGATGTAGGTCCTAGGATGCTACCTAGTAAATCTTCTTCTTTGCGTTCGTTCTTTACGACCAATTTTAGTCACTTTGTGATACGTTTGATCTTTGCCAAGAACGTGTATACGTTGCACATTGGTTTGGTAGGCCCTAAACACATAGACTTCTACACGTTTAGGACACATGCATCCAATTTCATCCAGACTTCCTTAGTCGCCTCTTACGACATGCGTGGCAGGTAACAGTGGTTCTATTCTTTACACCCCAAATTTGAGCAGCTACCTTAGTAAATAAAAAGCAGCGCAGAAATTGGATGTGCTTGCCTACTTGTAGGCGCATAACTGGCACAACGTACAATCGCTCTTAGGCTCAGAACACATACAAATCACACAGTGATTGACAAGTGGTCGATATGGAGCGTACAAAGAAGAAGAAACAAAATATCGCAACTGCAGCGGAAATCTGGCCAACAGAAACGCTACTACAAAACAAATTATGGGGACCGGTGAAGACCTCAAGCGTATCGCCCTGTTTATAACTGAGCATGATGTAATCATTTATACGGATGGTTCGGTGTTTCGACATGTGCAGGCTTTCACTGCTCAGGTCGGAGGTGATGTTGTGAAGGAAGACAGTGGTGGTTTTGCCGTGACTACGAGCAGTCTCACTATGGAAATCATGGCGGTTACCAAAGCGATGATTTGGCTAGAATCACAGACTTTATCCATGCATGTTTTCTCAGTGACTCAATGAGTATGCTCAGGAAGATTGAAACAGGATGGGCTCGGAGGCATTGGATAGAGTCGCTGGGGAGGTCTAAGCTGACAAAGATCAGTTTTATTTTTGTGCCAGGGCATGCAGGTGTAAGGGGAATGAACGTGCGGATAGGCTTGCAGGTATGGCTGCTGTCCAAAGCGGACGAGCATTGGACCAGGCTGATATTATAAATTCCTTAAGGGAGAGAGGCGTGTACACAATAGCGGTGAATCCACAACACTAACCAGACTGCAAGAACTCAAAGTTAAGTGTGGTGTAGCTCGACAAGAACGCTATGCTGGCAGACAAAGAAGAATTGTAAACCAACAAAGAACCGGTGTCGTTATGGACATACTGAGGGAGAGATCGGAGCACTTATGGACTAATTTGTTCGACGTGCAGTGATGGTGATCCGACGACTAAACTAAACTAAATAACACATACCGGAGTAGTTCCATAGCAGAAGTTGATGTAGAAGAAGAAGAGGACGCAACTGCAGACTCGCAAGTACAAGAAAACTCAGATTAGTGAGGAGGTCAAAGGCGCATAGGGATAACGCCGCGCCAGGATTAGTGAGCTGGCACTAACTAAGATCCTACCCCACCTCCACGTGGTGATCCTGGAAACAGACAACGGTTCCTGTCTGGCTAAGCGGGTAAGGATCGAGGGAGAGCTACTCTAGTATAAGTAGTGATGCTGCCTTTCTTCTTCCAGATGGGAACAATTGTAGCATTCCTCCAATCTTCTGGTGTTTCTTCTGGTGTAGTAAGACTACTGTGCTGAATCTCAATAGTAGTGCACGAAATCCATTGTACAGGCGAAGGTCCTCGATGTAATTTTTGTAGATGTTGGAAAGTTTTGTAGGCATTTTTAATGTAATCTATTTCATAAATTTTGTCAGATTAGCGACTTTGCAATTTACTCTAATCGATTTTCATCTAACAAGGGTTCTTTTACATGCTTATTTTCATCTACATATATTAAGATTAGGGATATTTGGAAAAATATCACAATCGCCCCAAGAGGAACAAGCTAGTACCTCTATATACTTCTTCTTTGAACGCATCTTATTATTTAGTGTCAAGGAGACACTAAAAGCAACGGTAAAATTCATGATAAAAGTTGGTTCATCAGTCTAGGCCGGGATCGCGAGAATGTACAGGGATCCACTGCATAATTATTTTGATGTCATGTGATGTAACAAGTCTGTCAATATCTAGGGCTATATGGGAGAGTTCAGATTTACAATGTCCACCATCTTCTAGAGCTTGAAGGGCAAACATTGAATCTGTGAAAATAATGATGTTTTGTGCCTTTGATGGAAAGGCATTGAGAACAGTCTTCAGGTGGTACAAAGCTGCTTCTATTGCATGAATTTCAGCCTCATAATTGAAGCATATCTCCCCGCATGCACTAAACAGATCTTCGGATGATCTGTCTGAGTATTGTATATATACTCTGTAACCTGCTTTGATGGTGGCTTTAAATGCAGATCCGTCAGTATAGACATGTACCCATTCTTGGGGATAGGCATCAATGGTTCTTTGAGATGCTATCATAAGGCTGACTGGGTCGGAGCGTTTAGTTGTTTCATCTATCAATTTTGTTCTAATTTCAGGTGTATTCAAGAGTGTATGTGGTGGTAAGTTTGCTATTACTCTTTGCAGCTGTTGTGGTTCAGTGTTAATGTGTTGTTGTAGATCTTGTTCACTTTGGTGTATCCGACCCTGATCATCTGCAAAAAGCAGTTCATTTTTTTGCAGATGATCAGTGCCTGATAATTTACATCATCATCATCATCATCAAATAGCTTGTCATGAGCAGAACTTTGCCACCCCTACAGTCCTCCGGAATTTCTCTCTCATAGGCCAGATGTCCTGTCTCTGCAGCCATCATGTTCAAACCATCAGTTATATCCTGAATCCATCTTATCCGATATTTTCCTCTTATTCTCTTTGTTGGTATGCCTCCTTCCATGATGGTCTTCTCCAGCCCTTCATGTCTTTTTATATGTCCAAAATATCTCAATTTTCTCTTTCTTATTTGTAGTATCAGCCAGTTTTCTTTGATTTTGAGTTCTTTCTGGATAAATCTATTTCTTCTCTTCTCTGTCCATGATATACAGAGGACTTTTCTGCAACACTTATATTCAAAAGCACATACATGTTTTTTACAATTTACATACATTTACAAAACCAACGGAACCAACAGAACACAGCATGAATGCATATCCAACAAATACTGAAATGACCTGCTACCTTGCAGGTAGGCTGGGGACAGCCAAAAGCTGACGGAGAGAGAACCCAGTAAACGCTGGCTGAAACCGGACACGTCGTCCAAGGATAAGCACTAGAGCTCCAAATGGCGATGAATGATGTGACGTAAAAAAAAAATATTAACAAAGGCTGTTTATATATCACAATAAGAATGATCAAAATTTCCAAAAAGAATGATTGACAAGAATATGAAGGAAATTAAACACTAAAACTGACTAAAAATTGAAAAAAAAAGATGGAACAAACTATAAGAAGGGTCACATTTTATTTATAAATATCACAGTTGATTGATTATCATACAAGGATGGACAATCTTGATTGTGTTCATCAAATCACTGTGAGAGAAGAAGTATTATATATATATATATATATACGTGTGTGTGTATGTCACCACAAAACATGGGATGTTCCAAGGACAGATAAGTTAGAAAAATGCATTCAATAATGGGTTTAAAAAAAACTATCTGTAACAACAATGCAGCTCCTGTCTGACATTTATTCATGTAATAATAATAATGACTCTCGTACTGTTATATGTTACATTGGGCCTGCAAGCAATTTATCCATGCCGCTCTATCATGGATAACTTGCTCAATCTCCTACATGGAACTGAGACTGATATTTCTTGCCCCTCTCATCAAAGTTCATTTCCTTCCTTCCTTTCGTTCGCTTGAAATATGTCTATATATTCAATGTTGTCTCTTGTATGAACTTCACTATCTTTGTAGCTCACACAGAGGTCTGTATAGTAAAGTTCATTTCAATTTGTGTAAAGAAAATGTTTATTCCTCTCCCCACCTGGTGGAGCATAGAGTCTCAACAGTTGTTTGCAACTTTTCCCAGTCTCTAACTTTTTCCATTATGGCCTCTCTGGAAAGCCCAGCCTCCATCATTACCTCAAGAAGACTCCCGTCTCCAGGTCTTCTTAGGATGTTGTCTTTTCCATTTTCCTAGCGGGTTCCACTCAAGTGCTTGTCTAGTGATACTCAATTGTGTCTTCCGTAGGGTATGCCCGATCCCATCACAATTTTCTCCTCTTAGCCTTGGTCATCATGCATTTCTATTCTGTTCTTATCCACAGGCCCAGGTCTGTGTTTGCAACTCTATCATACCATCACAGTCTGAGAACATGTCGAAGACATCTGTTGACAAAGGTCTGAATCTTATTTGTATTTTTTTTTTCGATCCAGAAGCACTTGAGCTTTTCAGCTCTTCGGCTCGATGCCATGGACATCGTAACCCTTCGGTTCGGAGCCACGAACACCGTAATCTGGAGAACCTGTGGCTTTTCTGCCAGCTCGCGGAATTGAACCCGCACTCACAGAGGGCTTACTCATTGAAAGAATATGCTGTTGTTCATGTCAGGGTTAAAAAAAGGATAAAATGTGTAGTCAAATTCATTATTCTTATCACCAAGTTTGAAATGCAAACCGCCAATGTGTTGCCGGGCTTGCAAGGGAGAAAAGAATAGTAACACTGCGATCTCCAAGGAATGTTGTAAGAAGCGACGGCGGTTGGCCCTAGGGAAGCTACGCTAGTAAATAAAAAGTGTAGCAGAAATTGGATGTGCTGGCCCACTTGTATGCTCATAACTGGCACAAAATACAATCGCTCTTAGGCTCAGATAACATACAAATCACAAAGAGCGGTTAACAAGTGGTCGATATAGAGCGTTTGAAGAAGTAGATTTACCATGTTCATTGATTCTGGTGTTTCCCATTAGGTTCTTTGATCTCTTTACTTCCTTGTTATAGATATATACAGCAGTGATATATGACATGAACATGACAGTAACAAAGGCAAGGAAATGTGGTCTGTGATAGACAGAAACTTTGAACGACTTTTATGGTGGCAAAGTTCTGTACACGACAAGCTACTAGATGCTGATGGGCAGGTTATGAATATCACAGACTACTCATTTGTGTTTCAGTTACTTTTCAAAATATGTAACTATTCGCTACTTCTGCAACAAATAATCGGTACTAAGTACTCATTTTTAAAAAATTTAATATTTCTGACACATCAAATGATAAAAGTACCCAGAGAAGATATTTTTGGAAGGAATGGTGCCTGGAAGAAGAATGAGAGGAAGACCTAGAAGACGATGGGTGCAAGATATCATTAACGATCTGAGAATGATTGCTGCTGAAGCCAGTCAACTTGCACAGAACAGACAGTTTTTCCGGACTGCTGTCATGGGAGCCAAGTTACGGAAAGGACAAGCAACTTGATGATGATTGAATACTCATTATTTAGCAGCATATGAAAATTTTCGCTACTTCTGCAACAAATACTCCGTTCTAAGTACTTCCTCTTCTTTTGTCGTCACACTGTTACCGGGTTGTTGCCCAGTGTCGTGGTTTTCTGTTTTTGTCTTGTGCTGTTCTGGTGGCTTGGGTGATTGTTTTTGCTCTTTCACAGGATTCTGCTATGCAATCTAACCATCTTTTCGTGGTCTTCCTCTTGCCTTCTTTCCTGATGTTCTGTTGTAGAACTCGTTACGTTAAAACATTGTAACTATCCGTTACTTCTGCAACCAATACTCGTTATTTAGCAGTATTTCATATTTTTCGCTACTTCTGCATCAGATACTCTGTTCTAAGTACTCGTTACATTAAAACAATTGTAACTATCCGTTACATTTGCAACCAATACTCGTTACTTAATCATTGTTGGCTACTTGAAATAATACCTATAAAAAAAATATTTCTAAAATAATTTAGAAGTTTTGTAATAAGAAGAGTACAATTATAAAATAATGTGTATTCAATATAACAGATAATATAAGAATAATATCAAATTTATACAATATTAACCAGAATAAATAATAATAACATTTTCGTACCGATATATGTTACATAGGGCCTGCAAGTAATTTCTCTATCCCGCTCTATCCTGGGAAAACTCACTCAATCTCTTTCATGAAATTGAGTTGGATATTTCTTGCTTCTCTCAGTAAAGTTCGTTTCAGGGTTTCCTAGATCGTCCTCTCTTTCTTGAACTCTTTGTCTCCCACTTCAATGCCTGCCTTGTTATTCTTTGATCATTTCTTCTTGAGGTATGCCCAACATATCTCCATCTTCTATTTCTTATAACAGTTGTTACTAGTGGTTGCAACATATCTCTATCTTCTCCTTCTTATAACAGTTGTTACTAGTGGTTGACCAGAAATAACTCTGATTTCATCACTTCTCCTTTCGTCCGTGTGGTGCCAGGGCCCTAAAGGGAAGCAAAGAATAGTACCACTGTGACCTACAAGGCATGTCATAAGAGGCGACTGATGTAGGGGCCTAAAGAAGCTACCCTAGTAAATAAAAAGCATAGCAAAAATTGAATTTACTAGCCTACATGTAGGCGCATAACTGGCACAATGTACAATCACTCTTAGGCTCAGATCACATAAAAATCACAAGTGGTCGATATGGAGCGTTCGAAGAAGAAGAGGAGATTTAGATGTCACAGATAACAGCGTCATCTCCCTACGCTTACATGTCAAAGATATTCAGTGGCATCTCCCTACGCTTACATGTCAAAGATAACAGCGACATCTTACGCTTACATGTCAAAGATATTCAGTGGCATCTCTCTCTACAATAACATATCAGGGAGTCTCTGTGGCTAATTGGTTAAGCCCTTTGCCTTGTGTGTCGAAGGTCGTGGGTTCGAATCTGGACTGCACCGTTCTGTTCACGAGTGCAGTTTTTCCAGAGACCCCTAGGATTGTTGCTGCAACTACGGAGTTTGTGCTTTGTGCAATACTCTCGGCAGGTGGCGTGCCATTTCTGCGGAGAAGGACCTAGCTATATGGGGTAAAACCGGGGGCAATGAAGTCAATCCGTCGACTTAAAAACCCTTTAATAACATATCAGAGAAGATCACAGATTTCTCTTTACACATACATGCCACAGATGTACACAGATGACATAAATCTCTCTCTGTCTCTCTCTACAATTACATATAAGATCACAGATGACATGTCAGAAAATCACAAATGACATTTTAAAATCACTCTCCCTAAACTTACATGTCATATAATTACAAGTACACTTCTAATTACACTTACATACTTATGAACTTCGACCCCAAAAGGGACCCCGACAAATTAATCACAGAAGCACATAACTTTTTCCACGCCAATAGGAACACACTGAGCCACAGCGTTATTCTGTTCCATGCCATTCGCAGTACACTGCGCCATAGCGCTATTCTGTTGAACACCATTCGCAGTACACTGCGCCATAGCGCTATTCTGTTGAACCCATTCCAGTACACTGCCCATAGCGCTATTCTGTTGAACACCATTCACAGTACACTGCGCCATAGCGCTATTCTGTTGAACACCATTCGCAGTACACTGCGCCATAGCGCTATTCTGTTGAACACCATTCGCAGTACACTGCGCCATAGGGTTATTCTGTTGAACGCCATTCACAGTACACTGCGCCATAGCGCTATTCTTTAGAAGCCATTCAGCAGTTCACTGCCATAGCGTATTCTGTTGAACAATTACAGTCCTCGCCATAGGTATTCGGAACCATTCGCAGCCTGCCCAAGCCTATTCTGTTGAACACCATTCGCAGTACACTAGCGACATAGGTTATTCTGCTGACACTTTCACAGTAATCATAGTATTTTTAACAATTGCAGTACTTGGCCATTAGGTTGTTTCCCTTATAAGAAGTCTTTCTAGTTGTTTTTTGTTTGTTTCACTTGTTCTTTTCTACCATTTTGATCATTCTTATTGTGATATATAAACAGTCTTCGCCAAGAACGATTAGAACGTTGCACCCCAGTTAGGTCTCTACTAATGTAGGATGAGAGCATCCAAAATGGAAGTTTTCAGTCTATTTCTAGTTTTACTTCGACTACTTTTTAACCTTGTTATTCTTATAGGCTGTCCAGTTTTCTTTAAATTAGTATATAATCAAATATATATGTTTATTTATTAACAAGTAGTTGGCTTAGGGGATAGTGACTTGGTCTATTAATCCTGATGTTCTGAGTTCGAATCCGCTGTGGACAGTTTGGTGGCAAATTGTTTCGCATGGATTTTTACAAAAGGACGATGGCACCACCCGTTCAGAAAGCAATGGCAAACTACTGAACGTAATAATGCCTAGAAAATCATACACAGCGTTAAAAAGCTGGGGTTGATTTGCAAAGTCCTATAACGGGTATGCAATTAATATTTTTTTAGTGACGATTAAAAAAAAAAAGCTTTTGTTTTGCCTCCTTTGAATTAACCATGTACGGCGACTTCCGGTTTACAAATGGCGCTGAGCGAACATATCGGTTAGCGTCAGCAATAAATTTTGATCTCTTCATCTTGCTTCCATGGCCTGGATTACTACTTTTCCTTCATTTGGACGCAGGATATATTGTGTTATTTATGGATATGTTCTGTGGTGTAGTTAAGCACTCGAAGTACGATCGTGACCGATCAGAATTGCGATCGCTACCTACACGACGCTTTCGCTATGTGTTAAATACGGTGGTCCGGGGTAGGTAGAACCCTTGAGCCTAGAAAGGCAATCTACCTATGGTAGGAGGATTCCAGAAATGAAATCTCAACCGTCGAAGTCAGAGGATGTATGCCCAAGCGGCACGGGAATAAAAAACGCACATCTACGCACTACAACCGAAGCTATGCAACCAACACTACTCCGGTGTCATATTTATAGGTCGAAACCAGGTAGGTTCAACACCAGGCCCCATCCTCCAAACACAACAGCAACCACAATTCCTCACACTCTCAGATCGACCAGAGAAGACGAGAGTAAACACATGGATCAAGATTTGAGAATAATACAGTGGAACGCGGAAGGCGTCAGGTAAAAAAAATAGAGCTGCAAAACTTCCTGAAGGAGCATGACATTGATGTGTGCTGCATCCAAGAAACACATCTTACCAGCACGCACAGATTCTCCATTAGAGGCTACGAAATCTTCCTGCAAGATAGGGAAGACCGACCCAAGGGGGGAGTCATGACTGCCATAAAAAATAGGCTCTCAGCCTGGGAAACGCATCGCTCCCAATCAACCGACACAGAGGCAATAACCATCTGCCTAAAAACCAATGACAAGGAAATCACAATTTATAACATATGTAAATATCCAAACAACTTTATCCACCAAACAAATTAGACCACCAAACAAATTTATCCACCTAAACAACATACAACCAAACACAGAAAACTGGATAATAGTTGGAGATTTCAACAGCCATTCTCCAAGCTGGGGTACTCTGACCTAAATGTAAAAGGAGAGGAAGTAGAAAACTTCATCATCAACAGCAGTCTTGTTCTAATAAACAAACCTGATGACCCACACTCATACTACTCCCGACCTTGGAGAACAACCAGCAACCCAAACCTAGCAATAGCGACTGAAGATGTTGAAAAATTCACAAGTCGAAGTGTGTGCAATCAACTAGGGGCAGTGACCATAAACCCATAATAATCTCCATGAAAGGACAGAGGAACACCCCAAAGGAGCACTCATCCCCAGCTGGAACTATAAGAAAGCAAATTGGAATATCTTCACCTCACACATAGAAGAAGCTATTAAGAACATGAAAATAAAGAAAATAGCCTAAACGCAAACTCTAAACATTCAACAACTGGGTTCTAGATGCAGCAAAAATAAGTATACCAAGAGGAAGAAGGGAAGACTACTGACCCTATTGGTCCCTAAACTGAAGAGCTTCAAACTGAACTCAGCATCCAAAGAGAAACATGGAAGCAGACCCCACAGATGGAAATGTTACCTACACAACAAGACAAAGGCAATATTTACCAAAGAAAAGCATGAGAGACAGTTGGCATGAAAAAATGCCTCCTAAATCTAGAGAAAGCCACTAAAAAATTATGGAACCTCACAAAAACCCTAAATGGTGACAGGACAGAAAGGACCAAAACTGTGCTACACACAGACAAAGGATTTGTTACCGGCAGATCAGCGGCAGACCTATTAGCTAGAACCTATCAATCGAAAAGTCAAGTCCAAATTCAACAGGCAAGAAAAAGGAATTAAAAACCAGTCAAGCAACTATTGAATAGTCTTAACTCTACAATCCCAACAGACAGCATGACAGCTATGTTTACCTGCAGGAGCTAGAAGATCAAATAAAAAGCTAAAGGAGAAAAAGGCACCTGGAGCGGATGGAATTACCAATGAATTCCTTAAAAACCTTGGTCCTCTTGGCAAAAGGTTTCTCCTCAGCATTTTCAACCAGAGCTGGAAAGCAGGTCAAGTTCCATCAACCTGAAAGGAGGCACACATCTACCCCATCTTGAAACCAGGCAAGGATAAAAATGACCCAAAGAGCTATAGACCCATCAGTCTTCTCAGCTGTGCAGGGAAATTGATGGAGAGGCTTGTAAACAGGAGACTGACATGGTACTTATAAACCAATTCATTGCTCACCCCGCCCAGACCGGATACAGACAAAACAGAAGCACAGAGGACCAACTGGCTTACATCACCCAGGACATTGAAAACGCCTTCCAGGAAAGAAAGAAAGTAACAGCCATATTCTTTGACCTGTCCCGGCATTTGATACGGTATGGCACGATGGCCTAATGCTGAAAGTCCTACAAACAGGAGTCTCCCACAACACGTTCTCCTGGATCAGAAACCTCCTCTCCCAACGTACAGCAAGAGTAAAAATTAGACAACCACCTCAGCAAGATGCAAAAATGAAGGAAGGAGTTCCACAGGGCAGTGTGATAGCACCAACACTTTTCCTAATATACATAAATGACATCACCAAATGCTGCCCCAGAAAGTCTCAAACAGCCTACAAGCAGACGATTTCGCAATCTGGACAGCTGCAGAACACACTCAAAAACATCCTATCTACTACAAAAACAGTGGAAAAAGTGGAGAACTGGACAAAAGCTGGGCCTCAAAATTAACCACACAAAAACCACAGCAACTGTTTTTCCTTCTCCCCACACGAGGAAAAAGTATTCATCAATTTAGAAAATGAAACAATACCCCAAACAGATACACCCACCTTCCTTGGAATCACCATAGACAGCAGACTTACCTGGAAGCCAAACATAGATAAAATTCAAAGAAAAGCCATACAAAGACTTGCTGTGATGAGGAAACTAGCTGGCAGTCCTGGCAAATTCAAAAATATTAAAGCAGGTCTACACGGAGTAGTAAGACCCATCATGGAATATGGCTCAGCTCTTGGACAACAGCAGTCAAAACAAACACACAGAAACTAGACAAGGTACAAAACATGGGCCTAATAATAACTGGGAGCAATGAAAAGCAGTCCTATCATAGAAATGGAAAAACCGCAGACATAGAGCCTCTAGAACTCCGCAGAAATTTAAAACACCAAGTTTGAAAACTAAAACGGCTAAAAGAACACGCTCTACACACAAAATTCCAAGAGAAAACAAAAACAGACTTGCAAGGAAAAGTTCCAACCATCTGGCCAGAGAATATCATATGCAACATACAGACATCCTAGAAACTGACCCAGAAATGTGGGAAACGAATAATAACAGAGCCATGGACACGCTACCAAAACATGGCCCAAATACACCTAGAAGTCTCAGGAATAATCTAAAAAACAAATACAAACAGAGACAGAGCAAGAGCCATTTCACTCCAAATTCTACAGAGCAATATCTCACCAGCACATGGACACGTGTTCACAGACGGCTCAGCTACAGATGCTACCAGAAAGGGAGGCAGCGGAATCTACATCACTCACCCTCAACCTTCAAGGAAACACAGAAATACACTCTCTGGCAGCAGGAGAAACATGCACCAACTTTAGAGCAGAGGCAACAGCCCTTCTTGCAGCCATTCAGATTCTCAACGACCAGCAAGTGTCAGCAAAAATATTGCAATCTTTAGCGATTCAAGATCCGTTCTCCAGGCTATCTCATGTCCCAGACAAGACAAGCTCATTCAGGACATACGGCAAAATATCAGCTTGTTGTCAAAAAATCCAAACTGGTCTTACAGTGGATACCAGCTCACTGTGGCATACCAGGAAACGAAAAGGCTGACAAACTGCATAGGGCTGGGGAGCCTAACACAACACCACCCAACACAAAGTTTTACAGAAGCAAAGACTCTCTTGAAACAATCCAGGAAAATGATCTGGAGAAAAACAAATGGAGGATACAACCAAGAGCACGACAGTATAAATACACTAAACAGAAAAGCACAGACCACAGTCTTCAGACTTAGAACGGACACTGCAGTCTCAGAGCACACCTCCACAGAATGGGTCTAAGGGACTCGGCAGCCTGCACCTGTGGAGCACCAAAGCAGTCCCCAGAGCACATCCTGCAAGACTGCCCTAGTCTGAGTAGTGAGAGATTGGAGATCTGGCCAACAGAAACAACACTACAAGACAAACTATGGGGAACCGGTGAAGACCTCAGCACGCCCTGTTTATGACACATACCGGAGTAGTCGCATAGCAAAAGTTGATGCAGAAGAACGGTACAACTGAGATAATAACTGCATATGGAAAGAGTTATCTTATAAAAACATATTGTACCTGTCGTTACTTCTGTAATACCACTTTTCGGGTGGTAGGACAGTGTATAACTTATAAAAATGGGTAGTAAATCTTAAACATGTCTCCTGTGACACTTCCAACTAAACAGGGTGTTTGTAAAGTCTCACAACACTTCATATGTAGAAAAATGTCTTACATGATGTAATAAAAATATGCTAAAAAAAAGTAGTGACATTAGACACAATAGTTACTGCTATGGTCTACTGTTGTTCTTGGTAAACTAGAAAGAACAAATAAAATATTCATTATAACAGATGTTGGAAATATATACCTCGGGCTTCAAGATATGTCTGTACACATTTCTTCATATTGTCAAATATTCTTTCTTCAGTTGAAAACACCATTATGGTTTGAGTCTTCTTCTTCTGCTTTCTCACTAGATTGGGATTTCGGATAATCTAATAAAGGCAACCGCTGCCTCAGATTATCAGCCACGCCATACAGTTTGTCTAGGACGCTAGTGTAAGTGGGCCACCTCTTTCTTCTAAAGTCTGCATACTAGGGAAGTTCTGTAGGATATAATTCCTATGATTTCTGCTTCCCTGTTTGTGCCAACCTCTTCCCGCAGTTAGTTTTGGCTACCATCCTGAAGGTAGGTCTGACATTCTTACTGCGTGGCTATATCTCCGAGGCAGATTGGCGACCGTAGAATCTGCTATCCCATTCCTCATTGTGAGGGGTTGTTGCACCATGTTTGCGCCTTACGGCCTGGTGCATCCGTTTTCTGCAAGCATTTGTTTCGGTTAGCATTCCCTGATGGTTTGAGTGAAAAGAATTACCCCAGCAGACAAGTCATTCACTGCATATTGCACTACAATTGACTATGGAATACATTTTTTAATGACGTTATGTACTTTGCTTTTCACATTTGTTCTACATAAGAAGTGTTGTGAGACCTTGCAAACACACTGTACAGTAATACTGATTAACAAAAATTCACAGCCGTAGTATGAACAAAACTTAATAAATAAATAACGTACATTATGATTACAATGGTAAAAATAACAAGAAAGTATTACAGCAGTGATAAGTTATTGGACTATGTATATCATTAATTCACTACCAATGACCGTATTTATACTGTTGGAGCCCGAAGGAAGCAAAGAATAGTACCACTGCAACCTACAAAGCCTGTTGTAAGAGGCGACTGATGTAGGACCTAGGAAGCTACCTAATAAATAGAAAGCAGCGCAGAAATTGGATGTGCTGGCCTACTTGTAGGCGCATAACTGGTACAACGTACAATCGCTCTTATGCTCAGATCACATACAAATCACACAGAGTGGTTGACAAGTGGTTGATATGAAGCGTTCGAAGAAGATTAACTCATATGGCTGGAAGTGGTGAAAGCTGAAAGAAAGAAGAGCACAACAAGAACTGAAAGAAATGAATCACAGCTGGAACAAATACACTAAATATAAAAGCACAGAACACAGTCTTCAGACCTAGAACGGGACACTACGGTCTCAGAGCAACCTCCATAGAATAGGTCTCAAAGACTCTGCTGCCTGCACCTGTGGAGCACCAAATCAGTCCCCAGAGCACATCGTGCAAGACTGCCCAGCCTGAGAATGAAAATCTGGCCAACAGAAACAACCCTTCGAAACAAACTATGGGGGAGCGTTGAAGACACAAGCGCACCACCCTGTTTATGACACATACCGGAGTAGTCGCATAGCAGAAGTTGATAGCAGAAGAAGAAAAAGATAGCTGGAACACAATACAGAGGAAGGCCAAGAATAAATTATGTGCATTTGTTGCTGTCTTCAGCGCCAGTGGCGTCACAGGCTAGAGTGAGAGATATCATCATCATCAAATAGCCTGTCCTGAGCAGAACTTTGCCACCCCAACAGTCCTCCGCAATTTCACCATCTCATAGGCCATATGTCCTGCCTCTGCAGCTGTCATGTTCAAACCATCAGTTGCATCCTGAATCCATCTTCTCGTGGTCCATATTATTGTTGGGGTTTTCTAGGCATTGTCTTGGAAGGTAGTCTGCCATTGCTTTCCTTCCTGGCAGTGACCATACTGGTCCATGACTGTAACCACTGTCTCTATTACAGAGATCCTCTGTCTACCATCGTGAGTTTTGAGACCATAACCATTGACACTCTATCGGCTGCTCCCTCACTCATCCACCACCTGCTCCCATGGCCTCCACGTGACCCTGCCAGGGTTCTAAACGGTACTCCACCTTGCCCAAGGGTGTCCCGTGAGACTAGCGGAGGGAAGGAGGCGCCTTACATCTCCTTTGATAGAGGTTTACCTCTATCCCGCTACCCTAGAGTGAGAGATAACTAATGGAAAATGGAATCACCCCCTAAACCTGCTGCCTTGTAGGTTGGCTGGGGACAGTTAAAGGCTGATGGTGAGCGAATCCAGTAAACGCTGGTTGAAATCATTCACATCGTCAAAGGACAAGCACCAGAGCTCCAAATGGTACTGAAGCTTGTGACGTAAAATTACGTTCTTGGCAAAGAATGTTTATATATCACAATATTTATATAGTCCGCCTCGTACCGCCACAACAAACTCCGCGCCACATGTTTAACAAATTTTAAATTGGCACAACTAGCCTGTGCCCTGCGAAAAGGGGGACATGACGGCAAAGCAAATACTGCAAGATTGGCAGTTGATAGCAGGCCTAAGAAAATAAACCTGGCCCGAAAACACAGAGCTTCGTGAAAAGCTGTATGGAGGAACGGAGTCCCTTAAAACCACGGTAGCATTCATGATAAAATCTGGTTCATCGGTCTAGGCGGGGATAGAGAGATATCACAAAAGAATGATAAAATGGCCAAAAGAACGAGAGAGAGAATCACTCCCAGTTCTGTGGCCAGCTTGAGGTAATAATTCTAGGTATGTACATGGTCTGCGATTGGACTACAGGAAATCTCGATACTTTACTTGGGAATATAAATTACAAGTACTTCTGAAGTCAGAGTAAGGTTTGCCTAAATGGCGAAGGACACTGATAATAAGGAAAACAAGTCTTCACACAAAAATCAGTCAAAGATACTAAATGAGGTTTCTATGACCGCCGAGTGGTTACCAGGCGGAATTGGTGTGTAAAGAATAGAAGCACTGTTACCTGCCGCGCATGTCGTAAGAGGCGACTAAGGAGATTTGGCTGAAATCGGATGCATGTGTTCTAAACGTGTAGAACTCTATGCGTTTAGGGGCTTACCAAACCAATGAACGCTACTTGGCACATCAACATATCACAAAGTGATTAAATTGTTCCAAAGAATGAACAAGAAAGAAGGCTCTATGACAACATCGAATTAATCAAAGCAAAAGTTGAAAAACAAAATATTAAAATTTTTGGGTATAAAAAAACATAACTAACAAAACAAAACTACATCCAGAAACAAAAACAAAATAGATAACAATTCTCTAGTATCAAAGATAACATAACAAATATATGGAATCAATCTTGGAGGATAACATCTTGTAGGAGTATTGTGTTTCAAGCTACAACAATTTAATGAAATAAATAAACATAACATGTAAGGGCAGTAACAGTTTGTTTAAAAACAACAGTCGTGTTGTTTACTTCCTTTGGAGATGATGGGATTTGATATGGTTGATGATGAATTTATAAATGAAATAATGAGGTTACATAGAAATGATGAATTTATGGTAAAATTGATATTAGTGTTTGTTTACGTTCGTTCGTTCTTATCCAACCAAGTTAACCACTGTTTGTGATCTGGTGTGGTTGGTGCTGAGAACGTGAGGACGTTACGATCCTGTTAGGACCCCTACGGCATGTAAGATAGGCATATCAAAATTTCAACCAAAGTGTCTCCATATTATTTGACCGGACACAAATATGTACAGATTTCTTACAGGAACTGTAAGATTTCACAAACAGACAAACCCCGAAGTATCACATATGGAGTTATATTGTAGCATGGTATCAAATGGGAATGGTGGTCTACGTTTCGTAGAGGTTAGGTGTTTGTCTCTGCTTCCAAAGTTACGTGGTTCGCTCGATGTAGCCATTGTGATATTTTTCCAGAGATCCCTGATCTCAGTACAGGTGACATTGAGTTCCTAGTCCTATCTGAGACAGACGATAAAATGTAGGTCCCATTTTCAAGCTTAGCATGTAAATGAACCAGTGACAGCTTAAAATCAAGAAGTGTAGGCTGGAAAGCCACTGCTCGGTCACAATTCTGTAAAAATTAAAAAAATTCCTACAAAATATTTCCACCATCTTCTAAATTACATCGAGGTCCCTCATCGGTGCTACAGAGTTCGTGCACTGCTGCTGCGATCTTCCTGCGTAAGAAAGAGATTGAGCGCTATGGTTACTCACCGAAGTGCAGTGATTATGGTGTTATCTTCTTTCTTCTTGTTCTTTTTGCTTGATTCTTTACTTATCAATTTTAATCACTCTTTGTGATATGTTTGATCTTTGCCAAGAACGTGTATACACATTGGTTTGGTAGGCCCCTAAACACATATATTTCTACCCGTTTAAGACATGTGCATCCGATTTCAGCCAAACCTCCTTAGTCGCTCTCTACATGCGTGGGAGGTAATAGTGGTTCTATTCTTTACACCCCAAATTTGGGCTCCCGGCAACCACTCGCGTGGTGTTATCAATTCATCAACGGTATCAGATTAGATTGGTCATAGGGAGGCCATCACAGCTGACTCTTGTCAGTTGAAAGTAAAATAAGTTAAAGCAAAGTTAGCGACTGCAATAAATGATCAAAAAAGTTAACAATGAAACAATTGATGATAACAAGTTAACACTGAAGCGATGACTTGGCATTAAAATGTTGCATCATAATCTCTCTATCTGTCTTCATCTACGTTCGCTCCAGTCTAACCACATATAAATAATTACGCAATATAAACATAAGTACATAGTGCTGGTGATCTCTCTCTTCTTTGTAAGTCTTGCAATCTGGCGTCGGTGAAGATGAACCTCCCCAACTTCATGTCCATAATGTTATTACACTGCTCGGTTGTTGCAGCCATCTTTTTCGAAGTCTGAACAGCGAGATGAGCTGCTTCCATGAACCCAGTCTTAAGAATAAGATCCTCGCAGGTGCCTTGCAATTTTAAATAATAAGTTTCACTGATTCAGGTGTGAGGCCTCAAGTCGTTGAGGAGGTGGACATGTTTGCAGAATGAGTTCTGGAGTCTATAAGCCATTCTGGTATACGACGCCTCGTGTGGTGTTGGGTCCCGAAGGGACGAATGAATAGTATCACTGTGACCTACAAGACATGTCGTAAGAGGCAACTGATGTAAGACCTAGGAAGATACCTAGTAAATAAAAAGCATCCCAAAAATCGGATGTGCTGGCCTATAGCAAGATGAGTTGCTTCCATGAATCCTGTCATGTAAGCATGAGGTGCTCGCTGATGCCTCACAATTTCTTCAAATTAGTTTCACTGGGTAACAGACCAGGTCATTATATTTCGACTACGCACCGGACACTGCAGACTAAAAAAACACTTATATAGACTAGGAATAAGTCAAACAGCTCTCTGCCAGTGTCAGCAGGTGGAACAGACACTGGAGCATCTCCTGCAAGACTGTCCTCTCTGGGTGAGCTGAGAAGCAACATGTGGCCACACCCAGTCGACCTGAAAACTAAGCTTTGGGGAAACCTGACAGACCTGAAGCTGACCGCCCAGTTTGTGGTCCACAGTAAATTAAGTGCATGATCGCTGAAGCAGAAGACGTTTCACTGGGTCAGGTGTGAGACTTCAAGTCATTGTAGAGGAGGACATGTTTGCAGAATGAGTTTGAGGGTCTTGAGGCCATTCTGGTATGTCTATTGGTCAGTTTGAGTAGGTTTTCATTTTGTGGAGAAGGGTTTGTAGTTAGTCAAAAACAGAGTTGTCCAATGTCTTTATATTCGGGTGTATCTGATTGATAGTTGCAGAGGAGTGGGAGCCATGTGATGATTACAATAATACTATTACTACAGGGTGTTTCTTCTTCTTTGCGTTCATTCTTCCACCAATTTTAATCACTTTTGCGATGTTTGATCTTTTGCCAAGAACATGTATATGTTGCCCATTGATTTGTAGGCCCTAAACACATATACTTCTATTTATTTAGGATATGTGCATCTGATTTCAGCCAAACCTCCTTAGTCGCCTCTTACGACATGGGTGGCAGGTAAGAGTGGTTCTATTCTTTACACCCCAAATTTGGACCCCTGTAACCACTTGGGCAAACAGGGTGTTTATAAAGTCGCTGTGCAGTGAAATTTACACCCGGGCGAGACTATGGCACGATAAATGTGGTTTTCAATTAGGGCTTTAAAGACGCCTAAAATAATTGTTTGACATTGTTATTATTCATCTAGATACTACTGTCTTGGCTGGTTTGTATTCGGTAAAGTAGATGTGAACATGATGAAGTTGTGTCTACAGCATGTGTTGAAAATGTCCACCATGGGTTTCAAGACATGGTATGACTCACCTCTGCATATTTTCCACCAAAAATACTGTTTTCACCAGCTACTCAAAACCCTTAATTGTGACAAAATTCACGACAGCGGTGCCGTCAAAAACTGAATAAAATGAATGCTTATGCACTTAGGGACCCATAGGTACACAGTAGTCCTGGTGATGATTCTGTGAAAAATAAATGTAATGGGCTGCCCACTTGTGCGCTAGCTCACTAGCACCGACCTGTGCAGACTTTCAATTTCTTAACTTGCATTTTAACACATAATTCTCCACAAATACCAACACAAGACGACTAGTATAATATGAGCAGATTAGACCAAGTTGTCATTCTGCGCATTAGAACAGGACACAATCGACTCCACAGCCACATGTATACAAAATTCAAGACTGGCAATTCAGCGATGTGTACATGCACATCAGACTGCAGAGTACATACTTCAAGATTGCCCCAAATATGATATGTTAAACTGAGGTAAACTCACTGGCCTAACGAAATAACACTTGACCGAAAACTACACAGACCTCTGTGTGAGCTAAAAAAGACAGTGAAGTCTATACCAAATACAACATTGAGTGTATAGATAATATTTCAAGCGAATGCAAGGAAGGAGGAACACATAATTCAACTTTTATTACAGAGCACAATTCTTCATCTTTGCGTCTGTTCAGTATGCTTGTCTAAACTATGAGATGGGTTGCTCTCATGAAGGCTGCATGTCAGTTGGAGTTCTCGAGAGGTCCTCAAGCTTGCTCTGTAAGGTTTGTTCATGAGGCCATGTTTGTTCGTTGGTGTATGTATGATAGACATGCCTGCAGGATGTGCTCTGGAGTCTGTGTTTCTGTCTGACATGCACACTGTACAGTCTGAGCAGGCTTTATTCTGTGCATCTGGTAGTTGAGCCTGCAGTGACCTGTTCTTAGGGCTAAAGATTGCTGTGTGTGGTTTTCTGTTTAGTCTGCTAATGGGATCTTGTGGGTGTTTGCTGTGAGTTTCTTGTCTCCACAACTCTTCATATTTTCGCTTGATATGTGTCTGGATTTCTCATGTCACAGCAAATAATCTAACTTTCATTATCATGCATCTCTTAACTTTCATTATTGTACATCCGGTTTTAGTCAGCATTTACTGGGTTCGCTCTCCGTAAGCCTTGGGCTGTCCCCAGCCGACGTGCAAGGCAGCAGGTTTTACTATGATTTGCTCCCCTTGAGGGCACTGGCAACACACGAGCGACTCTGCTTCTGATGTCCTCGTATCGTAGTTTATCTTTTCCTCGCGTAGTGGTCCTGTTAATTAGCTTTATCAGTGCATTCTGGCTAAGCGTTCGAAATTCTTCTTCTAACCAAGGGTGTGAGTTTTCACTCTTTAGCAGCCAATGCCAATGTACAATCTGCCTGTTTTCTGCAGTTGTGGAAGGTTACCATAAAGGATATGATGAACAGATGGGTGTGGTGGGAGGAGTTCTTGTCTAGGTTTCCGTAAGAGAGGGATCAAACAAGGGAAGCAAATCATGTCCCCAAAAAATGAGTGTAGAAAATGGGCGTGTTAAGCTGAAATATTCTAAATATCTCAGCCTCAGTATAAATTCGAGAGAGTCTGGCTAAGTGTATAGAGCCATGTTCCCATTCGAGAGAACTGGGTTTGATTCGACGGTTAATAAGTTTTTTCTGTCGAGGGCATAAAGAAACATCATAGCCTGAACAGTTTCACTGTGACTCCAATAGCCATTCGATTCCTCAGGCTCATGACCCCCTGCCTACATATTGGTATAACACAGGCAGTAGAGACAAGGAATAAATTGCAACACATCGTAACAAATACAAGTTTCAGGTCGAACAAAGAGGAAATCTGCCAATGTCCTTGGGCAATTTGTGTGACTTTCAGAAATATTTAGGTATGTTTAAAAACACAAAACAGCCAGCTCATATAGGTCAGGGGATGAATACTGGCACAGTGAAAGTGTTATGCGGTTAATGTTGGGAAATCTCTAAGCTGGGCATAAGGTTCTGCTAGATGTCTATACTGCCTTGACGGACAGGGTACTTGGACCCTTTCGGAGACATATGTGTGTCATGGTCTCGTGACCGGTGATGAGTACCACTGCGGTCATCGTCGTAGTCGCATCATGGTGCGGCTGCTGCCCTGCCTGTCATGATGGCGGTGGCTGCTTGGATCATTGTGGTGATGGTTGTCACTGTCGGGAGAGTGGATGTGATCCAAGCTTCCAGAGTGACTGAAAAACAAACAGAGAGAAAAAACCCATTAACTTATATTCTATTTACTAAGATGACAGTTACAGAATGTTACAACCAATCAGCTGACATCATCTTTTTCTTCTTCGAACGCTTCATATCGACCACTTGTTAAACTGTAGTAGTCTGCCAGGACCGGTACAAACGTCCCTAACCCCAGGTAGTAGCTAGCAAACTAGACAGGTAGTTTAGATAGATAAGTTTGTAGAAATGAGTAAGTAGAGACCGTAGTGTTTGCACACCAAAGCTGCCCACTACGAGCAGCTAGCAAACACTAGAACGAACATTGACGAGTGAAACTAGTTGACGTAGATTTGTTAGTACTGCTTAGCGACGTAGTGACAACAAGGAGACGAACATAAACATTGAAAGGAGGCAGACATGTTTTTAGGCAAGTACGTTTATGCTTATATGTCAATAAACATGTAACATGCCATCAAGATTGAGTTTATATATTATTACCGTCTGGTATGAATCATCATCATGTGAGAATGGAAATTGTAGAACCATCATCAAAATCCTACAACAAATCATAAACCAACATCACCGAAAACATCATACAACAAAACCACTCTGTTTATGATCTGAACCTAAGACCAGTTGTATGTTGTGCCAGCTAAGCATCTACAAGTAGGTCAGCACATCCAATTTCTAAAGCGTTTTCATTTACTAGATAGCTTCCTAGGCCCCTACCTTTGTCGCCTCTTGACATAGGTTGCAGTGTTACTATTCTTTGCTTCCCTTGCGAGTCCCCAACTACACATGGGAGGTTTAGAATATATAGACATATTCATTTTTCGTTGGTGTGTCACAACATGATTGCTATAATGCACCTGTTGGCTGTTGCCTCCGCTTCAGATCTTTTTCTGGAGCAGACTGTGGTTTAACTCAAAGGATGCCCGCCTGCCCGGCGTGTTCGTACCGTGTTTGACTGCGGGTGACTAGCCCTCTGTGAGTGCGGGTTCAATTCGCGGGCTGGCAGAAAGCCACAGGTTTCCCAGATTCACGGTGTTCGTGGCACGAGCCAAGAGCTGAAAGCTCAAGTACTTATGGATCGGAAAAAACATAGGAAAGGATAGGAAAGTTGTAATAGATGTAGGAAATAAGACAAGAAAAAGATGCCCTCCTCAAGAGAGAGGAGGGCTGCCATTTAACCCACAGCTGGGGAGTGAGTTAGTTGCAACCAGAGCCTTTACCGCTCACCGGTGCGTTCTGCGCTGTCACCTTATGGGGACTAATTCTTCTCCCCGCCCTTTTGTCTGGTCTTTTATCTTTAGTCTGTTCAGCTTGGTTATACCTGCCAGGAGTTAGGCTCCAGACGACATAGCCTGAAGTATGATCAAGCCACACAAACCGTCCAACCACAATAAGGTAAAGACTAACATAATTGAGGGTAACTCATAATGAAGACAACTACAGACCTTCGTAAATGGATGTTAACGTAGAATAGAGGGACTGAGATGGTATGATAAGATTACAAACGAGGAACTCAGAGAAAGAACTAAGCAGATACCAGTGGAGAAAGAGTACAAGAGACACTGACAATGGATAGGGAGACGACGGACGATAGCAAGACAGGCATTGTTTGGAACCCGGAGGAAAGAAGAGAAAGGTGAAGGCCTAGAAATACCAAGAAGAGAGCTGGAGCTGATATTAAAAGGATAGGTTTTCTTTTTTTCTTTCGTCCGCTTCAACTCAGGACGAAGTTCCATCTCTGAAACTGATTTTTGAAAATCTGTTTTCAATTTCTAACAATGGCAGAGCTGCTACATTGTAATACTTTACACTGGCAGCCGTGTGCTCAATGTACTCAGAATTAGTATTCTCGCCATACAGGCAGATTTTCTCCGACTTCAGAGGTACTCGGCTCATCGCCCGGTAGATCAGGACTCGAACAAATCGCCGGACAGTAGGATCGAACCCGAGCTATGAGGCGCTCACAGCTAGCAGGTCAGCTACTATCAACTCTTCTAGCAGTCCCTCGAAAAAAGGATAGGTGATCTGAGAAAGAATTGGAAGGATGTCAGAAAAGAGGAAGATCTAAGAAGATTGTTGAATATCTGAGCTTAGGGGAGTTAAAGAGAAGAAGAACTCATACTGAACTGCCTAAAAAAACCATTCACTTCTGATCATACCTCTGTGTATGTGACCATAGACACTGATTTGTCGTGACAGGGAAAGGCTGACCTGAGGGACCCTCTGAGGGCTTGGGGAGATGGAGGCTCATGCTGGGTGGATGTGTTGCCTCAGAAGCCCCCAGGAACTCTGCAAGGTGTTCACATGCACTTTCCAGTTGATTCTCATCAAGTATCACATCAAACCTTTCTGAAATATAAGAACAGTGGATTGTTTCGTCTCATTATAGGTTGTGTCTGTTTCAATATAAAATTGTGGTTTAGTTACTAAACTGACATCATGCACCGGCAGACCCAGGTTTTTAGCTCCCCAACAGATATCAAAGAGTATATACTGATATTCGTGGCTCGCTGATTAAACACACCTTTCACTCTGCCTTTCAATCCTCCAGTTCGACCTGCACAACGGGTAACTCCAAACTGCCTAAAATCGCTGATCGATTCAATCGATTTTAGTGTCTTCATCCAACAGACAGTCGCAAGAGACCAAGAACATCCCCTATCCATCTTCAACTCCCAACAATCGATGCTGTTGATGCAAGCCTGTCCGCTCTCTCTTACCGTGCACCCGATGCCCAGGGCAGTATACCCACGCGCTCTCTGGAGGTTAGAAACTTCAGACGACATCCACTCATACCGAACCTGCCCTTCTGGATCTTGTGAAGCATCGACTGAGAGTCAGACAACAACTGCCCCAGTAAATGAAGTCCCAGAGATCCAATGGAGGGCAGGAATGCCTCAACCTCTCCATCCTCATACTAGAAGTAGTTGTCCTGTATGCCCCTTCGCTCTGCAACAATCCACCTATGCGACAGCTAGAAACCCCAGCGGACTTCTCTACCGATGAACCGACCATCGGTATATACAACATCATCATCCTTGCATTATCATCTATCAGCTGCTTAACTCGAGATCAGCCTTATGTTGCCTCCACCTACATTCTCTTCCAGAGTAATGATAACGTTCACTCGAATGGTTACCGGTCCAAATTTGGAGTGTAAAGAATAGAACCACTGTTACCTGCTGCATGTCGAAGAGGCACTAAAGAGGTTTGGCTGAAATTGGATGCACATGTCCTAAACCTGTTGAAATCTATGCGTTTAGGGCCTACCAAACCAATGTGCAACGTATACACATTCTTGGCAAAGATCAAACATATCACAAAAAGTGATTAAAATTGGTCGTAAGAACGAACGCAAAGAAGAAGAAGATGATAACGTTGAGATAGTTGGTCATGCTACCATCTGTTGGGATCCATTCTTCCCTTTTGGTAGGGTCACAACCGTAGTCACCTGGCCAATTGTTCTCTCAGCCTGGGCCATCCACGACATGCCACGCTTGATTCTCGTGCCCTTAAGGACAGACGGCACCCCTAAACAGAAATATTGATCATTGAGGTTGCGTTTATGATTCTAAATGATCAACTTGATGTTAAAACTCGGAAAAAAATTTCAAAAGATCCAAGCATGTATATTCTATGAAAAAAATTTAATATAGAGGGTTTTAAGGAAAAAATGCCCAAAAAATAACCTTGCAAAATACAGGATGATTTATGTTCTATTCAGGTTAGCACTATAGAACTTTCAGATGTTATTGTAAATCGGCATATCTTGAACTGGTAGCAAAATATTTATAAAGTATAATAAAATGAGTTTTTCTGAATTTTTTAATGCAAATCCAGATTTTTGACTAAATAAATATGGGGTAGGAGATATTCTTTTGCATGAGACACAAAAACTGTTCAATGAATTCTTTTTAAAGTGGTAGGGGATGATCAAATATGCATAAGAAAGAAGTATGCACATTTATACAACAATCCTTTGAGTAGTTTTTGAAAAAACGTGTATTTAGTGACATACATTTATGGAAAATAACAATTTTGAGAAAAAGCCAAAAACTAACATATTTTCAATTATTGACCAAATTAATTTACTTTAAGATCCCCAGGAGCATACAAACTTGCCTCATCACATGCTTTAGATGCCATGCTAGTTGTTTTACATCTTTCTATCTTTTGGTGCCTAAATTCTGTATTAGCAAGGAAGATATGTGGTTTTTATAGATGACAGCAAAATACTGAAAATAATGTTTTCCAAAGGAAAAGTTAAACTAAAACAAAGTTTCATATCGGCACAATTTCATATTATTAACTACAATATTGGCATCATTGAAGTTATTTTTAAGCTCCTCTCAAAGTAAATGAGATCTTAGGACACCAAGTCCATATATGATTATGGAAAGATTCATTAGCATTGTGAGAACCACCATGAATATATTTTGTCAACGATGTCGCAAGATAGCTTGACAAATACTTGCATTATGTTGCCAAAAATAAAATTAGGCAGTTTGTTCTCAATCAACTAAAACTTTATCTTTAGGGCACAAGCTACTCAGCCTATTGCAGTTCTCATGGGTATCTTTGTGATGTTTAAATATGGCTCAAATACTATTTATCCAACCAATGTTCTCTAATTTTCCAGAATTTTTCATACAAGTTACATCATAATCACGCTGCATAAGTTTAATGATGCTATTAGTTAATCTATCTGCACTACCATATTACTATAAACACTTTGCTACCATCTGTTGAAGCAAAGTTATGATATTTCCTATATAATTAGCTAAAAAACATATACATGCCTAGTTAAAAAAATTAATTAAAATACAACACTACATTTTTTTTTCAAACTAAAGATAGATTCTTGTTCGAAATTGGATGTATTACCTAAAATTAAAAAAAACTCAAATTTCATTTTTTAAGAAAAATCGTTAAATATAGGGGTGCGGTCTGTCCTTAACATCATTAGCGTTCTTGTGCAGTGGATGTCTTGTCCGCAGTAACCCGCATATATGCCTTGGTTTGGGCGATTGCATGACGGAGCGTAGTGACAGAAGACCAAGCATATATCTCATCTTCACAATGGGGTATCTCTAGTGCAGCCCAGAACTATATGCATACCTTCATTCTGAACCCGTTCGAGTCGTTCACATTGTGATCTTGATAACGTAAGAATGCCGAGTCCGTAATCTACCACGGACATAACCAGTCGATCGAACAAAAGGGCAAGTAGTGTCTGCTCAAGGTGTACGGTTACCATAACTTTGAGAGCTGCAAGACCATGCTTGCAACGTTGTATCATCTGTTCAATATGGTGTTTGAAAGATAGACTACAATCAAAGGTTATTCCAAGATAGCGCAGCCTGTCTCTGCGCCGATGGTATGTTCATCAAAGATTACACAGGGTAGATCAGCCGTGACTATGTGATTATTCAACGAGCACCACAACATACACGCTTTTTCAGGATTGACCTGAGAGCAAGACTCTCTACACCAACCAGAGATGTCCCAATAAAATTGTGTCTGTCTCAATATAAGATTGTGTCTGTCTCAATATAAGATTGTCTGTCTCAATATAAGATTGTGTCTGTCTCAAATAAGACTGTATCTGTCTTAATATAAGATTGTATCTGTCTCAATATAAGATTGTGTCTGTCTCAATATAAGATTGTGTCTGTCTCAATATACAATGTGTCTGTCTCAATATAAGATTGTGTCTGTCTCAATATACAATGTGTCTGTCTCAATATAAGATTGTGTCTGTCTCAATATAAGATTGTGTCTGTCTCAATATAAGATTGTGTCTGTCTCAATATAAGATTGTATCTGTCTCAATATAAGATTGTATCTGTTTCAATATAAGATTGTGTCTGTCTCAATATACAATGTGTATGTCTCAATATACAATGTGTCTGTCTCAATATACAATGTGTCTGTCTCAATATAAGATTGTGTCTGTCTCAATATAAGATTGTGTCTGTCTCAATATAAGATTGTGTCTGTCTCAATTTAAGATTGTATCTGTCTCAATATAAGATTGAATCTGTCTCAATATAAGATTGTATCTGTCTCAATATAAGATTGTATCTGTCTCAATATAAGATTGTGTCTGTCTCAATATAAGATTGTGTCTGTCTCAATATAAGATTGTATCTGTCTCAATATAAGATTGTGTCTGTCTCAATATAAGATTGTGTCTGTTTCAATATAAGATTGTGTCCATCTCCAAAAAAAAGTTTGCTTCTGTCCAAATCAAATTATATCCATCCCAAAAATGTTTACCACTGTTCCAATAAAGGTTTGTCACTGTCCCAAGAAAAGTATACACGTCTCAATAAAGGTTTGAGCATGTCTCACTAAAAGTTTTCACATGCCCCAATAGAGGTTTACACATGCCCTAGTAAAAACCTGCACCTGTCCAAATCAAATTATATCTACTGCAATAGTTCCCAAGTGGTTACCTGGGTCCAAATTTATTTGGGGTGTAAAGAATAGAACCACTGTTACCTGCCACGCATGTCGTAAGAGGCGACTAAGGAGGTTTGGCTGAAATTGGATGCATGTATCCGCTAGGGAATGCTAACCCGAAACAAATGCTTGCAGAAAACGGATGCACCAAACCGTAAGGCGCATAACATGTTGCAACGATCCTCACAATGAAGAATGGGAAACGGATTCTACCGCTCAATCTGCCTCGAAGATTTAGCCACGCAGTAAGAATGTCAGCCCTACTATCACAAGGGTGGCCAAAACTTACTCGGAAGAGATCGGAACAAACGGGAAGCAGAAATCATAGGAATTATATCCTACAGAACTGCCACAGTATGCAGACTTAAGAAGAAAGAGGTGGCCCACTTACACCAGCATCCTAGACAAACTGTATGGTGTGGCTGACAATCTGAGACAGACGGCTGCCTTTATTAGAGAATCCAAATCCCAATCTAGTGAGAATGCAGAAGATATCTACTACAATAAAGGTTAGCATCTGTCCTCGCCCGAGTGGTTACCAGGACCCAAATTAGGGATGTAAAGAATAGAACCACTGTTACCTGCCATGCATGTCGTAAGAGGCACTAAAGAGGTTTGGCTGAAATCGGATGCATGTGTCCTAAGCGTGTAAAAGTCTATGCGTTAGGGGCCTACAAACCAATGTGCAATGTATACACGTTCTTGGCAAAGATCAAACATATCACAAAGAGTGATTAAAATTGGTCGTAAAAACAACGCAAAGAAGAAGAAGCATCTGTCCATTAAAAGTATGTGTTCATTTTTTATTAATGTTTCCTGCATGCTTGATAACATTTGCCCTTGCATTATATAGCTGTATCTCATACTTACTGGAGCACACTGCGCCAGCTTGTCTGCAGCCACCAGCTGGACATTCATATTACGAGACTGAGATTTCCTGAGACTTTATCAACTCTGTAACACCTGGGTAAGAAAAAAATATTTAGAGAATATTGTTAATGAAAGTCTCACTGTGGCATATCAGGAAATGAGAGGGCAGGCAAGCTGGCTAAGGAGGGAGCAAAATCGATACAACACAAACACCCAGTGCACTACCAGAGATCAAGACACACATCAAATGAAAATACAAAGAGTTGTGGAGGCAATAAACCCACAGCAAACACCCACAAAGCTCCCATCATCAGATTAAAAAGAAAACAGCACACAACAATCTTTCACCTCAGGACAGGACATTGCAGGCTCAACCATTATCACATGCACAGAATAAAGCCTGCTCAGGCTGCACAGTGTGCATGCCAGACTGAAACACAGACTCCAGAGCACATCCTGCAGTCATGTCCATCATACATACAACAATAAAACGAAACATGGCCTCATGAACGAAACTTAAAGAGCAAGCTATGGGGAAACAACAAGGAACTCCAACTGACATGCAGCTCATTGCTCATCTTCATTGAACATGTGCATAATTGCTCCGATCTCCTCCCAAGTATGTATTTCAGTGTGTTTAGACTAACAACTTCCATTCTGTGTTGGTTGATTTATCTATTGGGGTTTCTCTCATAGTTTTCCCTGTCTGCCACACCTATTGGTATGCATAACTTCGCAACCGAGATAGAGAATACCCTTTGTCTTCTTTGTTGAAATCTTCAGTGTATGTTTTCTCTTACAGCATTGATGTGCTTTGTCCATAGAAGATCCATTCTCAATTGTAGCATTTCTCGCCAGTGCATCCGCTCTCTCATTGCCCTTCACCCCACAATGACCTGGGACAAAGATGAAGGTAAGTGTCTGGATTGTCGCATTATAGAGGCAACCCATCTCATGGTTTAGACGAATATACGAAACGATTGCAAAGAAGAATGTATCTTTCTTTAATTTAAAAAGAAAAGTTTTCATACCATGTGGCATACTGGGAAATATTGTGTTTGGTCTGTATTTGCCTTTCACTAATCAGACAGAATAAGTGAAAGTGGACTACGTTTTGATATAGGATTTGGTAAAACTGGGTATTACACATATTTCTATATTTATCCCAGAACCACAGTAGCGTAGATGTTAGTGAACTCGCTTCTTAGGTGCATGGTCCAGGTTCTTCATTGAACTCTTCATATCGACCACGACCACTTGTTAAACCCTTTTTTGTGATTTGTATGTGATCCGTGCCTAAGAGCGATTTACATTGTGCCAACAAGTAGGTCATCACATCCACTTTCTGCTATGCTTTTAGTTACTAGGTAGCTTCCCTAGGCTCCTACCTCAGTCGTCTCTTAAGACATGCCTTGTAGGATGCAGTGTTACTATTCTTTGCTCCTTGTAGACCCCGGCAAACACTGAGCAGTTCCAGGTTCAATTCCACATGCAGGCGCAGAATATTTTTCAGACTGTAATGGTTCTCAGATCGACTTAGCCTCAAGTGGATACCAGAATAAAAAGCACTGGGAAATAAAGGCGGCCGACATGATGCTGACACCATCACCCATCATGTGCCAACAGTAACAAAAATATGGCCTAACACTGTATTTCCCAATATTCCTAAAGCTATGACAAAAGGGTACCTTTACTTTAAAAATAAATATTTATCACATCCTGCGCTAGGACTCCTACATTGCCTCACTTGTTTCATGAAAGAGGAAACAATGTACAGCCGTGAGCTACTGTCTACAATTTGTTAATTATCATTAGGCTAAGAAATTTATTTACTGAAGTACCTTAGATAAGAGAGATTTGTTAACAATGTAAGAGATTTGTTGTTACAGATGTAAGAGATTTGTTGTTACAGATGTAAGATATTTGTTGTTACAGATGTAAGAGGTTTGCTGTTACAGATGTAAGATATTTGCTGTTACAGATGTAAGAGGTTTGCTGTTACAGATGTAAGATATTTACTGTTACAGATGTAAGATATTTGTTGTTACAGATGTAAGATGTTTGTTGTTACAGATGTAAGAAATTTGTTAACAATGTAAGATATTTGTTGTTACAGATGTAAGATATTTGTTGTTACAGATGTAAGATATTTTTTGTTACTGACATACCTTAGGTGAAGATATTTTCACATAGGCAACTATTGGTGCCAGCGAAGTTTTTGCAAGCTGGGATGGGTGGTTGATCGTGTCACAGTCTAACACAACAAGTTGTAGTGCTCTAGCCAATTCAAAGATTCTTTCAATTTCTGCTTGGACTTCCGCTGCCAAAAAAAAACCAAAGATGCAAAGTTCATGCACAGATGTTTATATTTCTCTCTCTCTTGCGATCACCCTTAGACTGATGTACCAGATTTCCCCATAAATTCTCTTATTCATGTAGAAATCTGATTCATGCAGCATTAGCATGGAAGTGCTTCTCCATCGCGTTCGTTCTTTACAACCAATTTTAATCACTCTTTGTGATATGTTTGATCTTTGCCAAGAACGTGTATACGTTGCACATTGGTTTGGTAGGCCTAAACGCATAGACTTCTACACGTTTAGGACACGTGCCTCCGATTTCAGCCAAACCTCCTTAGTCACCTCTTACGACATGCATGGCAGGTAACAGTGGTTCTATTCTTTACACCCCAAATTTGGGCGGTAACCACTCGGGCGATAGATGTGCTTCGTCACATCTTTAGTGTCATTTGGAGCTCTGGTGCTTATCCTTCGACGATATGTCTGGTTTTAGCCAGCGTTTACATGGGCTCGCTTTCCTTTAGCCTTGGGCTGTCCCCAGCTGACCTGCAAGGCAGCAGATCGCTATTTTCTTTTAGGGTAGCTACCCTTAGACAACCTTCCCTCTCGGGTTGTCGAGCGTCATCTTCCCAGGTTACCAGTTTTTTTGTTGACTACTTGGTTTGCCAGCCGTCCAGTTTTGGGTACAGTTTGCTTCGCTAGCCTTTGATTGTGCCCAATCGATGTTCATATGTAAATATTGCAAGTTTATCTGTAACACTAGTGGGTCGTAAAAATTTGAAATTAATTCTTCTTCTGCATTCTCACTAGATTGAGATTTCGGATTCTCTAATAAAGGCAGCCGTCTGCCTCAGATTATCAGCCACGCCATACAGTTTGTCTTGCAATGGGTCACCTCTTTCTTCTCAAGTCTTCATACTAGGGGCAGTTCTGTAGGATATACTTGCTATGATTTCTGCTTCCCGTTTGTGCTGACCTCTTCCCGCAGTAAGTTTTGGCCACCCTTGTGATGGTAGCTCTGACATTCTTACTGCGTGGCTAAATCTCAGAGGCAAATTGGCGACCGTAGAATCCATCCTCCCATTCCTCATTGTGAGGGTCGTTGCACCATGTTATGCGCCTTATGGCCTGGTGCATCCATTTTCTGCAAGCATTTGTTTCGGGTTAGCATTCCCTAGCGGGACACATGCATCCAATTTCAGCCAAACCTCCTTAGTCGCCTCTTAAGACATGCATGGCAGGTAACAGTGGTTCTATTCTTTACACCCCAAATTTGGGCCCGGTAACCACTCGAGCGGAAATTAATTCAACAACTAACACACGTCTTTCTTTGAAGTCAGTTTTTCGTTATTTGTGTGGTTTCTATGTTAAGTTTTTTAAAATTTTGTTTGTTCGCTTTGAATTCAGATGTAGTCCCGGCACCAAATGTGGCACCTTTGAAAGATTTTTGCATGATAGCTTACTTTCCTTATTACCTTCTTCTTCTTTGAAAGCTCCATATCGACCACTTGTTAACCACTTGTGATTTGTATGTTATCCGAGCCTAAAAGCGATTGTACGTTGTGCCAGTTATGCGCCTACAAGTAGGCCAGCTCCTGATTTATGCAACACTATTTATTTACTAGGGTAGCTTCCTTAGGCCACTACTTCGTCTGGTTACTGGGGCCCAAATTGAGGTGTAAAGAATAGAACCACTGTTATCTGCCATGCATGTCATAAGAGGTGACTAAGGAGGTTGGGCGTGGGGCTAGCTACCCCACACCGTAAAAACACTAGATCGTTACAGAGACGGAGAGCGAACAGAGTAAACGCTGGCTCAAACCGGACACATCGCCGAAGGATAAACACCAGAGCTCCAAATGGTGCTGAAGATGTGATGTAAAATACACCAATGCTAAGGCTGCATGAATCAGATTTCCACATGAATAGAATTTATGGGGAGATCTGGTACATCGGTCTGGGCGGGGAGAGAGAGAGAGAGAGAGAGAGAGAGAGAGAGAGAGAGAAGAGGCCACTACCTCAGTCGCCTTTCACAACATGCTTTGTAGATCGCTTAGTTGTTAGTGAACTGGCTTCTCAAGGCTGGTGGTCTGGGTTCAGCTCCCGCAATGCGCGTGGAATTTTCCCAACCGCGACGGCTCTCAGGTCGATCAAACCTCAACTGGGTACCAGACATGCTCTGGGAAAGTAAAGGCGGCGGCGTGATGCTGACCACATCACCCATTGTGTGCCGACGGTCAATGAAAAATACAGGCCTAACACTGTATTGACCTATATTAACGAGGTATGAAAGGGTTCCTTTGTAGATCGCAGTGTTACTACTATTCTTTGCTCCCCTTACAGGACCCGGTAACACACAGATGGAAACAAAACAAAAAGAAGGAAAAAACATGAAATCCAGTACCTACCTAAGCCAGATGCCCTAGGATTAGTTCTCTCCATGATAGCCCTCTTGCTGGGGTTGTTCAGTAACGATCGCTTGGCCAATGAGATGTCAGCAGTAACTCGAGTAATGATTATTCTAATTAAGAAGAAAACAATATCACTTTAAAATGATTATTCTATCTGTCTATCTATTCTCTAATTCTATTGTCCTAGTGTTTGATTTGTAATGATTATTGTAAAATTAGGCATTTCTATATCCGCTATTGTTTGGAGTGGCCATTGACTGGGTGATGCGAAAATGTTGCAGAGGCGAAACTGGTATCGATTGGGTAGAAAATAGTCAACTAGAAGATTTGGATTTTGCAGATGATATTGCCTTGTTAAGTAGAAACAACCAAGATATGCAAAGAAAAACAGACAACTTGTCATCTATAGCATCAAAAGTTGGACTGCAGATAAGCTATGAAAAAACAAATATAATGAAGACACCTATGGCAAGTAATGCAGATATCACACTGGAATCTAAAATGATAAAAATAACAAAACAGTTAACCTATTTGGGTAGCAATTTTGATTGCACAGGAAATGTTAAAAGAAATTATGATACGAATTGGCAAAGCAATATCAGCTTTTAAAAGTCTAAATAAAATATGGAACTGCAAGTTATATAGTATTAAAACTAAATTACAAATTTTCAATTCAAATGTTGTATCAATCCTAACATATGCTAGCGTGAGTTGGAAAATGACTAAAGATATAGAAAGCAAGTTGAATGCATTTGAAAATAGATGTCTCGAAAAATAATGAATATAAAATGGAACGAATTCAGGAGAAGTGATGAAATCAGAGACATGTCTGGTCAGCCACTAGTGACAACTGTTATAAGAAAGAGAAGATGGAGATATGTTGGGCACACCTTGAGGAGAAATGATCAACGAATATCAAAGCAGGCATTGAAGTGGGATGCAAAGGGTTCAAGAAAGAGAGGTCGACCTAGGGAGACCCTGAAGCGAACTTTGCTGAGAGAGGCAGGAAATATCGGTCTCAGTTCCATGGAGGAGACTGAGCGAGTTGCCCAGGATAGAGCGGTATGGAGAAATTACTTGCAGGCCTATGTAGTATAACTATGCGAGGAATTATTATTATTATTATTGTAAAAGAAAAACATATATTTCCAAAATAATCTCTTAACATTGTTTTCTATGCCATATCTATGTAAATTGTGGTCTACAAAGTGTGTTCTGATAAAGATGTCAAGATACAAATAGCAAAAAAACGTAAAAACAAAGTATTGTAGTTTTACAAAATACAAATCGCCCGAGTGGTTACCGGGCCCAAATTTGTGGTGTAAAGAATAGAACCACTGTTGCCTACCATGCATGTCGTAAGAGGAAACTAAGGAGGTTAGGCTGAAATCGGATGCACATGTCCTAAACGTGTGTAAGTCTATGCGGTTAGGGGCTGACCAAACCAATGTGCAACGTATACACGTTCTTGGCAAGATCAAACATATCACAAAGAGTGATTAAATTGGTCATTAAGAACGAACGCAAAGAAGAAGACAAAATACAAAAACAATGACAATACACAGCAATGTTTCGACCAAAAGGCCTTTATAAAGCAAAGGATATAACAGAAGGGACGAATTTCACTTCTTTCACAGCACACTACATATAGAATACAACACAAAATTCCCAACGGTCCTAAAATATAATAGAGGTCTTTAACTTTTGGTCGAAATGTTGCTGTGTGTTGTCATTGTTTTTGTAAAACTACAATACTTTGTTTTTACGTGTTTCGCCATTGCTGCATAGTTCTACTGAAGTCTTTCCTTATAATAATAAAAGATAATTATAAAAATAAAGATATAAAAGATAAGAATACAAAAAGAAATGGGAAACTTTATTGCATTGAGTAAAATATGGAAGTTAAAGGAGATCATGACAAACACAAAGCTGAGAATCTTTCAATCAAATGTGAAGTCAGTGCTGTTCTATGGCTCGGAAACATGGAAGACAACAAAAGAAACCACCAGAAAACTACAGACTTTCATAAATGAATGTTTACATAGAATAGAGGGACTGAGATAGTATGATAAGATTATGAATGAGGAACTCAGAGAAAGAACTAAGCAGGTACCAGTGGAGAAAGAGCTCAGGAAGAGACTCTGGCGATGGATAGGACACACATTAAGAAGGTAGACCAGAAGCATTGCAAGACAGGCATTGTTTTGGAACCCGCAAGGAAAGAGGAGTAGGGAAGGTCTAGAAATCCCTGAAGAAGATAGCTGGAGACTGATTTTAAAAGGATAGGCAAGAAGTGAGAAGAATTGGAAGAGATGGGAAGAGAGAGGAAGGGCAGGAAGAAGTTTGTTGAAGACGTGCTCCGTTGGGTGTTGAAAGGTGAAGAAGAATGTGTTTCATGTGCTCTGCATCGGCGAGTCTATCTTATGTAGAAGCAAAAGTGAAAATTAGTATCCTGATGATGACCCTTAGAACACACACAAGTCAACCCCACCTCCCAGTAAAGTAAGTAAAGGAACCCTTTCATACCTTGTGGTATATAGGTCAATACAGTGTTAGGCCTGTACTTTTCATTGACAGTCGGCACACGATGGGTGATGTGGTCAGCATCATGCCGGCCGCCTTTACTTTCCCAGAGCATGTCTGGTACCCAGTTGAGGTTGGATCGACCTGAGAGCCATCGCGGTCGGGAAAAATTCCACGCGCATTGCGGAGCTGAACCCAGACCACCAGCCATGAGAAGCGAGTTCACTAACAACTACGCTACAGCGGCTCTCCCACCTCCCAGTGGTGCAGTCCAAAACAGTGAGGTCAAAGGCTAGCAGGGCTCTCGTAATGGGGAGGGGAGGAGGAGAGGGCATAGAGAGGGAGGGAGTTTCTACGTAGAGAGGCAAACCCAAATTAAAAAAAAACATACAGAAACAGGAAGTGCTGTTCTATGGGGTCTGTAAGCATCTAAATAGCACATAGAGCAAACTTACGCTATAAGGCACAAACCACATACCGTAAAAAGAGTGGTTGGTGTTAAGCAAACAAAATGTAGGTAGTCGGAAAAGCTCGCTTTCATGGCGAGGACACCCATAAACGGTAAGCAGGCTTTCAAGCAAAAATCAATCAGAAACGCCACTTAAGGTGCAATGGCTATGCTTGAATTCATAGCGAGCAAATGCAAAAGAAGAAGAAAACGAAGAAGGAGAGATATTTCTATACATGGAAAAGCCCGACTGCCCAGCGTATTGGACAATGAGTGACAAGCTTCCTGTGAGTGTGGTTCAATTCTGCGGGCTGGCAGAAAAGTCACAGATTCTCCAGATTTACAGTGTTCGTGGCACCAAACCGAAGGGTTAAGATGTCCATGGCACCAAACCGAAGAGCTGACAGCTCAAGTGCTTCTGGATAGGAAAAAAAATTACATGAAAACAATTTATGTGTAAATATATCTCTAAATACGCCAGAGTGGTTTCCCGGGGCCCAATCTAGGGGTGTAAAGAATAGGACAACTATCGCCCGTGTGTTGCAGGGGCCCGCAATGAGAGCAAAGAATAGCAACACTGCACCCTACAAGGCATGTCGTAAGAGGCGACTGAGGTAGAGGCCTAGGGAAGCTAATCTAGTAAATAAATAGCGTGGCAGAAATAGGATGTGCTGGCCTACTTGTAGGTGCATAAGTAACACAGCGTATAATCGCTCTTAGGCTCGGATCACATAAAAACCACAAAGAGTGGTTAACAAGCTGTGGATATGGGAGCATTCGATGAAGAACAACTGTTAACTGCCATGCATGTTCTAAGAGGCGACTAAGGAGGATAGACTACCCCCTCATAAAAACACTTAATAGCTAAAGAAAAACACCACCACGGAAATTCATAGTTCGCTACCCGAAGAAGGTCTCCTCATGAAGCGACCCGATGAAATCTAAAAGGCAATCAGGCTGCCGAGTTACCTTCTTTCAACCCAGCAAGAAATTAGGGAGATAATTGAGAGATCTGAAAAAGATTGCTTGTGATAGGAGGACTTGGAAGACCTTGGTTGCGGACATATGCTTCCGTAGGAGGAAGAATATCTCTAAATATCATAAATGTAAACATTACATTATAAGTATAATTCTTCTTCGAACACTCCATATCAACCACTCTGTGTTATTTGTACGTGATCTAAGCCTAAGAGCGATTGTACGCTGTGCCAGTTATGCGTCTACAAGTAGGCCAGACATCCGATTTCGCAATGTTTTTATTTACTAGGTAGCTTTTCTAGGTCCTACATCAGCTGCCTCTTTCGACATACGTTGTAGGTTGCAGCGTTACTATTCTTTGCTTCCTCGCGGCCCGGCATCACACGGCGGTAAGTGTAAAGGAAAATAATAATACTAACCGTCCTTCAAATCTGTGCTTGAGGAAGTCAAACAACGCCTTCTGCATCATGTCAGTGACCTCATATCCTTTGAGGGATGGTCCTATGAGGACTACTGGGCGCATGGAAGGCACAACTTCATAAGGAGGGGCGCTTTCAGTCTGCAGAGCAGGACATGCAAAGATTTAGAGTACCGGTACAACATAGAATAGAATAAATGCAATGAATTAGAGATTTGGCACAATGAAATATAGATTTAGTGTGATGAATTAGAGATTTGGCACAATGAAATATAGATTTAGTGTGATGAATTAGAGATTTGGCGCAATGAAATATAGATTTAGTGCGATGAATAAGAGATTTGACGCAATGAATTAGATTAAATGCAAGTATTAAATGTGAAATGGATGAAATTTATATATTTTTCAAGCTGTAAAATGCAAGAAAAAAAATAATTCGCCACATCATGTATTCCTGTGGCGGGTTCTTGCTTTGTGAGGCGAAGATTATGGGTTAGAATCTGGACTGTGCCACTCTGTTCACAAGTGCATCCCCCCCCCAGGATTATTGCAGGAGCTACGGGGTTCGTGCTTTGTGCAATACTCTCAGCAGGTGGTGTGCCATTTCTGCGGAGAGGGACCAAGCTATATGGGGAAACCCAGTACAAGGAAGTCAATCCCTCGCCTTTGGACCCATTTTGTACAACTGATGAATTGCTATATGCTCTAAGATACTCTTTGTTTCTTATTTGATGCACTTATCTCAGTAGTATGAGAAGGCACACCTGTATGGCAAGGGATACTGATAAAAAGGAAAGCAGGCGTTCATGCAAAAAATCAGTCACATGCTCTCGTCTTTGTGGTGCCCGGGCCCAAAGGGAAGGAAAGAATAGTACCACTGCGACTTACAATGCATGTCGTAAGAGACAACTGATGTAGGCCCTTGGGATGCTACCCTAGTAAATAAAAAGCAGCGGAGAAATTGGATGTGCTGGCCTATTTGTAGGTGCATAACTGGCGCAACATACAATTGCTCTAATGCTTAGATCACATATAAATCACAAAGAGTGGTTAACAAGTGGTCGATATGGAGTGTTCGAAGAAGAAGAAGCAGCTACCTGCTCTAAAATGCTCTTTGTTGCTTATTTGATACACTTACCTCAGTAGTCAGAGAAGGCACGCCTGTATGCAAGGGAGACTGATAACTAGGAAAGCAGGCCTTCTAGCAAAAATCAGTCACATGATCTAATGTGCACTTTGCTGCATATCTCGCCAGTGTATTGCAGGAGCCCACAAGGGAAGCAAACAATAGTAACACCTACTAGGTATGTCGTAAGAGAAGACTGAGGTAGGAGCCTAGGGAAGCTACCCTAGTAAATAAAGAAATCGGATGTGCTGGCCTACTTGTAGGTGCATAACTGGCACAACGTACAATCGCTCTTAAGTTTGGATTACATACAGATCACAAAGTGTGGTTAACAAGTGGTTGATATGGAGCATTCAAAGAAGAAGCTGCATATCTGATGCACTTTCTTTGGTGTGTTTGTTTCGTTCTCGACCATTTTTATTATTCTTATTGTGATATATAAGCAGTATTTGCCAAGAACGATTAGAAAGTTGCGCCCTGTTAGACCCCTACTAATTTTTTTTGCTTTCTTTTTTTTTCTTTCTTTTGTTCACTTTCAACTCAGACGAAGTTTCATCTCTGAAACTGATTTTTGTGTGAAAATCCATTTTTTCCAATTTCTTACAATGGCAGCAGCGTGCACATTGTAAATTACTTACACCTGTGCTCAATGTACTCGTAATTAGTATTTCCTCGCCATACAGGCAGATTTTCTCTGACTTCAGAGGTACTCACGTTATCGTCCTGAGTAAGATCAGGGGACTCGAACAAATGTCGGAAAGTAGGTTCGAACTCGAGCTATGAAGCGTCTCACAGCTAGCAGGCCAAGCTACTATCAACTACTCTAGGCAGTCCCCCGGCCTCTACTAAGTTTTCGGCCTATTCTGATGCACTGTTACATGCTCTAAGATGTACTTCACTTCTAGAAAAATACCTACCTTTTTGAAGAAAGGTTTCCGTTTCTCCTTTGCTGGAGGCGTTATACTGGTTTTGCTTGACTTTGAGTTGCCCAAACTATCACTGTCCTCTCCAACATTGCTATCCACTCCGTTCTGGGTTTCCTCTATAACTGCAAGAGTAGTTAACACAATGAAACAACAGCGATGATTACATATTTTATCTGTACTCAAAACAGGCATTCAAAACACAAGTAGATGAAGTATATAGGCATCTGTGATGTACATGGTGAAGAACAGTTTGAAAACAAATCTGTTCTTGTGAATTTTGAAGAATAGTAAAAATAGACCTCGTTCACAGTTCCTATTCATGTTTCTATGGATGTTCATGCCTTATTTTTCTATCTGCTGTACATCATAGAGCTGTCCTAGCTAATGTTCCTACTGGCATACAACATACATTTACCAATCCACCTCCGTCTTCAAAAGTTGTAATTATTCCAACATCCGGTGGTCTCTGTGGCTAAGCCCTTTGCCTTGTGAGTTGAAGGTCGTGGGTTCGAATCTGGACCGTGCCGTTCTGTTCACGAGTGCAGTTTTTCTCCAGAGATCCCTAGGATTGTTGCTGGAGCTACGGAGTTCGTGCTTTGTGCAATACTCTACAATATTTTTTACATGAATAGTTAGGTCAGCCCATTACCAAGCCCCCAACCTGGAGGGTCAAGTGGTCACATTTTGTCTTCCCTCTATCCTTCAACCTGTCAGACATAGGTGTCCTCCTCATGAGCAACATTTTTGTCCTGTCAGCATAGCTTTTCGGATCAAATATTCAACATGATAACAAAATAAAGCACCGGTCTTAAAGAAATGTAACAAAGGAATCAAATAATCACTTCCAAGAAAAGAAAACACTCATCAAGGCCATTAGGAAAGAAAACCAGCAAATGGCCAATTACCACTATCTAGATAGAGCAAGAAAGGTGATATTGTTTCGACTCGGAACTGGACACAACAGACTGAACAGATACATACACAGACTAAAACTTACCATCACACTGCAACATAAGCGGTAACGAAGAAGCCGACAGGCTAGCAAAAGCAGGTGGCGACTACCGAGACTGATCATGACATCAGCTATGAAGAGGCAAGAACAACCATCGGCTGGCAGTACAATCAAAAATGGTAAAAAGACCACCCACAAAGCAACAGCAATGATGGGTACTATGGTCTGTCCATAGAAGCAAGTTGCCATATTCCGCCTCCGTACCACCTAACAGACTCCGAGCCCACATGTTTAACAAATTCAGAATTAGCACAACTAGTCTGTGCCATTGTGAAAAGGCGGACATGACAGCAGAGCACATACTGCAAGACTGCCAGCTGTTAGCAGCCCTGAGAAAAGAAACTTGGCCTGATAACACAGAGCTTAGGAAAGCTGTACGGAGGCCCTAAAAGCAACAGTAAAATTCATGATAAAATTTGGTTCATCAGTCTAGGCGGGGATCGCGAGACAGAGAGACTAAAACAAGTTCCATCACCCACATGTGCATGTGGACAGCCAGCCGAACATATCCTGCAAGACTGTTACCTGATGAATCAACTGCGGAAAGAACTCTAGCTAACAGAGACAGACAACACAAAGCTGTTTGGAAGCCTTGTAGAACTAACAAATACAACAACATACATCCAGAGAACCGGACTCATTGTGCAGACATTGAACATCAGCAAACATGAAGAAGAAAAAAGTCCCTTGCTAAGCGCCCCCACCCTGGAGGGTCAAGTGGTCACATTTTGTCTTCCCTCTATCCTTCAACCTGTCTGACATGAGTGTCCCTATCATGAACAATGTTCTTGTCATGTCAGTATAGCTTCCCTGATGAAATATTCAACATTAGAACAAAATAAACACTGGTCTTAACTACGTGAAGACCAGAGCCCACTATGTGGCGTTTTGTACTCTACAAACATATCTGCCCTGATCCACTAAGAGATAAAGAAATGTAAGGAGACCTAGATATTCAATATTAATATGATATACTGAGGCAAACTCACTGGCATAACGAAACAACACTCGACAGAAAACTACCCGGACATTTGTATGAGCTACAAACGACAGTGAAGTTTATACAAGAGACAACATTGAATATAAAGACACTATTTCAAGCGAAGACAGGAAGGAAGGATACAAGAGACAACATTGAATATATAAACAATATTTCAAGCAAACGAAAGGAAGGAAGGATACAAGAGACAACATTGAATATATAGACAATATTTCAAGCGAACGAAAGGAAGGAAGGATACAAGAGACAACATTGAATATATAGACAATATTTCAAGCGACGAAAGGAAGGAAGGATACAAGAGACAACATTGAATATATAGACAATATTTCAAGCGAACAACAGGAAGGAAGGAGGACATTCAAAAACTAAATTACCTGGAGTTGGCGCTGGAACCCTGGAGTTGGAAGGTTTGTTTGAATTCAACAAGTTATCTATATTGGAAGATGAGTTTGTTTTGCTGTGGATAGACATGTACATATATACATTATTAACTAATTGTGTACAAGCCCTCGTTTTAACTCTTTCCACGCCAATCACCGCACACTGCGCCACAGCGTATTTCCGTTCAACGTCATTTGCTGTACACTGCACCATTTGAGTTGTTTCCCTTATAAGAAGTCTTTCTAGTTTTACATCTACAACTTTTAACCATGTTATTCTAATAGGTTGTCCACTTTTCTTCAAATTAGTATCTGTCTCTCTCTCGCGATCGTTCTTTTGGCCATTTTGATCATTCTTATTGTGATATATAAACAGCCTTTGCCAAGAACGCAATTTTGTGTCACATTGATCAGCGCCATTTGGTGCTCTAGTGATATCCTTCGGCGACATGTCCGGTTTCAGACGTCTGCCTCAGATTATCAGCCGCGACATACAGTTTGTCTTGGAGCTAGTGTAAGTGGGCCACCTCTTTCTTCTCAAGTCTGCATATTGGGGCAGTTCTGTAGGATATAATTCCTATGATTTCTGCTTCCCATGTGCCGACCTCTTCCCACAGTAAGTTTTGGCCACACTCGTGATGGTAGGTCTGACATTCTTTCTGCGTGGCTAAATCTTCGAGGCAGATTGGCAACCATAGAATCTGTTATCCCATTCCTCATTGTGAGGGTCGTTGCACCATATTATGCGTCTTACGGCCTGGTGCATCTGTTTTCTGCAAGCATTTGTTTTGGGTTAGCATTCCTTAGCGGACACATGCATCTGATTTTGTTCAAACCCCTTAGTCGCCTCTTACGACATGCATGGCAGGTAACAGTGGTTCTATTCTTTACACCCCAAATTTGGGCCCGGTAACCACTCGGCGCAGGCCTACATTTAATCACCTGTCTTTGATTGGACTAGGAACTAGATATCATTCACACTGAGACAGGCATCGGTGGAAAAAATCCTGATCACTCCTCGCAGGAAACGAGCAGAGTACATTTGTAATTAGAGGTGAACACTTTACCTACATGACATTCAAACTCCAAGAAAAAAAGACTCACAAAATACCTTGTATAAAGTTTTCCCTGTCTGCCAGTGCCTCCCCCCGACTGCGATTTGAGATTTTCAAGCTTGGCAGGACTTGGAATAAATTTGATGTCACATCCTTCTTTGACCAGACGACCGATCCACCAATCATTATTAAATTTCTGCGAACAATATGTGATATGACAGAGGTAAAAAAAGAATCTATAAATGTACTGTCGTCAAGTTACATACAATAATCATCATCATCATCAAGGTGCGTATCCTTTATAGGACGTTGCTCTCTTTGCAGCACATCTGAAATTCACTCTGTCTCTAGCCAGTTCACCCACTTCGCGATGGTCAAATTCATGGTTTATTTAATATCTTGTAGTCATCTTCTTCTTTGTCTTGGCGGTGTCAGATTTTAACCAGTGTTTACTGACTTCGCTCTCCGTCAGTTTTTGACTGTCCCCAGCCGACCTGCAAGGCAGCAGGTTCCACTGTATCTGATGTCTTTCAATGTATTCGCCAACAAAAAACATCACAAATAATAAATATAACGTCAAATGGCAAACACATCTTCTTCCTCTTTTTGCGTAGGCTGCTATGAATTCAGGTGTAGTCTGGTATGGTGGTTATGATTGATTTTTGTGTGAAGGCTTACTTTCCTTTTAATCAGTGTCCCGCATACAGATGTGCCGCTCCGACTTCAGAAGTATCAAAATATTGCACACAATTTTTTTGCATTCATTCTTAACCAAGTTAATCACTCTTTGTGATTTGCACAGAGAACGTGAATACATTGCGTCCTGGCACACAGTCCCCTACGACATGTAGACAGTCACAATGGAAATATTTTGACCTAATTACAAATAACACATCTAATCTGAAAACATGGAGGTCTGTTGTGGCTCAGCAATAGTGAGCTTGATCCCAACCCAAGAGTACCTGGTTCAAACTACGCGATGGGCAATTTGGAAAAAATTGGTTCCTGTGGATTTTTACGAAGGGTAAAAATATACCTTACCGTTCAGAAAGCAATGGCAAACTACTGAACGCGTAAGTGCTGCCTAGAAAAAGGACGACTCGCTTACTGTGATTGATAGTGATGTCCTGTAAAAGATGTGTCACAATTTTCATTTCAATCTCACAGTGACAAACACACTCATCATCAAGTAGCTTGTCCCTTCCGGAACTTGGCTTCCATGACAGCAGTCCTCAAAAACTCTGTTCTGTGCAAGGTTGCCCGGCGTCAGTAGCAGCCATTCTCAGATCATCAATGACATCTGACACCCATCGTCTTCTAGGTCTTGCTCTCATTCTTCGTCCTGGCACCATTCCCTCCAAAATGATCTTCTCTAGGCACTCACGCTGTTTGATGTGTCCGAAATATTTAACTTTCCTTGATTTTATGCTCTTTAATAGCCAACTCAGTTAATATTAAGCTGTTGCAGAACAGAAGAATGCCCTGGTATCATCTACCACAGAGAGCCACACAGAAAAAGTATAATGAGTACAAAACAAGAGGAAGACCACGCAAAGATGGAGCGACGGCATCAAGAACAGCCTTACGAACATGAATATCAGCTTACAAAGTGCCTTACAACAAGCACACACAAGATCACTACATTTCACCTCCAACACTTCTATAAAGAAGTAAATGGTGGAAGAGAAGAAGAAGAACAGAAGTATTTGTTATTAGAAATAATAAATTTAATCCTGAGGGTTTAACTCACTTCTTTTATATGCAAATAATCTCGTACACAAAATGACACTGCATAGCCATGTACTGGAGAGTCATCATCTGTGGACCCATCATAGGAAACATTTGTCCGGACAGCAAAAGCTACTGGTTTAGCCTGTCGACAAGATGGATGTGGATTTCAAATTAGAATAGAAAAATTGGAATACATTTAGAAAATAGAACAAAAGTAGATTAAATGGATGACTTTTCTTTTTCTTTGCATGCTCCACATAGACCACTTGTTAACTACTCTTTGTGATTTGTGTGTGATCTGAGCTTAAGAGTGATTTTACATTTGCCAGTTATGGCATACAGGTAGGTGAGCATATCTGATTTCTGTGACACTTTTATTTACTAGGTAGCTTCCTTAGGCCCCCACCGCAGTCGCCTCTTAAGACATGCCTTGTAGGTCGCTGTGTTACTATTGTTTGCTCCCCTTGAAAGCCCCAGCCAGCAACACACAGGGAAAATAGACAACTCAAGTAGTAGAATGTCTCTTGTGGAACATCACAGCCCACCTGAAAAACTCTGTCTCTAGCAAGTTCTCCCACCTCCTCCAGCGGCATGTTCTCTCTCTCTCTCAATCGTTCTTTTTCTGCCATTTTTATCATTCTTATTGTCATATATAAACAGCCTTAGCCAAAAACGTATTTTTATATCACATCGTTCAGCGTCATTTGAAGCTCTAGTGCTTATCCTTCGGTGACATGTTCGGTTTCAGCCAACATTTACTGGGTTCGCTCTCCGTTAGCTTTTGACTGTCCCCAGCCGATCTGCAAGGCAGCAGGTTGCGGCATGTTCAAGGTTTCTTTAATGTCCTGCTGCCATCTATGTCTTGGTTGTCCCCTACCTCGTACTCCAGGAACCATGCCTTCTATTACCTGTCTTCAAAACACTGTTATGCTTAACGCAGCCAAAATATTTTATCTTCTAGAATTCCTTTTTACTTACTATGCAATAATAGAAAATGGAAAGCTTTAAAAAAAATGCATGAAAATATTTTAGTTAAAATGATTAAAGTTCCAATGAGACACACCCGGCTATTATGGCATTTACTACATTGGTTGTTACTGCCTGTAGAACCACTTTTTAGGGCGGTTTAGGAGAGTGGGATGAGAGCCTGAGGAATTTAATGGCTGTACGGCTAGTACAGTCGCCACGAATCTGTTCAGGTTAGGATTTTTCTTTAATGCCCCAGACAGAAACAATCCTTAGCCGTATCGTGAATTGAACACATGGAAGCAGCGCTCTAATCCATTTGACTAGATGCTCCTCATTGGTATAGTTAAATGCATTTGAAAATAGATGTCTGCAAAAATAATGAACATAAAATGGGACGAATTCAGGAGAAGTGATGAAATCAGAGAAATGTCTGGTCAACCACTAGTGACAACTGTTATAAGTAAGAGAAGATGGAAATATGTTGGGCAAACCACGAGAAGAAGTGACCAAATAATAGCAAAGCAGGCATTGAAGTGGGAGGCGAAGAGTTCAAGAAAAAGAGGACGCCCTACTTCTTCTTCTTCTTTGTCGTCACACTGCTACCGGGTTGTTGCCCAGTGTCGTGGTTTTCTGTTTTGTGGATGCCCTACGGAAACCCTGAAATGAACTTTGCTGAGAAAGGCAAGAAATATCGGCCTCAATTCCATGGAAGAGATTGAGCGAGAGCGGTATGGAGAAATTACTTGCATGCCCTATGTAACGATAACGGATCGAGAGGAATATATATATATATATATATATATATATTTTGGTACACAACTATTTTTTAATGATTACATAAACACACAAACAATTTTGCAGTCAATCTTCTTCTTCTCATTTGCTGATGTTCAATGTCTACACAATGAGTCCGGTTCTCTGGATGTATGTTGTATTTGTTAGTTCATCAAAGCTTCCAAACAGCTTTGTGTTGATGTCTGTCTCTGTTGGCCAGTGTTCTTTCCGCAGTTGATTCATCAGGTGAAACACGTAATCACAAAGTACTGTAGTTTTACAAATTACAAAAACAATGACAAAATACAGCAACGTTTGACCAACAAGGCCTTTATCAAGCAAACAAACAACAGGAGGACAAATTTAAAAAACATATGGACGACCAAAACAAACGTTTCTAATGAAAATCTGGAAATAAAAACGAAAATCTGGGAATAAAACGAATAACGAAATAAATGTGACACAAAAACACACATAAAAACTAGAAATAGAAAGGAAGAGAAACAATGAAAATCTAGTAAATATATAACTTGAATACATGCAACATATGCCCATATAGATTACAAGGCATGGGAAGAGAAAGTTCACTGGTGAAAAATGTTTTATTCCGTCATTTGTCTATCCTAAAGTCAGATTCTGAGACCCGTTCTGTCTTCCCCAACTATCCTTTGGTGGCTTACAGACGGGACAGAAGTCTTAAGGATATGTTGGTACACAGTCGCTTAAGTCCAATATCCAGACTCATTTTGGCACTGTCCAGTGTGGCGCGGCATTGCAACAAGTGTGCTTATGTGATACAGATGCGTACTGTATCTTTTCCTTTAGCCACATTTGTTATTGACGATGGTTTCACATGCGATCCCGTAATCTTATCTATGCCATTATCTGTAAGCGGTGTAACAAGGCTTATATCGCGAGACAGGCAAGAGGCTGTGACCGATTTGCCCAACACTTGCGCGACATACGCCAATGCTCTGTGACCCCTGTAGCCACCCATTTCAATGATACTGGCCATTTAGGAGCTCACAATGTCCAGGTCACAGCCATCCGATCATGTTCCTAGGATGATCTCAGTCGATTTGCTCTGGAGAATCGGTTGATTTCTTTGTATGGTACCTTTCACCACGTGGCTCAACGTATTACATTCTTATGCTTCTTAGTACTTTCTCTTCCCATGCCTTGTAATCTATATGGGCATATGTTGCATGTATTCAAGTTATATATTTACTAGATTTTTCATTGTTTCTCTTCCTTTCTATTTCTAGTTTTTATGTGTGTTTTTGTGTCACGTTTATTCTGTTATTCGTTTTATTCCCGATTTTCATTAGAAACGTTTGTATGTAGTCGTCATATGTTTTTGAAATTTGTCACTCCTGTTGTTCGCTTGCTTGATAAAGGCCTTGTTGGTCAAACGTGCTGTATTTGTCATTGTTTTTGTAATTTGTAAAACTACAGTACTTTGTGATTACTTGTTTTGCCAATCAAATAGTTTTACTGCAGTCTCATATATTTTGTGAATATTTCATCAGGTGACAATCTTGCAGAATGTATTCAGCTGTCTGTCCACATGCACAAGTGGGTGATGGAACTAGTTTTAATCTGTGTATGTGTCTTTTTAGTTTGTTGTGTCCAGTTGAGTCGAAACAATATAACTTGTCTTGCTCTATCTAGACAGTGGTAATTGTCTCTTTGCTGGTCTTCTTTTCTAATGGCCTTGATGAGCGTTTTCTTTTCCTGGAAAGTGATTATTTGATTCCTTTGTTCCTGTGTTGGCACAGTCAATAATTTGTAAGATTTGAGGGAGTCAGTGTAACAGTGACTGGAAGCTGGGTTTGGGGTGCACAAGTATTGTGTAGATTCTCCAGTCGTTGCAGAGACCACATCTTCAAAATTACACCGGGACAGTCGCGGTGCTACGAGTTCATGCACTGCAGCTGAGATCGTCCTGTGTAAGAAAGAGATCAGAACACGCATGGTTACTCACCGAAGTGCGATGATGAAGGTCCTATCAATCAATCTTATTCTTCTTTGCGTCTCGGTTGTATGCTCGTCTAAAAAACCATGAGATGGGTTGCCTCTATGATGCTGCATATCAGTTGGAGTTCCTCGAGAGTTCCCCATAGCTTGCTCTGCAAGTTTCGTTCATGAGGCCATGTTTCGTTTCCTTGATATATGTATGATGGACATGATTGCAGGATGTGCTCTGGAGTCTGTGTTTCTGTCTGGATGCACACTGTGCAGTCTGAGCAGGCTTTATTCTGTGCATGTGATGGTTGAGCCTGCAGTGACCTGTCCTTAGGCGAAAGATTGTTGTGTGCTGTTGTCTGTTTAGCCTGCAGATGGGATCTTGTGTGTGTTTGCTGTGGGTTTGTTGCCTCCACAATATCAATTAATCAATGCCCAGTCATCATCGTTCTTTCTCTGAAATTAATTTCCTATGCTTAGAGGTATAAATAGTGAGATGAGCTGCCTCCATGAATCCAGTTGTTATCAGGAGGTCCTTGTAGATGCTCAACAGTTTCCCCTTCAGATTAGTCTCATAACGTCCAGTTTGAGACCTCACGTCATTGAAGATGGGACCCTTCGACATCTGTTGGGGGAGACTGAGCACCTATGGGTTTGCCCAGAGTGCTATGACATCGGTTCAGTAACCAATAATATTCTCATCATCATCAGGTGCTGTGCTGGCTGGTGTAGGCGATCATGGATCTCCACAAATCTCTGGTGTTTGCTATCATCTCAGATGTTGGACGCTTTTCCATGTCATGAAATCAGGCTATCCAAAATTTTCTTTCTGTCTCGTCTCCTCTCGATTTTACCAGTTTTTACAATGTGTTCTAAACCTCAATTTCTCATTACATGTACGAAAAATGATGACTGCCTCTTTCTCATATTGATAAGTCTTCTCTGTGCCTTGACCTCATTCAACACCTCAAGTCATTTTAGCAGTCCATAGGATTATCATCCTTCTTCTATAAGCAATAATATGCTACAAGATGTTAATTTTCCATGATGAGCCAGGTTAAGAGGAGAAATGGCAGAGGATCGTTCATGTCCTACAGAGGATACAGTCAAGTATCACTAGATGGGCACTTTAGTGTGGCCCTCAAGTAAAACCGAAAGGGAACATCCTGGAGACGGAGTCTTCTCAAGGAACTGAAGGATGCTGGACTATCCTGGGAAGCCATAAAGAAAAGAGTAAAAGACCAGGAAATGTGGCGGACAACTGTTCTTCTTTTTCTTTGCGATCGCTATTTTGATGATTATACTATTAAACACATTCTTATGATGAAGTCAACTGTTGTCTGGAGCTCATCTGTGATGCCATGTAGTTTTGAATGTAGTGTTGTGTTGTAGGGCCAGCATTCCTTTCTAGGGAAGACATACACGGGACAGTCTTGCAGGACATGTTCTGTGGTTTGATCAGCAGTGCCACAGGGACGTAGAAGGGTGGGGACAATCGTAGCCTGTGTAGATGTTTGTTCAGTCTGTTATGTCCTATCCTGAGTCGGAAGATCCTGAGTCTGTTCTTGTCTGTCGAGTGTGTGGTAGTCATCGATGGCCAACTGTTGATGCCTATGCTCCATAAGAAGCAGAAAAGAAATAAACATGATAATTTACATAAACCTTACCTTAGCCTTCTCTAAATGTGCAAGAGCCTGCCTCTCTGTCTCTCTCCTCAGTGCCTCCTTCTCTTCATCTATTGAGATATCAGATGATGGCTGACTGTAATTTGAATCTGCTGAACCCTGGAAACAAACAGAACATTTAGAAATTGGCAGATCTTATAGAGGGTCCAAATGCGCATGAAATTAAGGGGTAAAAGGCAGTACCAGGGTCTGTGAGCTGGAATTGACCAAATCCCACCTTTATGTGATGTTGATAGGTAAAGTTGATAGGGATAGAGAGGTATGCTACTCTCACGATGTGGTGGTAGTTTATACACTGCTGCGCATAATAAGAGAATTGTCTCACATTAATAATAATAATAATTCCTCTCATACCGTTATACGTTACATAGGGCCTGCAAGAAATTTCTCCATACCGCTCTATCCTGGGCAACTCACTCAATCTTCTCCATGGAACTGAGGTCGATATTGTAGCATATTAGACGTTCAATATATGTGAGCAGTAACGTCTACATGAATCTCTTGGCTGATGTCCTAGTCCGAAATCCTGTAGAAATGTCAGGTTGCCACTACAGATTAACTGGTTGACATAATCAGTATTCAACCGACTGTTGTCTGGTTTGACATGGGGCTGTCTACCCGTCTGGTAAAAAATTAGCTGAAAAATCTAACTAAACATGAACTTTATGAGTTAGTTCAGTTCCAATGCCCCAGCTGAGGTTTATTCTTCTTCTTTGTGTTCGGTTCCATATGCTCGTCTTAATCATGAGATGGCTTGCCTCTATGAAACTGCATGTCAGTTGAAGTTCCTCAAGAGTTTTCCTTAGTTTGCTCTGTAAGCTTTGTTCATGAGGTCATCTGTTTGAGCAGGCTTTATTCTGTACATGCGATGGTTGAGCCTGCAGTGACCTATTCTGAGGCAAAAGATTGTTGTGTGCTGTTTTCTATTTAGTCTGCTGATGGGATCTTGTGGGTGTTTGCTGTGGGTTTGTTGCCTCCATAACTCTTTGTATTTCCGCTTGATATATTTCTTGATTTCTGGTAGTGACAATGGGAGTTTCTGTTATATAAGTGAGATTTAAAAAAGACAATAGAGAAAGAGAGTGTCTATACAATGTTCATCATGTAGTATTTCTTTGAGAACGCCACTCACATCACATTTTTTAAAAACGTTTTTCTTTTCTCCAATCCTATTTTGCCTCACAGCGTCAGGATAAGAAGAGATTTCTAGAACGGGCTTTTGTGTGGCTTACAAACAGTGTTTTTAATCGCCTCTGCTATCTCTGAGGTCCATCTTTTGCTTGGTTGGCCTTTTGCAGTTCTCATCCCAGCCGCCTAAGAGACTCACAATATCTAGCCAGTTACTCCACCTCCTCCGACACTGCATTTATTATCATCATCAGCCCTCATTATGCCCAAGGGCAAACAAGGCAACAGACAAAAAATTATTTCCTCTCAATTCAATTTTGTGCCTTTCACTACGACATCCAGATCTTCATGAGCTTTTTTTTTTGTGTCTGATTTTTTTTACTGTGTAGGAGACCCTACAACTAATTCCTTCACTTCTTCTTCACGTTTCAACTCCCAACGGAGTACAGGTTTCTTCCAGTTCTTCCTCTCTCTTGTTATCCCCTCCAATTCTTTCCATGTTTTACCTATCCTTTTAATATCAGTCTCCAGCTCTTTTCTTCAGGTATCTAGGCCTTCTCTTACTCCCCTTTCCTTGCAGGTTCCAAAACAGTGCCTGTCTTGCAATGTTTCCAGTTGGTCTTTTCAATGTGTGCTCTATCCATCACTAGCGTTTCTTCTTTAACTTTTTCTCCACTGGTATCCGCTTAGTTCTTTCTCTGAGTTCATCGTCAGTAATCTTAGCATACCATCTCAGTCCCTCTATTCTACGTAAACATCCATTTATGAAGGTCTGTAGTTTTCTGGTAGTAACTTTTGTTGTCTTCCATATTTTCGAGCCATAGAACAGCACTGACTTCACATTTGATTGAAAGATTCTCAGCTTTGCGTTTGCTTCGATCTCCTTTGACTTCCATATCTTACTCAATGCAATAAAGTTTCCCTTGCTTTTTGTATTCTTATCTTGACATCTTTGTTTGTTCCTCGTTCTGTGTCTATGTTGCTACCAAGGTATGTGTATGATTCTACATTCTAAATTCCTTCTCAGTCACCTTTTATGATATGCAAGAGAATATAGAGAGCCGCTGTAGCGTAGTTGTTAGTGAACTCGCTCCGCAAGGCTGGTGGTCTGGGTTCAGCTCCGCAATGCGCGTGGAATTTTTCCCGACCACGACGGCTCTCAGGTCGACCCAGCCTCAAATGGGTACCAGACATGCTCTGGAAAAGTAAAGGCGGCGGCGTGATGCTGACCACATCACCCATTGTGTGCCGACGGTCAATGAAAAATACAGGCCTAACACTGTATTGACCTATATACCACAAGGTATGAAAGGGTTCCTTTTTCCTTAAGAGAAGATAGCGGTTCTATCTACTCTTACCATGGAAACCCCATAGGGCATCTCTGTGTTCAAACGTACATGCCTATAAACTGGGGCGGTTCAAAATTCTCAGCTCAAAACAAACAGAACACAAATATTGGTCTTCTTCGAACACTCCATATTGACCACTTATTAACCACTCTGTGTGATTTGTATGTGATCTGAGCATAAGACTGATTGTATGTTGTGCCAGTTATGCGTTTACAAGTAGGCCAACACATCCGATTTATGTGATGTTTTCTATTTACTAGGTAACTTCCGCCTCGTATTGCCGAGGCTTGCAAGGGAGCAAAGAGAGCGGCACTGCGACCTACAAAGGCGTGTCGTAAGAGGCGACTAAGGTGGGGTTTAGCGAGGGCTGGCTACCCTGTCCAGTAGAAAATTTTAGCCACAAAATCCAACCAACCATGAACAAGTCTCAAACCGGAGGGAAATATAACAAGAAGGGTCCTTGCCTGGAACCCGAAGGGACAGCGAAAGAAGGGAGGCCGAGAAATACATGGAGACGAGATTTGGAGGCGGAGATCAACAATATAAAGAAGAGCTGGAGGGAGCTGCAGGAGATAGCTAGAGATAGGAAGACTTGGCATGAGTTGGTTGAGGGCTATGTTACCCAACCGGGTAAAAAGGCAAAGAGAGAGAGAGGTAACTTCCTAGACACTACATCAGCCGTCTCTTACGACATGCCTTGTAGGTCTCAGTGTTACTATTCTTTGCTTCCTTGCGGCCTGGCACCACACGAGCGAAATAGTGGTCAGTTGGTTGATAAGAACGAACACAAAGAAGAATAAGATATAAGACTTAGTTATCTGATACCCAGTTGACTAAGGCAGGTTTGCGACAGCTGTTGTACTGTCGCATATTCGGTACAACAGATATAAAGAGCATGAATAATCAGTGAGTGATTATCTAATATTTTGTTCCCTACTGCAGCTTGGGCTGGACTGCAACAGCTGCTATTTTCTTTATAGATTTAGTGCCACAGAACTTGAGTTATAGATAAAGAAATGAAGAGTGATGTAGCCATAAAGAAATGACAGACGGAACCATAAAGAAATGATAAATAGAACTGTAAAGAAATGATAGATGGAACCATAAAGTAATGACAGATGGAACCATAAACAAATGACAGTTGAAGCCATAAACAAATGACAGCTGAAGCCATAAACAAGGGACAACTGGAGCCATAAACAAATGACAGCTGAAGCCATAAACAAGGGACAACTGGAGCCATAAACAAGGGACAACTGGAGCCATAAACAAGGGACAACTGGAGCCATAAACAAGGGACAACTGGAGCCATAAACAAATGACAACTGGAGCCATAAACAAGGGACAACTGGAGCCATAAACAAGGGACAACTGGAGCCATAAACAAATGACAACTGGAGCCATAAACAAGGGACAACTGGAGCCATAAACAAGGGACAACTGGAGCCATAAACAAGGGACAACTGGAGCCATAAACAAGGGACAACTGGAGCCATAAACAAGGGACAACTGGAGCCATAAACAAATGACAGATGGAGCCATAAACAAATGACAGATGGCGTCATAAACACATGACAACTAGAGCCATAAACAAAGGACAACTGGAGCCATAAACAAATGACAACTGGAGCCATAAACAGATGACAACTGGAGCCATAAACAGATGACAACTGGAGCCATTAACAGATGACAACTGGAGCCATAAACAGATGACAACTGGAGCCATAAACAAATGACAACTAGAGCCATAAACAAATGACAGTTGGAGCCATAAACAAAGGACAATTAACTATTAAGGAATCTTAAGACAAAGAGCTGACGTCATTCTACAGGGTTTCCTCATATAGTGTGCTCGGCCCCTCTTCACAGAAATGACACACCAACTTCTGAGAGTGTCACACAAAGCAAGAACTCAGCAGCTCCAGCAACAGTCCTAAAGGATCTAAGAAAAATGCACTCAGAAGATGAATGACATGGTCTGGACACTTAACTGAAATTTTGGTGGAGGTCTGGCCCCCAGACTTGTGATATCTCTCTCTCGCGATCACCACCCACACCGATGTACCAGATTTCCCAATAAATTCTATTCATGTTGAAATCTGATTCATGCAGCCTTAGCATTGGTGTGTTTTACGTTACATCTTCAGCACCAATTGGAGTTCTGGTGCTTATCCTTCGGCGATGTGTCCGGTTTCAACCAGTGCTTACTTGGTTTGCTCTCCGTTCTGTAGCCATCTAGTGTTTTTACGGTGTAGGGTAGCTAGCCCCACTCCCAACCTCCTTTGTAGCCTCTTAAGACATGCGTGGCAGGTAACAGTGGTTCTATTCTTTACACCCAAATTTGGGCCCCTGTAACCACTCCGGAGGTCTTGTGATATGACTGGATTTACCCTGATATCCAAGAACCAGATTCCCAGCTATGGGCAAATAGCCCCACTGCATTGTGGGTGCCTCAGGAGAGGCAAAGACTATGGGAATAAACCCCAAAAGAAAATCCGGAGAGGACAGGTATCATGTGATGCCCTACTGACAGCTCCTGCAATCAAATTGATACCAGACATAGTGCTTGCACTCCTCTGGGTTCTATCAGTGAAGTCTACAGGGGTAGCTCACACTTGGGTAACTACCCTACTCTATAAAGATTTCCCAGGAATGATTCACAGAGGTCACTTTGTGGTCGACTTTGTTGATCAAACCAACACGGATTGTGATTCAGCGGAGAACAAACTGATAAGAAGCATTGCAAGACAGGAACTGTTTTGGAACCTGCAGGGAAAGAGGAGATGGGGAAGGCCTAGACATAAATGGAGAAGTGAGCTGGAGACTGATATGAAAAGGATAGGTAAAACATGGAAAGAATTGGAAGGGATGGCAGGAGAGAGGAAGAGCTGGAGAAGAACTGTGCTCAGTTGGAAGTTGAAAGGTGAAGAAGAAATTTTGTTAGATTTTTCTTAAAATCCTTGCCTAAGAACGTGGTTTTAGTGTACATATACTAAAAGTATCAACATTCAAGGTGACACAGATGAAGATGTTATAATACAATGGCTGCCCAGGTGGTTACCGGGGCCCAAATTTGGGACGTAAAGAATAGAACACTGTTACCTGCCACGCATGTCGTAAGAGGCGACTAAGGAGGTTAGGCTGAAATCGGATGCATGTGTCCGCTAGGAATGCTAACCCGAAACAAATGCTTGCAGAAAACGGATGCACCAGGCGCAAGGCCCATAACATGGTGCAACAACCCTCACAATGAGGAATGGGATAACGGATTCTACCATCGTCAATCTGTCTCGAAGATTTAGCCACGCAGTAAGAATGTCAGCCCTACCATCACGAGGGTGGCCAAAACTTACTGCAGGAAGAGGTCGGCACAAATGGGGAAGCAGAAATCATAGGAATTATATCCTACAGAACTGCCCCAGTATGCAGACTTGAGAAAAAAGAGGTGGTCCACTTACACTAGTGTCCAAGACAAACTGTATGGCGTGGCTGATAATCTGAGACAGATGGCGGCCTTTACTAGAGAATCCGAAATCCAATCTAGTGAGAACGCAGAAGACAAACTGTATGGCGTGGCTGATAATCTGAGACAGACGGCGACCTTTACTAGAGAATCCGAAATCCCAATCTAGTGAGAACGCAGAAGACAAACTGTATGGCGTGGCTGATAATCTGAGACAGACGGCTGCCTTTATTAGAGAATCCGAAATCACAATCTAGTGAGAATGCAGAAGAAGAATACAATGGCAAGATCGACATTTGCCATTCGGAAGAACAAATGGAGACAGAACAAACTATGTGATGCAAAACCTATTGTCTCCTGAGACAAAGAGGATAATGATGATGAAAGTGCTTTATAAAACATGAAAAAACAAGTGAATAAACACATAAATAAAAAAACATAAAATGTATTACCAGAGAATCAATATCACTTAGTGCAGATGTAACTTCCTTTTTTAATCTTCCCATCCTGCCTTGGGGCAATGTCTCATGCATCATGGGTATACTATCCATGTTAGCAGGAAGTCTATCTGTTTCTCCAGCCTCGATTCGCATTTCAGTTTAACAAAATCCACCAACAAATTCCAAGAAATCAAAGTCAATAATAATATACGATATGCCATGTAGAGAGAATTGGATTCTGTCTTCATAAATTATTGGCTGATCGAGGGGTTTGAACCACTTCCTCTCAGGAACCACAGTAACATGTGAATAGTTTACACATCACTTTTATTGTTTAGTAGTTATGGGTTTTTTAAAACATCACTATAGAAACAAGAAAAGGAAGGATAAAATAATAGTTACTTCACTAAAGTAGTAAAATAGATTCACTTTTACACTGCCTTGCTAAAGAAGTAATACGGTCCTTACTACATTACTTCACTAAAGCATGTGTTTGTTGCTAGGGCCCTCAAAGGGAGCAAAGAATAGTACCACTGCGACCTACAAGACATGTCGTAAGAGGTGGCTGAGGTAGGGGTCTAGGGAAGCTATCCTAGTAAATAAAAAGCGTCGCAGAAATCGGATGTGCTGGCCTACTTGTAGTTGCATAACTGGCACAACATACAATTGCTCTTAGGCTGAGTTCACATACAAATCACAAAGAGTGGTTGATAAGTGGTCGATATGTAGCGTTCGAAGATAAATTCACAAAAGTAGTAATACAGGTTTCCTACTACATTATTTCACTAAAGTAGTAATACAGGTTTCACTACTACATTATTTCACTAAAGTAGTAATACAGGTTTCACTACTACATTATTTCACTAAAGTAGTAATACAGGTTTCACTACTACATTATTTCACTAAAGTAGTAATACAGGTTTCACTACTACATTATTTCACTAAAGTAGTAATACAGGTTTCACTACTACATTATTTCACTAAAGTAGTAATACAGGTTCACTTCTATCTTATTTCACTAAAGTAGTAATACAGGTTTCACTTCTATCTTACTTCACTAAAGTAGTAATACAGGTTTCACTACTACATTACTTCACTAAAGTAGTAATACAGGTTCACTTCTATCTTACTTCACTAAAGTAGTAATACAGGTTTAACTTCTAGATTACTTTACTAAAGTGTCTGTGTTTTCTGCTGGGACCTGCAAGGGGAACAAAGAATAGTACCACCGCGACCTACAAGGCATGTCGTAAGAGGTGACTGAGGTAGGGGCCTAGGAAACTACGTTAGTAAATAAAAGAGGCGCAGAAATTGGATGTTCTGGTCTACTTGTAGGTGCAAAACTGGCACAATGTACAATTGTTCTTAGGCTCAGATCACATACAAATCACAAATAATGGTTAACAAGTGGTCGATACACAGTGTTAGAAGAAGGAAAAGTGACCAATTGCATAGACATATTTCTAGGATCAAGGCCAGCATGGGCCGAAAGTTCTCAGTGTGCATGTGGTATGCGGATGGTTGTACAGGACATCTTGATCCCTTACTTGGGAAGCTAAATTACAAGTATCTATGGAGTCAGAGTAAGGTTCGCCTGAACGGAGAATCTTACTGCTGCCTTGTAGTTTGATTGGGGACAATCAAAGGCTAGCGGAACAAACCGTACACAAAACTGGTATAGCTGGGCAGATGACGTTCATCAGCCCGGGAGGGCAGGTCGTCTACAGGTCGCTGCCCTGAAAGACAATAGCAACCTGCTGCCTTGTGGGTTTTGGCTGGGGACAGGAAAAGGCTAACAGAGAGCGAACCGTACACAAACGCTGGTTGAAACCGAACACACCACCCAAGGATAAGCACTTGAGCTCCAATTGGTACTGAAGGCTGTGCACGTACATCCCGTTCTGATGTTTGGCTGTTTATATATCACAATAGGATGATAAAAACGGCGTAAGAACGATCGCGAGAGAAAGAATGGAGAATCTTGATATTCACTTGGTGTGCACATTTTCTGTTCATGGTGTGCATCTTCTGTTCACTTGTACACTTCCTATTATCTGGTGAGCATAAGTTAATGTTCACTTGGTGTGCACATCTTTCTGTTCACTTGGTGTGCACATCTTTCTGTTCATGTGTGCATCTTCTGTTCATGTGTGCACACCTTCCTATTATCTGGTGAGCATAAGTTCATGTTCTCTTGGTGTGCACATCTTTCTGTTCACTTGGTGTGCACACCTTCCTATTATCTGGTGAGCATAAGTTCATGTTCACTTGGTGTGCACATCTTTCTGTTCACTTCGTGTGCACATCTTTCTGTTCACTTGGTGTGCACATCTTTCTGTTCACTTGGTGTACACATCTTTCTATTCACTTGGTGTGCACATCTTCCTGTTACCTGGTGAGCATACCTTCCTGTTACCTGGTGAGCATACTTTCCTGCACACACCTTCCTTGTTACCTGGTGAGCATACCTTCCTGCTCCCATCTTCCTTCTCACCTGGTGCGCACATATTCCTGTCCCCTTCAAGAAATCAGTCCTTGTTTACACCTACCTCCTCAAAACTTCCTAATAAAATATCACTGTTTACAAACAAAACGCGGGGATACTTTGAACATAACCGTCCCGTCCATTTCCACAGAAAAATAAACGAACTATACACTTATCAAAGAAACTGAACACCTCGTTTGATCCTCCAAACATAAGCAACTAATAACAACACGATCACACGACAACACACTCTGCAAAGCAAGTAGTAGTCAATAGATCGGAATCGACGACTGCTCGTCAGCTGCATGTCACCAGCAGACGCGAGCACACACACACACACACACACACATACAGGCACAGGCTTCCCATACTCACATTGGGACCAATTCTCGAGCAAGTGGAAATATTGACAAAATGTTGGTTTTAAAAAAACAGAAATCCTTCAATTCTTCAATAATGCCAGACACGAGGAAAATCAATCAGAACTGAGCATATCATTTGTATATTTAACTGCTGGAGTTTGATGCACACGTAGTTATCTGATGTACTACTGTGTTGTCTGATGTACTATAGTCTTGACTGATGTACTATAGTGTTGTCTGATGTACTATAATGTCGTCTGATGGACTATAATGTTGTCTGATGTACTACTGTGTTGTATGATGTACTTCCATGTTGTCTGATGTACTATCGTGTTATCTGATGTACTACTGTGTTGTCTGACGTACTACTGTGTTGTCTGATGTACTATAGTCTTGTCTCATGTACTATAATGTTGTATGATGTACTATAGTCTTGTCTGATGTATTATAATGTTGTCTGATGTACTATAATGTTATCTGATGTAATGTGATGTTGTCTGATGTACTATAGTGTTGTCCGATGTACTACTGTGTTGTCTGATGTACTACTGTGTTGACTGATGTACTACTATGTTGTCTGATGGACTATCGTGTTCTCTGATGTACTATCGTGTTGTCTGATGTACTATCGTGTTGTCTTATGTCCTACTGTGTTGTCTGATGTACTACCATGTTGTCTGATGTACTATAATGTGTCATCTGAAGTACTATCATGCTTTCTGATGGACTATCGTGTTGTCTGCACGCAGAAATCGTATGTGCTGACCTACGTGTATGCGCATAACTGGCACAGCGTACAATCGCTCTTAGGCTCAGATAACATACAAATCGCAAAGAATGGTTTAACAAGTGATCGATATGAGGAGTTCGAAGAAGTACGATTTTAGAAAGAGAAAAACCCCACTTTAAGATACCACATCTGACGTTATACTGTAACATTGTATCATACCTTGCCCGTGTGTTGCCAGGGTCCACAATGAGAGCAAAGAATAGTAACACTGCGACCTAATAGGCATATCGTAAGAGGCGAGTGAGGTAGTGGTCTTGGGAAGCTTCCCTAGTAAATAAAAAGCCTCGCAGAAATCGGATGTGCTGGCTTAAGCATAACTGACAAACGTACAATCGCTCTTAGGCTCAGATCACATACAAATCACAAAGAGTGGTTAACAAGTGGTCGTTATGGGGCGTAAGAAGAAGAAGTAGAAGTATGAGATCTGATTGGTCATAAGGAGGCGCCTTTCGTGTTGATATCAAGCGCCTTAACTCCAGCTAATACTTGATATCAAGCGCCTTAACTCCAGCTTGAATACTTCTTTGCAACGAAGGAAGTGTCTCCACGACGACGTTCTTTAGCCAGAAGCCAGCTCCCCGTATAGAATATCCTTGGTGATCAGACCATCATCCATCCGTGTCTTGTGACCCAGTCATCTTAGGCGGCATTGGCAGATAAGAGTAACTGTACCAGAAAGCTCAGTGTATTCCAAGATCTATTTATTACTCTGTTTCTCTATTAGATCACGGGTGGCCCGTGTGGTTACTGGGGCCCAAATTGAGGTGTAAAGAATAGAACCACTGTTACCTGCCACGCATGTCGTACGGAAAGCGAACCGAGTAAATGCTGGCTGAAATCGGACACATTGCCGAAGGATAAGCACCAGAGCTCCAAATGGTGCTGAATATGTGAAGTAAAATACAGTAATGCTAAGGCTGCATGAATGAGATTTATGGGGAAATCTGGTATATCGATCTGGGCGGTGATCGCGAGATCGATCTCGGGTATACTAGTTTATGTGTATGTGTATATATATATATTATCTGAGTGGATTTACTCTGATATCTATGATCCAGAATCCCAGCTATGGGTAAATAGACTCACTGTCTTGTGGGAGCATCGGGAGAGGCAAAAGCTATGGGAGTAAACCCACACAGAAAATCTGGAGTGGAGTCCCTAAGACGGACACACATCATGTGATGCCCTATCGGCAGTTCCTGCAACCAAACTGATACCAGACGTCGTGCTTGCACTCCTCTGGATTCTATCAGCGAGGTCGAGAGGGGTAGTTGACGCTTGGGTAACTCAGCTACTCCATAAAAATCGCACAGGCATGCGTCACGGAGAGGTCACTTCATGGTCGACTTTGTTGACCAAACCAACACGAAGACAACAGTTTCAGGTTGCCAGCTCAACTGGCGTAGAGTATCGGACTATAAACATTCTATATGGTCAACTCGCAACTGGTAATAGACAGCATGGACGCCCATTATTACGCTTCATTGAAACCTGCAAGCGTGATCTAACTTCATGCGACATAGACAAAGAATATTGGGAGTGGCTGGCCAAAGAGAGGCAAGTATGACGAGCGGCAGCGAGGGGCGGCTCAAAAAGAAAACACGATCACACATGGAGGCAAAAGAGAGCGCAGCGGGCAGAGAACATTCTATGTATTAGCGCCAGTCTCCATTTTTACCTGCAGCCACTGTGGCAATGATTGCACTCAGAATAGCCATTACAGCCACAAGAACGTTATGATTAAGCACAGAACAAACTACGTGACGCAAAACCTATTGTCTCCTGAGACAAGAGTCAATCATGAATGATATATATATAACAGTAGTAAAACATGAAACGTTATGATTAAGCACAGAACAAACTACGTGACGCAAAACCTATTGTCTCCTGAGACAAAGAGGTCAATGCATGAATGATATATATATAACAGTGAGTAAAACATAAGTACTGGCTTCATCAAGAAACAACAAATTAAATGGTTCAACCGTATCAGCAGATTACCAACAGTCAGTGAGCCTCAATTACCAATGTTACTCCGATACATTAGATATAAAGAACAAGGCCGTACACGCAAAAGGTGGACTTCAGAAATAACAGCCACGAAAAACAGTATTTATGAAACGTACACAAACGCAAAGGGCGCCTGCAGTTTAAACAGTAGTGTGCTCGATCACTACCCACCTGGTTCAAACACCGCGGCGGGCAGTTTGGAAGCAAAGTTATCACTGTGGATTTTCACGAACGGTAAAATTAGACCTCGGCGTTCAGAAAGCAATATCAAACTACTGAACGTATAAGTGGTGCCTATAAAATCGACGACTCGTTTACTGTGGTTTATGGCGACGTCTGGTAAAGGATATGCCACGATCTTCATTTTTCATACAAACGACCCTTCTAGAAATCTCTTCTTATCCTGGCGCTGTGAGACACAAAATGAAAATCGTGGCATATCCCAAAGGACGTAGCCATCAACCACAGTAAACAAGTCGTTGATTTTCTAGGCACCACTTATACGTTCATACGTTGCCATTGCTTTCTGAACGGGTGCCATCGTCCTTTTGTTAAAATCAACGGAAACAATTGCAAGCAAACTGTCCGCAGCGTGATTCGAACTCAGAACGTCGGGGTTAATAGACAGAGTCACTAACCCCTAGGCCACAGACGTGAGACACAAAAGGATATAAGAAAAGAAAAAAATGTAGTACGCCGCACGGTATGAAAACGGGTTCTTTTGAACAAAATATCTGGATACTACAATATATAAAGGAACATCAGGTCAAATGGTTCGGACACGTATCAATGTTACCACAAGACTAAGTTTCCCACAAAGAGAGCACTAGTACTCAGATACAACGGCAACAGACCCGGAGGACGATCATGTAAACGGTGGATCGACTGAATATCCGAGGCAGTAAATTTCACCTTGTAGAAAGCGCATAGGGAGGCTCGTTCTAATTGCCCCTTTTTTCGGCCGGAATAGGGGTAGAAAATATATAGATCGTCTAGACATCTATATTTATCTCTGTCTTATTTATCATGTCTAGACATCTATATTTATCTCTGTCTTCCTTATCATGTCTAGACATCTATATTTATCTCTGTATTCCTTATCATGTCTAGACATCTATATTTATCTCTGTTTTTCCTTATCCTGTCTAGACATCTATATTTATCTCTGTCTTCCTTATCATGTCTAGACATCTATATTTATCTCTGTATTCCTTATCATGTCTAGACATCTATATTTATCTCTGTTTTTCCTTATCCGGAACCTTTATCGCAAGTTATTCTTCTTTTTCGTCTTCGAAGGCTCCATATCAACTACTTGTTAAACCACTCATTGTCATCTGCATGTAATCTGAGCCTAAAAGCGACTCGACTGTACGTTGTGTCAGTTATACGCACACAAGTAGGCCAGTACATCTGATTTCTGTGACGTTTTTAATTACGAGGTAGCTTCCTAGGCCCTTATAACTCGGTCGCATCTTACGACAATCCTTGTAGACCGCAGTGTTACTACTATCTGCTCTCATTGCGGGCCCAGGCAACACACGGGAATTATCACAAGTTGAGAACCCTTGATTCGATGACAGATTATGCCAGAAGTTCATGACATAAAATTCTGAAAACCTCTCTCTCTCTCTATTCCTCCCTTGTTGCCTTCTTGCCTGCCGTGAAATACTGGTCCTTGATCATCCTAAGTGCCGTCTTACATCGAAGACTGGCTGTAAGGATCTCCAACATCCCCTTGTCTCTCGCCGTGATGTTGCACTCTGACAGGCTGTAATTTGTTCATCACTTGATGTTTCCCCTCCTACTTGTGACCCATACTTCATATTGCTATCCATCTTTCAACTTTGTCCTACGATAAAGTTTTGATCAATGTGTCATGTCTTTTTATACATCCGAAATATTTCATTTGCTTGATTTCTATTTCCTGTAGTAATTCTGTCCCCCTTCCTTCCTTTCGCTCGCTTGAAATAGTGTCTATATATTCAATGTTGTCTCTTGTATCCTTCCTTCATTTCGTTCGCTTGAAATAATCTTCAATCCAAGCTCTTGCAATCTAGCTGTTGACGTGGATTGGTTTAGATTGAAATCTATTTTGTGGCCACACTCCATGATTGCACTCAGAACGTAAGATATATTCATCGGATGACCCCACACCCCACGGTGGCAGGGCCTTCCCGCATGTCAGATCTCTCATTGCAATGGGGCACCCATACGCACCGGAACGAAGATAAATGCAATTCATTCAATTGTTGACTCTTCTATATAGTTCGTTTCAAAATTTGTGAACACACTAAGGTTTAATTTGTACGAAATCTACCGGATGTATTGGATAACAGTAATTTTTTTGCAAGCAGTCTTATATATCTCACGACCTTACGAATACATGTTTAACTAATTGGTAGGTAACTTAGTTGATGCAAAAAACAGGTTTTTGTTATATAATTTTTTCATAAGCACAACAAAATGAAAAAAAATCAAATTGTAGAATTTATAGTAATACACAAAATGTAGAAAGCAATCGCAAACTACCGATTGTATGTTGCCAAGAACTTGATGAAGAAGATGGCTACAAGATGTTAAAGAAACAATAAATATGGATGAACTGGCTAGAGACAGAGTGAATTTCAGATGGGCTGCAAAGAGAGCAACGTCATATAAAGGATGCGCACCTTGATGATGAGGACACAAAATGATGGCGAATGTTTGCAAAGGCGTATCACTATTACATATTATAAAAAAAGGTGACATAGTGAACAAATGATACCTTCCACTTCTATCAATGAAAATAAATGATGTGTGCATAGGGCAATGGCAGTAGTTAGGATTCACTGTGAACTGATTAATTCCACGGGATTACCGATTTTCACTTGCGCTGAATTGTATGTGGAGCACGCAAATGCGTAATTATTAAACAAAAACTATCTATCGTACTGTTAAACTTCTACATGTATACCAAATCAACATTGCTGTTATTTTATTAATAACATATAATGAAAATCTTACAGCACTAAAGGTTTGGATGGGCAAAACATACTTTAGGAAGGTCGCCACTGTTACCTATATAAAAATATAAAAATCATTAATTTCTGTCAAAGTGGATGATTTTATATCGGTCGGTAAAGATGTTCACGAATTTTGGAACGAACTATAACGATTCCTCTCATTTGCGTTCCAAACCAGCCTCCACCTTCCAGATCACACTCAATAAATCACCCAGAATGCACGCATGACGTGAAATTTACTTCGCCTTAGCAACCCACAGGTGTTGTGACCCTACTAACTCCATTACCTACGTACACCAGATGGTAAATTACAATGGTGTTCACTGGAGCGCATCTCAAACAGGTTACGAACCCGGTAGTTTTTAGCTAGAGGGCTAACTCTCTAACAGCTTAATTATCCCATCAGCCTTTTTATGTGCACACAAAATTGATTGATGTAGCGGTTGAGAATAAATGCTCACCTCCTTAACCCGTAATGAATAAGTCATTGCATAATCCGGTTCGAGTCCGGACCGAACCGCGTTAAAATCCCGTAATGAATCAGTCATTGTATAACTCGATTCGAGTCCAGACCGAACCGGGTTAGAATCCAGACTCACCATTCTATTCAAGAATTCATTTTTTTTTTCAGGGACCCATAAGATTGCTACACAGTACGTGCTCTATGCAATACTCTCAGCAGGTGGCGTGCCATTTCTGCGGAGAGGAACCGAGCCATATGGGGTAAAACCAGGTGCAATGAAGTAAATCCTTCGGCTTTAAACCCTTTTTTTCCCGATCCAGAAGCATTTGAGCTTTCAGCTCTTCAGTTCGGTGCCATGGACATCGTAACCCTTCGGTTCGGTGCCACGAACACCTTAAATCTGGGGCTTTTCTGCCAGCCCGTGGAATTGAACCCGCACTCAGAGAGGGATAGTCACCCGCAGTCCAACGCGCTACGAACACGTTGGACAGGCGGGCAAAACCCTTCTTTAAAGATACTGAGGCCCGCCTGCCCAGCGTGTTCGTAGCGCGTTGGACTACGGGTGACTAGCCCTCTGTGAGTGCGGGTTCAATTCCGCGGACTGGCAGAAAAGTCCCAGGTTCCCCAGATTTACGGTGTTCGTGGCACCGAACCGAAGGGTTACGATGTCCATGGTACCGAGCCGAAGAGCTGAAAGCGCTTCTGGATGGGATTTTAAAAAAAAAAGATACTGAGTGTTCCACCATGACATCCTTATCAAATAGCTTGCCCTGAACAGAACTTTGCCACCCTTGCAGTCTTTCGAAATTTATCTCTCTCTCTCTCTCATATGCCAGATCTCCCGCCTCTGCAACCGTCATGTTCAAACCATCAGTTACATCCTGAATCCATCTTCTCCGTGGTCTTCCTCTTCTTCTGTTTGCCGTTATGCCTCATTCCATGATGGTCTTCTCTAGCCCACCATGATAGGAGGCCTGAAAACCAGTCCAGCAGACCTTCAGTCTGGAGACGACACCTCGTCTGAGTACCAAATCGCGCAGATGTAATATTCTAAAATTCACAAATTGTGAACTGATTACATCCTTTGTCGGACCCCGCTGTTGCCTCGCCGAAGCGATCGATCGGAAAACGTGACAGTTGAATAATCACCCGCCATTTGTGTTACCTTCTATTGATCTTTCTGTTTCCGTGGTTCCGCACGCGCATATATAAACAAATAAGATGAGGTTTGTACTGATGCGCGCTCGTCACAGTTTTGATGTTGACTTTATCAAGCGGTATGTGTGCATTCTTTCAGAACGAAAAGCCCTTGTTCTGTTATTAACATTGTATGGGAGGGGCCTCTGTGGTGTAGAGATAAGGTTCTAGCCTCTCGCTTCAAATGTACTAGGTTCGTTCCCCGTGTAAAGCGATCGAGATATCTTTCCAGTGATCTTTGATTTCAATGCAGGTGAGCGCCCGTCTGGTGCCGGGGCCCGGAAGGCAAGCAAAGAATAGTACCACTGCCGCCCGAGTGGTTACCGGGGCCCAAATTTGGGGTGTAAAGAATAGAACCACTGTTACCTGCCATGCATGTCGTAAGAGGCGACTAAGGAGGTTTGGATTAAATCGGATGCAGATGTCATAAACGTGTACAAGTCTATGCGTTTAGGGGCCTACCAAACCAATGTGCAACGTATACACGTTCTTGGCAAAGATCAAGCATATCACAAAGAGTGATTAAAATTGGTCGTAAAGAACGAACGCAAAGAAGAAGAAGAAGGAGGAGAACCACTGCGATCTACAAGTCATGTCGTAAGAGGCGACTCATGTAGGACATTTACGAAGCTACCCTAGTATATAAAAAGCATCCCATACATCGGATGTGCTGGCCTATTTGTATGCGCATAACTGGCTCAACGTGTAATCGTTCTTAGGCTTAGATCATATACAAATCACACAGAGTGGTTAACGTGTGGTCGATATGGAGCGTTCGAAGATGTTCCCCCATGTAAAGCGATCAGGATATCTTTCTAGTGATCTTTGATTTCAATGTAGGTGAGATCTAATTCCTAGCCCTATCGGACGACAAAACCGCAGGTCCCGTGTTCAATTTGAGCACATAAATAAAACAACCTGGCAGTTAAAAACGGATAAGAATGCTAAACAGAAACTGATGCTTGCAGAAAACGGATGTACCAGGCCGTAAGGCGCATAACATGGTGCAACGACCCCTCACAATGAGGAATGGGATAACGGATTTTACGGTCGCCAATCTGCCTCGGAGATTTAGCCAGGAAGTAAGAATGTCAGACCTACCATAACGAGGGTGGCCAAAACTTACTGCTGGAAGAGGTTGGCACAAACGGGAAAGCAGAAATCATAGAAATTATATATTATAGAACTGCCCCCAGTATGCAGACTTGAGAAGAAAGAGGTGGCCCACTTACAATAGCGTCCGAGACAAACTGTATCGTGTGGCTGATAATCTGAGGAGACGGCTGCCTTTATTAGAGAATCCGAAATCCCAATCTAGTGAGAACGCAGAAGACAAACTGTGTGGCGTGGCTGATAATCTGAGACAGACGGCTGCCTTTATTAGAGAATCCGAAATCCCAATCTAGTGAGAATGCAGAATAAGAAGAATTTAGCAGATATGATATGGCGAAGGAACCCATAAAACGGTAAGCAGGCTTTCACGAAAAAATCAGAAGCGTCGTCCCGGGTGCCATGGCTACGTCTGAATTCACAGAGGGTGAACGTAAAAGAAGAAGAAGAAGCCGATATGACCATTCTCTCCAGCGTTGTCATGTGTTATGTTTGACATTGATAACAGAAGGTAGATTTTAAAATTATATTTATCAGTTGTCGTTTGATATTCATACAGATGTGGAGATCTATGCAGCAAAGTGGTTAAGCCATCAGCAGAGAAAGAGGAGTAGGGGAAGGCCTAGACAAACCTGGAGAAGAGAGATGGAGACTGATATTAAAAGGATAAGTACAACATGGAAATGTTAGTGAACTCGCTTCGCAAGGCTGGTGGTCTGGGTTCAGCTCCCGCAATGCGCGTGGAATTTTCCCGACCGCGACGGCTCTCAGGTCGACCCAGCCTCAACTGGGTACCAGACATGCTCTGGGAAAGTAAAGGCGGCCGGCGTGATGCTGATCACATCACCCATTGTGTGCCGACGGTCAATGAAAAATACAGGCCTAACACTGTATTGACCTATATACCACGAGGTATGAAAGGGTTCCTATACTATATTATATACTATACAACATGGAAAGAATTGGAAGGGATGGCAGGGGAGAGGAAGAGCTGGAAGAAGTTTGTTGAAGACCTGTGCTCCGTTGGGAGTTGAAAGGTGAAGAAGAAGGTTAAGCCATTTGTGTTGTGTACTGAAGATTGTGGGTTCCAATTCGGTTCAAGGTGCATTTTTCCGGAGACACATATGATTCGTGCAATACTTTCAGAAGCGGCGTCGCATTTCTGTGTAGAGGGAACGAGATTTGTGCGGCAACCAATGCAATGAAGTCAATCTTTCCTCTTCATTCATACCGATGTCCGGATGTCACAGCAATGGTGACAGTTGGATGGTGAATGTATCTGCTTTGGTTTTTTGGGGTATCTGGTTTAAAAATGTTTATTTTCAGGAAATCGACATGAGAACTGTTTCTTCTTTGTTTTCGGCTAGTCTGTCTTGAACACTGATATAAGAACTAATATCCTTCCTTCCTTTCGTTCGCTCGAAATATTGTCTATATATTCAATGTTGTTTCTTGTATGAACTTCACTGTCTGTTGTAGCTCACACAGAGGTCCGTGTAGTTTTCTGTCGAGTGTTGTTTCGTTAGGCCAGTGAGTTTGCCCCAGTGTATCATATTCGGGCAGTCTTGAAGTATGTGCTCTGCAGTCTGATGTGCCCTGTCTACTTGTACACATGGCTGAATTTCCAATAGAACTAATATATATACAGGGTTATTTTTTTTTCGGATCCAGAAGCACTTGAGCTTTCAGCTCTTCGGCTCGGTGTCATGAACATCGTAACCCTTCGGTTCGGTGCCACGAACACCGTAAATCTGGAGAGCTTGTGGTTTTTCTGCCAGCCCACGGAATTGAACCGCATTCACAGGGGGCTTGCCACCCGTCGCCCAACGCGCTAAGAACAGGTTGGGCAGGCGGGCTTATATACAGAGTCTAAAGGTGAAGGATTGACTTTACTGCACCGGTTTTCCCGATATGGCTACATACCTGTCGGCAGAAATGGCACGTTATCTACCGAGAGTGTTGCACAAAACACGAACTCCGTAACTCCAGCAACTGCCCGAGTGGTTACCGGGGCCCAAATTTGGTGTGCAAAGAATAGAACCACTGTTACCTGCCACGCATGTCGTAAGAGGCGACAAAGGAGGTTTGGCTGAAATCGGATGCACATGTCCTAAACGTGTAGAAGTCTATGCGTTTAGGGGCTTACCAAACCAATGTGCAACGTATACACGTTCTTGGTAAAGATCAAACATATCACAAAGAGTGATTAAAATTGGTGGTAAAGAACGAACGCGAAGAAGAAGACTCCAGCAACAATCCTAAGCATCTCATAAACAAATTGCACACGTGACTCGGTCTGTATTTGAGCACATAACTTTCAGAACGACAACGATACGTCTTAACCACTTCGCCTGCCCGTCTGCCCAGCGTGTTCGTAGCGCGTTGGACTACGGATGACTATCCCTCTGTGTGTGCGGGTTCAATTTCACGGGATGGCAGATAAAGCCACAGATTCCCCATATTTACGGTGTTCGTGGCACCGAACCGAAGGGTTACGATGTCCATGGCACCGAGCCGAAAACCTCAAGTGCTTCTGGATCGGAAAAAAAACCACTTCGCCAAAGAGAACGCAGATACGTGGTCTTCATATTCAAACGCTTTATATCGACCACTTGCTAAACCACTCGTTGTGATTTGTCTGTGATCTGAGCCTAAGAGCGATTGTATGTTGTGTCAGTTATGCGTCTACAAGTAGACCGACACATCCGTTTTTTGGAACGCTTTTTATTTACTAGGCGACGTAGGGAAACCAACAAATCTGAGGTGGTTAGAGCGGATTAGATGAGATCAGGAGAAAACCGAGGGGTGGCTGCGGTGATACTTAATAAATTGGTGTTTCAGAACGAAGACACGTATGTATAGTAAAAGTAAAGGAACCCTTTCATACCTTGTGGTATATAGGGCAATACAGTGTTAGGCCTGTTTTTTTCATTGACCGTTGGACACGATGGGTGATGTGGTCGGCATCACGCCGGCCGCCTTTACTTTCCCAGAGCATGTCTGGTACCCAGTTGAGGCTGGGTCGACCTGAGACCGTCGCGGTCGGAAAAATTCCATACGCACTGTGGGAGTTGAACCCAGACCACCAGCCTTGAGAAACGAGTTCACTAACAACTACGCTACCGCGGCTCTCACACGTATGTATGGTATAACATAAACAAGGAAAATAAATAATAAGGTAATCTCACTAGGTCTCCACCTCAGTCGCCTCTTACGACACACCTTGTAGGTCGCAGTGTTACCATTATTTGCTTCCACTTGTGGGGTCCCCCCAATATACCTTGCCCAGACTGTACAAGTACATTTCAAGCCCGCATCGGGCTCACCAGTCATCTACGCACACACAGACAAACATAACGCAACTACATTCCCTTGTATCTTCTTCTTCTTTGCGTTCGTTATTTACGACCAATTTTAATCACTTTTTGTGATATGTTTGATCTTTGCCAAGAACGTGTATACGTTGCACATTGGTTTGGCAGGCCCCTAAACGCACAGACTTCTACACATTTAGGACACGTGCATCCAATTTCAGCCAAGCCTCCTAAGTCGCATCTCACGACATGCATGCCAGGTAATAATGGTTCTATTCTTTACACCCCAAATTTGGGCCCCGGTAACCACTCGGGAAATTCCCTTGTAGGAAAATTATGTGGTCACCATCACCCGTGATGGACGAGCATTATAATCATTATTTGTTTCCATTGCGGGCCCCGGCAACACACGAGCGGAACCTACGAGCGATTGTACGTTCTGCCAGTTATGCGCATACAAGTAGACCAGCACATCCGATTTCTGCGATGTTTTTTAAAATTTAACAGCGTAGTTTCCTACCTCAGTCGTCTCTTACGACATGGGTCTTACGACATGGATCGCAGTGGTACTATTACTTCCACCCATTGCGGGCCCCGACAACACACATGCGATACTTGGGTCTAAAATGTAAATAAAACCTGGGCTCCCTCCTCTTCCAGGTCGTGTTGAAAACAGATGCGTATGACAGAAAGGCGTAGATACTTTAGCGTTGTCTGTAAACTGTATTATTGTTGATGAAATGAAAATCGTGGCATATCCTAAAGGACGTAGCCATCAACCACGGTAAACGAGTCGTTGATTTTCTAGGCATCACTTATACGTTCAGTAGTTTGCCATTGCTTTCTGAACGGTGAGGTCTATTTTTACCTTTTGTAAAAATCCCACGGAAACTAATTTGCTTCCAAACTTGCCCACCGTGGGTTTGAACCAGGTACGCTAGGGTTCGTGATCAAGCTCACTACCGCTTGAGCTACAGACGCTCGCTTATTGTTGATATCATTCATTATATACGCACGTGTAGCAAAGAATAGTACCACTGCGACGTTGGCACAACGTAAATCTCTCTTAGGCACAGATCACATACAAATCACACAGAGTGGTTAACAAGTGGTTGATATGGAGCGTTTAAAGAAGAAGATTCCTTATATATAATTAGAGCAGCGAATGAGCCCAAAATCATAACGAAGGAGATGAGGGGCTTTAGAAGACCTGCAGGTGTGACAATAAGAGACAGAATGCTATCTATCTATGTCCTCTTCATGTCCCGACTGACACATAATGCTTCCACAAGAGACCTCCACTGTTGCCGTTCTGCTGCCTTTTTACCAACCGTCTCCCACGTCAGGCCACACTCCATCAACTCCCTCCTCTCTCCGCAGTTCTTCTCCATATTTACTGTGGACGTCGGGGGACTGCCTAGAGTAGTTGATAGTAGCTCGGCCTGCTAGCTGTGAGACGCCTCATAGCTCGGGTTCGAACCTACTGTCCGGCATTTGTTCGAGTACCTGGTCTTACTCAGGACGATAACATGAGTACCTCTGAAGTCGGAGAAAATCTGCCTGTATGGCGAGGGAATACTAATTACGAGTACATTGAGCACACGGCTGCCAGTGTAAAGTAATTTACAATGTGCACGCTGCTGCCATTGTAAGAAATTGGAAAAACAGATTTTCACGCAAAAATCAGTTTCAGAGATGAAACTTCGTCTGAGTTGAAAGCGGACGAAAGAAAAAAAAAAAAGAAAAAAGAAAAAAAACTGTGGACGTCCAGGCGCTGTCCATCTGAGAGCTGTCCTTGTCAATATCCCTACTGGCATACGACATAGATGTCCAATCCACCTCCATATTAAGAAACATAATTAGAAATGAAAAAAATCAGAAGAAGACGGGATGTGAAACCAGTCTTGCAATTCATAAAAGAACAACAGAATAAATGGCTTGGAAACCTGACAAGAATGCTATGGTATAGACCACCACAGAGTTACACTGAAAAAGTATAGCGAGTACAGAGCAAGAGGAAGACCACGTAAAAGGTGGAGCGAAGTTATCAAGAACAGCCTTAATAAAATGAATAACAGCTTAGAAAGTGACTTAAGAACAAGCACATACATGATCACTACACCCCCCCTCTCCACCATAATTCATTAAAGAAGTAAATGGTGGAAAAAAAAGAATTATAAGAAAGAAAGTTGGGACAGAACCTTGCTTTAATTACACTTAGAAACAGAGAATGAAGTGGTTTGGCCACTTAATAAGAATGCATCTAAACTCCACAGTATACAGTCTTCTACAACAGAACATCAGGAGAGAAGGTGAGAGGAAGAACACGAAAAAGATGGTTAGATGGCGTAGAATAATCCTGTCAGAGGAAATATAACAATCACTCAAGCCACCAGAACAGCGCAAGACAAAAACAGAAAACCACGACACTGGGCAACAACCCGGTAGCAGTGTGACGACAAAAGGAGAAGAAGACAGAATGGTGGAAGATAATAAGACGATATTTTCATTACGATAAGGATTCCATATATGAAGCGCACAAAAATGTCTCGTTCTAGAACTGTCTTCTAATCCTGACGCTTTGAGGCAAACTTGGAATGGAGAAACGAAAGAAAGAAAGATTCCATGATCTCACAAGCTTCGCCTGCCAGCCATTGTAATTCCACATAAGAAGTTATCGATGTGTTGTGTCTGTGCAGCGCCCAGACTTTGATGAAGACCAACTGTGTTGTGTTTGTGTCTGTTCCTGTGTAGTTAGTTGCTCTGCCTAGTCTATAGTAATGTTTATTGAACTGGTTTGTCACCACTGCAGATTGTTCTAGTTAAGCCAGCGACATTGATTTGTGGTCCCGCACACACGAGCTTGTGTTTATTTATTTTTGTTGTTTTTGTTTTAAATACGTGACCAGGTAGTGAGTGAGAGAGAGAGAGAGAGAGAGAGAGAGAGAGAGAGAGGGGAGATAGAAAATAAGGTCCATCGATTCGGATTGATTAAAGAGGCGGTTCACATTATTTGGAGGGAAAAGTACAAGTCCTTTTCAGGGCTACATCCAGATCAACACCAAAATCTTTCTCTAGACTTCACACACACAAACCAGAACACTATACTCTACAAACCAGTGGCGGCTCGTTATTAAGAGCCAGAGGGGCCTTGTAGGTCGCAGTGTTACTATTCTTTGCTCCCTTGAGAGCCCCAGCAACACACGGGCAAAACTGAGTTCAAATCGAGCCCGTAAAAAAATATCAAATTCAAACTGGAGAATGTGATCATGGAACAATGCGTTCACGAAGCAAGTGCGCTAACCCAGAGCCAACTATTAAGGACAGACCGCACCCCTATATTTAACGATTTTTCTTAAAAAATGAAATTTGAGTTTTTTTATATTTTAGGTAATACGTCCAATTCCGAACAAGAATCTATCTTTAGTTTGAAAAAAAAATGTAGTTTTGTATTTTAATTACATTTTTAAACTAGGCATGTATATGTTTTTTAGCTAATTATATAGGAAATATCATAACTTTGCTTCAACAGATGGTAGCAAAGTGTTTATAGTAATATGGTAGTACAGATAGATTAACTAATAGCATCATTAAACTTATGGAGCGTGATTATGATGAGATTGTATGAAAAATTCTGGGAAACTAGAGCCCATTGGTTGGATAAATAGTATTTGAGCCATATTTAAACATCACAAAGATAACCATGAGAACTGCGATAGGCTGAGTAGCTTGTGCCCTAAAGATAAAGTTTTAGTTGATTAAAAACACACTGCCTAATTTTATTGTTGGCAACATAATGCAAGTATTTGTCAAGCTATCTTGCGACTTCGTTGACAAAATATATTCATGGTGGTTCTCACAATGCTAATGAATCTTTCCATAATCTTATATGGACTTGGTGTCCTAAGATCTCATTTACTTTGAGGAGGAGCTTAAAAATAACTGTCAATGATGCCAATATTGTAGTTAATAATATGAAATTGTGCCGATATGAAACTTTTGTTTTAGTTTAACTTTTCCTTTGGAAAACATTATTTTCAGTATTTTGCTGTCATCTATAAAAACCACATATCTTCCTTACTAATACAGAATTTAGGCACAAAAAGATAGAAAGATGTAAAACAATTAGCATTAGCATCTAAAGCATGGGCTGAGGCAAGTTTGTATGCTCCTGGGGATCTTAAAGTAAATTAATTTGGTCAATAATTGAAAATATGTTAGTTTTTGGCTTTTTCTCAAAATTGTTATTTTCCATAAATGTATGTCACTAAATACACGTTTTTCAAAAACTACTCAAAGGATTGCTGTATAAATTTGCATACTTCTTTCTTATGCATATTTGATCATCCCTTACCACTTTAATAAGAATTCATTGAACAGTTTTTGTGTCTCGTGCAAAAGAATATCTCCTACCCCATATTTTTGAGTCAAAAATCTGGATTTGCATTAAAAAATTCAGAAAAAACTCATTTTATTATACTTTATAAATATTTTGCTACCAGTTCAAGATATGCTGATTTACAATAACATCTGAAAGTTCTATAGTGCTAACCTGAATAGAACATAAATCATCCTGTATTTTGCAAGGTCACTTTTTGGGCATTTTCCCTTAAAATCCCCTCTATATTAAATTTTTTTCATAGAATATACATGCTTGGATTTTTGAAATTTTTTTCCCGAGTTTTAACATCAAGTTGATCATTTAGAATCATAAACGCAACCTCAATGATCAATATTTCTGTTTAGGGGTGCCGTCTGTCCTTAAACTTATGGGCCTGTGGACTCAGGTAAAATTATGGAAAATCAGACTACAACTACACCACGTGACCTTGCATTCCAGTAGTTTTGTATATAGACGAATTCATTTTAAATTCAACACAAAATGCTAAATGGAAGTTATATTATGCAACAAGTTAAGTATAACAATAACGAATATCAATATTATGAATATTTTTCCCCAATAAATAACCATAGATTTACAGAATTGAACAAAATTGCCAAAAAAAAAAAAGCTTGCAGTGTTCTATCAAACATATATAAATTCCAGCCACCACACACTCAGATCTAGGTCAGGGTTTTCCCGTCAGTTATCAGACCTAGTTAGAGTTGGCTGTGGCTAACCACTGAAATATCGCAGCTCTCAACGTTAACGGTGAGTAATCAGACAGTAAAAGGTCACGTAACGATCCAACTCATGCTCTTCTTTCAAAGTAAAAGGTCAACCCGATGACTGGTCTCACTTCCAAGGAAGGCTGACATTATCGATATAATAGGGGAGATAATTAACAACCATTGATACAACAAATGTATTCAGGATGTGTACGTTGATGGTTAGGACAGCCCCCAAGTGGCGGCTCGTCATTAAGGGTCAGATCCCACCAAAAATAATGCGTAAAATGTATTTATTATTTTATTAATTATTTGTTGCACTTCTTCTTCTTCGCGTTCGTTCTTTACGACCAATTTTAATCACTCTTTGTTCTTCTTCTTCTTTTTCAGCGATCTCTGGTCATGCGCTTAATTTACTGTGGACCACAAACTGGGCAGTCAGCTTCAGGTCTGTCAGGTTTCCCAAAGCTTAGTTTTCAGGTCGACTGGGTGTGGCCACATGTTGCTTCTCAGCTCACACAGGAGAGGACAGTCTTGCAGGACATGCTCTGGTGTCTGTTCCACCTGCTGACACTGGCAGAGAGCTGTTTGACTTATTACTAGTCTATATAAGTGTTTGTTGAGTCTGCAGTGTCCAGTGCGTAGTCGAAATATAATGACCTGGTCTGTTCTGCTTAGGTCTTTGAGGGAGTCTTTTCCATAATCATATCCAGTGTTTGTCTTCCAGTCTACTGCAGATTTTCTCTGTATGAGGGTTTTAACCTCTTGAAAAGACAAGGGTTGGTAAATTTGCTTTTTGGCACTGCCCTCCTTAGCTAAGACATCGGCACTCTCATTGCCTGCAAATACCACAGTGAGATGGAATCCACTGCAAGTGAATTTCTGCCTTTTTGAAAGCTGAGCAAGTTCTCTTTTTAGGTTTTGTACTGTGCTGTCAGCGGGTTTAGCCTCCAGGGCTTGTATAGCTGACAGCGAGTCTGTGAGAAATACCATCTTGCCTGCAGCTTATTCATGTGCTGTGCTGCCATCAGAAGGGCTAAGAGTTCTGCTTTGTAATTGGAACATATTCTTCCAGTAGTGGCCGCTAGAGACACAGTAGTAGCATCTGGGTGCCTAATGTACACTCCTGCTACCATTCATGGTTGCCTCCATTGCCGATCCATCTGTGTAAATTCTTATCCAGCTGTCTTCTGGAAACATATAATGGAGATGTTCCATTGTAGTTGCTTTCTTCACTAGATTCGGCTCGGCATCTTTGCTTAACAATTTAGGGATGGAGGTTGAGAAGTTTAGTGCTACTGAGTCTGGTTCCCAGTGATGAAAAAGTAATTCTTCAGGTATGGAATTATGATTTAGTAGTTCCAAGTATGACTTTCCTATTTCTTTTGCTTTGTGGTTTAGACTTGTACGCTTTAGTCTGTTCTATCTGCCATTTTTTCATGCAGTGGATGGTGAGGCATCCTTTTGATCCTTTCAGTCTGTAGAATCATTTTTCTCCTCCTTCTGTCTTCCAGCGGCTGGATGTTGGCTGCCTTTTCCATTTCTACAATTGGTGTAGATTTCATGGCTCCCAAAATAGTACGCAGACACCTGTTTTGTGTTTTTCCCAGTATCGATTTGTTTGAATGGGCTGCTGATATCCATGTCGATGACGCATATTCCAGGGTCGGTCTAACTGCACCAGTGCACACCTGACTCAGGATTCGACTATCAGCTCCCCAGGTTGTTCCAGCCAGCTTCCGCATCACACTTTGTTTCCTCATAGCCTTTCTGTTTGTTTCCATTATGTGATGTTTCCATGTCAGAGGAATGTCAAGTTTAACTCCCAAAAAGGTTGGAGTATGGGAACGGGGAACGATATCATTGTTAAATTTTAGTCTGAAGTGTTCTTCTTTTGTTGACAATGAGAAAAGCGTTGCTATAGTTTTGCTCCGGTTTATTTCTAGACCCCATTTACTTGCCCACATTATAACGCTGGGGTTTCTTGGCTAATGCGCATGGTAGGGTTGTTGCAGAGCGAAGTGGGGCATACAGGACAACTACTTCTAGTATGAGGATGGAGGTTGAGGCCGTTACTGCTGCCCTCCATTGGGACTTCATTTACTGGAGCAGTTGTTGTATCTGACTCTCAGTCGATGCTTCACAAGATCCAGAAGGGCAGGTTTCGGTATGAGTGGATGTCGTCTATAGAAGTTTCTAACCTCCAGCGGCTTACGTGGATATACTGTCCTGGGCATGAGGGTGTTTACGGTAATGAGAGAGCGGACAGGCTTGCATCAACAGCATCGATTGTTGGGGAGTTGCAGATGGATAAGGGGGATATTCTTCGGTCTCTTCGCGACTCTCTGTTGGATGAGGACACTAAAATCGATGTTGAATCGATCAAGCGATTTAAGCAGTTTGGAGTTACCCGTTGTTCAAGTCGAACTGGATGCCAGAGAGGCAGAGAGGTGTGTTTAATCAGCGAGCCACAGGAACCATCAGTATGCATACTCTTCGATATCTGTTGGGGAGACTGAGCACCTATGGGTCTGCCCGGAGTGCAATGACGTCAGTTTAGTAACCAATAACCAATAACGCTGTTCAGGCTTTCCTGGAGTTTAAAGATGATAGGACCCAGAAACTCGGAGGTGTACCACACAGCTAGATCATCAGCGTGGAGAGAGTGTGATACATGTCTGTGCAGAGTTTGTGGCAGATCATTAATATATACAAGGAAAAGCAATGGGGACAGTACGCTGCCCTGTGGGACGCCTGCTCTTAATTTTAATCTGGGACTGTGCACTCCATCCAATTTTACAGATGCTTGTCTATGGGTAAGAAAGTTTTTATCCAATAGTACATTCTACCCCGTATTCCACTGCGTAAGAGCTTGAGTAGCAAACCATCTTTCCAGACTGTGTCGAAGGCCTTGGACATGTCGAAGAACACTGTGAGGGTTTTCTTCTTTTCTTGGAAACTATTTTCTATGCCCTGTGTGAGGTATGCCACTTGGTCATCAGTGCTTCTATGCTGTCTGTAGCCCCCTGTTTCCCAACGTGGGGCCCACGCCCCACAGGGGGCATTTTCATCGCTAAGGGGGCAATGGACTCATTCAGAGTTTAACTAATGTTCATGATGTTGCAAAGGCGATATATCGGCTTTTGTATGTCTGTTGACAAAAATGAATGTTGTTTCACAATCACGTCACTGAAGTTTAAAAATAATATAAAAAAGGGGGCATACACATTTTGAAAAGCTTTGGTGGGGCATAGCACAAAAAGGTTGGGAAACACTGCTGTAGCCTGTCTGGGCTGGATCCAGTTTATGGTTGGATTCTAAAACCACTGGAGTCTAGTGGTTATCACTCTCTCCAGCAGTTTTGCAGTGCAACTTAGCAGACTTATAGGTCTTTAGCTATGTGGATCCTTTCTGTCTTTTCCACTTTTGAAAATTGGGTGGATTCTGGCATTTTTCCAGATGTCTGGGACTCTCCCCTGTCTCCAACTACTGTTAAATATAATCACTCTTTATGATATGTTTGATCTTTGCCAAGAACGTATATACGTTGCACATTGGTTTGGTAGGCCCCAAACGCATAGACTTCTACACGTTTAGGACACATGCATCCGATTTCAGCTAAACCTCCTTAGTCGCCTCTTACGACATGTGTGGCAGGTAACAGTGGTTCTATTCTTTACACCCCAAATTTGGGCCCCGGTAAACACCCGGGCGAAATTATTTGTTAATAATTATTAATGTTAACATAATACTGGTTAGCTTTGAAAGTAAAACATATAACCTCAACCACCACATGCACAGAAAAAAGTATGCACAGTGTGCATGCTAGACAGAAACACACGATTCCAGAGCACATCCTGTAGTCATATCCATCATACATACATCAACGAGACGAAAAATGGCCTCATGAACAAAGCTTACAGAGCAAGCTATGGGGAACCCTCGAAGAACTCCAACTGACAAGCAGCTTTATAGAGGCAACCCATCTCATGGTTTAGACGAGCATACGAAACCGAACGCAAAGAAGAAGAATATATAACGCTAAAATATCACATACAGTCTGAAATTCAGCGTATTTCCTCAATAATTAGTAAACTTCATGGATTTTCAGCTAACTATTTTTTTTAAGGCCCCACCAACAAAAATGATCCCCAGCCGCCACTGCCAGAGCCCCTATGCCTGAGACCAGACACGCTTACGGACACTTGATTTATTTTTTCTGTTTATCGTCTTCTGGAGTTCGCCACTATAAATTCAGGAGTAGTGAAGACACAAGGTATGTCGCTTATGACTGATTTTTGCCTGAAGGCGTGCTTTTCTTTTTATGAGTGTCACCCAGCCAAAGAACTTTTCTTTCTTTCTTTCTTTTCTCCAATCCTGTTTTGTCTCACAGCGTCAGGATAAGAAGAGATTTCTAGAACAATCCCTTGTGTGCGCTTCATAAAGTATCTTTCGTCGCCTCTGTTATCTCCGAGGTCGACCTTTTGCGTGGTCGGTTGTTTGCTTTGTAGCCATTGTATCGGAGCAACATCGCTCTTTGATGTGCACTTTCTGTTGGTAATCTGCATATGTGGCCGAACCATTTAATTGGTTTTTTCTTGATGAAGTTAAGTACTGATGTTGTACCGACTTTTTTCCTGATGTCTTCATTTCTCTACCAGTCTTTTCTTATTACTCCCAGAATTCTGCGCAGACACTTCATCTCTGTCGTGACTAGTTTTCTTCTATCATTATAAGAAAGAATACCAAAGACAAACCCTGAAACAAACTTTACTAAGGGATACGGGAAATATCGGACTGAATCAATAGAAGACTGAATCAGTTGCCCAGGATAAAGCGGTATGGAGAAATTGCTTGAGGTTCCACAGTCTTCAGACGTAGAACGGGACACTTCGGTCTCAGAGCACATCTTTACAGAAAGGGTCTCAGGGGCTCGGCTGTCTGCACATGTGGAGCATCATCAACACAGTTCCCAGAGCGAATCCTGCCCCAGCCTGAGCAGTTTGAAAATGGAGATCTGGCTAACAGACACAACCCTTCAAAACAAACTATGGGGGACTGGTGAAGGCCTGAAGCGCACCGCCCTGTTTATGCCACATACCGGAGTAGTTACATAGCAGAAGTTGATCGCAGAAGAAGAAGAAGCTTGCATGCTCTATGTGACGTATAACGGTACGAAAGTAATGTATAAATAATATGAAGTTATTATGGGAGGCAGGGAGGAACAAACAAATGGCAACCAAAAACGCCATCAATCTTGCTCCATATGGCAACCCCATTTAGCTAGAGGTCACATGTACTAGTGATAGTAGTAAGCTCTGCTATCCCCCGCCCTCGTTTTAAAAAAAGAGCGATTACTTTCTGACAGACCAAACTCCCAACATGGGAGAATCACACTAGCAGGCACATGTGTCCACGCAAAGGTGGACCTCAGAAATAACAGAGGAGGTAAAAAACCACTGTTTATGAAGAGCGCACATAAGCCATTCTAGAAATTTCTTATCCTGACGCTTTGAGGCAAAACAGGATTCGAGAAAAGAAGAAGAAGAAGAAACACCACATGCCTTAAGCTGGGAGATTCACCCTGAACAAGGGTTGTTTAAAAACATTAACAGAAAAAAACAACTAACAATATATTGTAATATAATTTGGCCAAATGTTGCAAAAGACATTGTTTTTTATGATAAACAACTATTAGTGTATGTATTCAAATTATGTATGAAAAAAATAACTATGAAAATATATTGTAAATCCCCCCAAAATCGTGCAGTGGATTTCACAAATATAAGAAGTGCAAAGAATGCCAAACTAGCATATGATGTACATATCACACATAATTATAGCATGAACCTTCACTTTTTGTCTAAACTGTATATAAGCAGAGATATTGTGTTCTAATTTGAAATTATTTTTTATTTGGAAGGTTACATTGCAAGAGCTATCTACAAAACCAACTGGGTTATACATTTTTGGGATGTTCACACTATAATTATGGGTGATATGTACATCATATGCAAGTTTGGCATTCTTTACACTTCTTAAATTTGTGAAATCCACTGCACTATGAAGATGGGGTTTTTAAAATATATTTTGAAGTTTTAAAAAAAAAAAAAAATTACAATGCTTACACTAAACGTTGTTTATCCGTTAAAAACAATGTCTTTTGCAACATGTGGCTAAATTGTATGACAATATGTTTCTTAGTTGTTTTTTTCTGTTAATTAAAAAAACCAGAAGACAACCATTGTTCTGGGTGGGTTTTCCACCTTAATGCTACTTCATATGTTGCAGGAAACCACATGTGGCTTCGAATATTGAAACAACCTGCTGCCTTGCATGTTTGGCTGGGGACAGCAAAAGCTAACGGAGAGCGAACCCAGTAAACGCTGGTTGAAACTGAACACACCACCGAAGGATAAGCACCAGAGCTCCAATTGGTACTGAAGGTTGTGAACGTATACCCATTCTTGGTATTAAGTTGTTTATATGTCACATTAGAATGATAAAAACAGCCGTAACTCTTTCCACGCCCATTTATTTCCTCAATTTTTAAGCAGTTATTTCAAGGGAAGTATAAAAAAAAAAAAAAAAAAATTACGATCCCAACTACTTATCAATAAATAAACATATATATATTATTATATACTAAATTGAAGTAAACTGGACAACCTAACAGAATAACAAGGTTAAAAAGTACTACAGTATAAGTAAAACAGAAGAAGTAAACTAGAAAGACTTCTTATAAGGGAAGCAACTCTATGGCGCAGTGTGCGGCTTAAAGTGTGCAACGGACTTCCGCCATGGCGCAGTGTGCGGCTTAAAGCGTGGAACGATCGCGAGAGAGAGAGAATATTGAAACAGATAGGTGCCAGACAGAAACACAGACTGCAGTCCTGTCCATCATATATACACCAACGAAACGAAACATGACCTCATGAACAAAGCTTACAGAGCAAGATATGGGGAACTCTCGAGGAACTCCAACTGAGATGCAACTTCATAGAGGTAACCCATCTCAAGGTTTAGACGAGCATACAAAACCGAACTCAAACTGGTAGATAAGAATGTAAAGAGGTTCACATAGGTTAAATCACGAACATGATAATAAATTATAAAGAAAAATAAATAAATATTTTCACAATCTTCTAAACATTGGGGACCTTCGCCGGCGTTACGGAGTTCATGCACTTCCGCTAAGATCTTCCTGTGTAAGAAAGAGATCGGAGCACACATGGTTACTCACCGAAGTGCAATGATGATGGTCCTATCAATCCATCAATCTAACAAACACATCTGACTGTATAATCAACTAGATAGCTATCCCAAGAAGAAGAAGAACGTACAAGAATGTGTAAGGTTAAACAGTCTCTTGTTGCGCAACATCTTTTCAATAGAGCAAAAACAATCAATCAATCAATCAATCAACTAATAGAGTTCTAGGTAACTACAAATTATATGTGTAGCCCCTAAATGAAATAGGCTTGCTTGACAACAGTGTTTATTGTCTGGAAATCAGCCCAATATAGTATCAGAACCATGATTAATATATACCGCGCAGCTTTGTGCTATCAACTTTACTATACTGATAAGAATGATGTGTCTAATCATACTAAAGATATAATACTTATATCTCTCATCTAATGATACTAAGATCTAATAGAACACGTATATCTCTCGTCCCATGATACTAATGATATAAAACATATATCTCTCGTCTCATGATACTAAGATATAACACTTATATCTCTCATCTAATGATACTAAAGATATAACACTTATCTCATCTAATGATACTAAAGATATAACACTTATCTCTCTCATCTAATGATACTAAGATATAACACTTATTCTCTATCTAATGATATTAAGATATAACACTTATTCTCATCTAATGATACTAAAGATATAACACTTATCTCATCTAATGATACTAAAGATATAACACTTATCTCATCTAATGATACTAAAGATATAATACTTATCTCATCTAATGATACTAAAGATATAATACTTATCTCATCTAATGATACTAAAGATATAACACTTATATCATATAATGATACTAAAGATATAACACTTATCTCATATAATGATACTAAGATATAACACTTATCTCATATAATGATACTAAGATATAACACTTATCTCATATAATGATACTAAGATATAACACTATCATCTCATATCTAATGATACTAATTATATAAACCTATATCTCTCGTCTCATGATACTAAGATATAACACTTATCTCATCTAATGATATAAAGATATAACACTTATCTCATCTAATGATACTAAAGATATAATACTTATCTCATATAATGATACTAAAGATATAACACTTATCTCATCTAATGATATAACACTTATCTCATCTAATGATACTAAAGATATAACACTTATCTCTCTCATCTAATGATACTAAAGATATAACACTTATCTCATCTAATGATACTAAGATATAACACTTATTATCTCATCTAATGATACTAAGATATAACACTTATCTCATCTAATGATACTAAAGATATACCACTTATCTCATCTAATGATACTAAGATATAACATTATCTCATCTAATGATACTAAGATATAACACTTATCTATCTCATCTAATGATACTAAAGATATAATACTTATCTCATCTAATGATACTAAGATATAACACTTATCTCATCTAATGATATAAGATATAACATTATCTATCTCATCTAATGATACTAAGATATAATACTTATCTCATCTAATGATATAAAGATATAACACTTATCTCATCTAATGCTATAAAGATATAACACTTATCTCTATCATCTAATGATACTAAAGATATCATTACAGAAAACTTATCTCTCTCGTCTCATGATACTAATTATACGTCAGAACATGTTCTCTCTCTTTTAGTGATACTAATCCTACAACGAGAGAACGCATTTTCTCTCTCGTTTCATGGTATATTTCTCTTCCTCTGTCTTTTTTTAACCCGGATTGGGGCATAAGTCCTCAACCAACTCATGCCAAGTCTTCCTATATCTAGCCATCTCCTGAAGCTTCCTCCACCTCTTCTTTATATTGTTGATCTCTGCCTCCAAAGCTCGTCTCCATGTATTTCTAGACCTCCTTTTCTTTTGCTGTCCCTGTGGGTTCCAGAAAAGGACCCTTCTTGTTATATCCCCTCTGGTTTTCTCAAAGTGTGTCCTATCCAGCGTCTTTTTTAAACCGCTTGGTTCACTGGAGTCTTGTGCTCTCCATAAGTTCTTCATACATAAGTTACAACAGAACACGTTTTCTCTATCGTCTCATAGTACATAATCTACAACGGTAGAACAACAGTTACAATAAACCAAACGTACAATGGCACATAACTGACCTATCTACGGTCATCGCGAACTACCTGACCGGCATGCGTTAACAAATACATATAGGGACAAAGACAACACAATAACGTGACCCAATTTCAACAAACACTGTGTCCATAAGATTTGCCAGATCTCTCACACAATTATTGCAACCAGAAATACAGCGTCCGAATACAAACCGAATCCATTTTATGTTGGAATATTCAAAAGAAATTGCGGCACACGGATAAACAGGGCAATAATAGAAATCCGTTGTAACAATAATTTCGTTCAAACTTGTCACACATTTTGAGAAAATGTCTGTGGTCTGCTACAAATAAAGAATATTAGAGATGAGGCGATATCATCATCGGCCATCTCTATGAAAAGTTAACGTCTGGATACAAGCAGCCGTCAGCAAGATAGCGACGTCCCCTCCTTCCCCGTCAGCAGACCCGCTGTGATATCCACCACAGTCAAGGACACTAACTGGCTCGGCTCGCCAGCTTGTTTTACCGTAGTTATGCCAATAAGCGCGCTAGCTGGGGTGGTTGATATTTTAAATAAGAAGATTGGGTTTAGTAAGGGTCAGATTTGACTATATCCTTTTTCTTCTTCAATGATCCGGCGGCACTTGAGCTCTAGCCCTTCGACCCAATGCTATATAGTGGTGTCTGCATGTGTTTGTAAGTTATTCTTTTCTTCTTCTTCTTTGCGAAAACCTTTTTGATGATTATACCGTTGGAAGCGTTCTTATGATGAAATCGACTGTTGTCTGGAGCTCATCTCAAGTGCCATGTAGTTTTGAATGTAGTGTTGTGTTGTAGGGCCAGCATTCCTTTCTTGGGAGGACATACAGGGGCAGTCTTGCAGGACATGTTCTGTGGTTTGTTCAGCGGAGCCCCAGGGGCACAGAGGGGTTGGGGACAATCGCAGCCTGTGTAGGTGTTTGTTCAGTCTGTTATGACCTATCCTGAGTCGGAAGATGATAGTCTGTCCTTGTCTGTCAAGTGTGTGGTAGTCATCGTTGGATGGTATAGATTCTTATCTAATGTCCATGATAGCTTTTTTTTCAAAGTATGTGAATTCATTATCTATTTGTTCACATTCTGCTCCCTTTTAGCAAGTTTGTCTGCCTTCTCGTTACCTGGCACTCCGCAATGTGATGGTAAGTTGTTCTTTTGTTCCGTATAATGTGTTCCATTCTGGTCCTGGAGGAAGAAGGATCTTCCTGACATCATTTAGCGCTTGGCATCTGAAGAGGTGGTGGTGAACGGTTTCATGATAATGTAGACACAGCTGGCACACTAGAGTGTGTTATGGTTGAATTCTGTTCATGTGAGTATCAAGTGTTGGGTTCGGAGTCGAAAAAAGGATGCTCTGATCTCTCATTGATAGGTGGTTGATGTTGTCCTTGGGGTTGGCAATATCTTCTTCTTCTTCGAACACTCCATATCGACCACTTGTTAAACACTATTTGTGATTTGTATGTGATCCGAGCCTAAGATCGATTGTAATGTCGTGACAGCTATTTGCATACAAATAGGCAAGCACATCCGATTTCTGCAACGCTCTTTATTCATTTCGGTTGCTTCCCTAGGCCCCTACCTCAGTCGCCTCTTACGACATGATTAGTAGGTTGCAGTGTTACTAATCTTGCTCCTTGCGAACCCTGGCAACACATGGGCGGGGTTGTCCATTTGTGTGTAAACCTCTCTTCTCGTGTTTCCCATGACCCATCTGTTCAGCCACTAAGATCAGATCAAATCTGGCACCACATTACAATATAATTCAGTATATGAAATGAAAATCGTGGCATATCCTAAAGGGCGTAGCCATCAACCACAGTAAACTAGCCGTTGATTTTCTAGGCACCACTTATACGTTCAGTAGTTTACCATTGCTTTCTGAACGGTGAGGTCTATTTTTACCTTTTGTAAAAATCCCACAGAAACGAATTTGCTTCCAAATTTGCCCACCGTGGGGTTTGAACCAGGTAGGCTTGGGTTCGAGATCGAAATCACTACCGCTTGAGCTACAGACGCTCACAATTCAGTATATATGGTTCTATAAAGTGGGGTTTTTCTGATCCATTAAAACCGTAACAGAAGCCACTGTGTACACACTTGTGTCCTATCAGACAATATGCATGAACTTCCATTCGTGCCCGCCTGCCCAGCATGTTCGTAGCGCGTTGGGCGACAAGCCCACTTTGAGTGCAGTTCAATTCCACGGGCTGGCAGAAAAGCCACAGGTTCACCAGATTTACGGTGTTCGTGGCACCGAACCGAAGGGTTACGATGTCCATGGCCCCTGAGCCGAAGAGATGAAAGCTCAAGTGCTTCTGGATCGGGAAAAAAAACTTCCTTTGGTTGGAAAGAAGTAAAAATGATTCTGACCAGTCGCGTTCAGTAACATTTCTCAAAGGGGACTAGGTTCGGGAACAATGCAGCTCAGCAATGATACGTTTACCGGTCACGATTTCACAGTTTAGCTCTTTCAGTCGCTGCACAATGTTTAGAAATGGAACAAACAAATGCATATATAAAGATATTTCTAAAAATTAAATTAAGCAAACCCACAAATACAATTACATAAATAAAGTAAATAAAAAAATTAATAGCATAATTGAGCCTTTATTTGTATATTAGTGCAAGTTTTAGACATGAATGAGCTGAAAGACAAGAGAGACAAGCGAAAACTCAGAAGTAGTCACAGTAAAACACTTGCCAATTGACAGTCTGTAAATACGAAAAATGCCATATATAGAGTGCAATTCTCCTGTCACCTTTCTGAACGAATATGTGGATAACAGCGATTTTTGACTCTGCAGCTCATCAAGCATGCTTTTTTCAATTGACAGCAGGGAAAGTGTGGAGATAATATTCTAACATTTAATGTTGCGTTTGGCTGAAATCGGATTCACGTGTCCTAAACGTGTAGAAGTCTATGGGTTTAGGGGCCTACCAAACCAATGTGCAACGTATACACATTCTTGGCAAAGATCAAACATATTATAAACAGTGATTAAAGTTGGTCGTAAAGAACGAACGCAAAGAAGAAGAATGTTGTGTACAGGTGTCGTAATACGTTTCAAACAAGAGAATGTGCGCTCTACAGAAATATTAATGTTGTTTTGTCAATATTTCATTCTATGCTTTTATGGCCTGTATAAATTTAACTCAAATTAGGTTAACTATGTCTGGGGGACTAGGCTAGTCCTGCTAGTCAATTGGCGGCACGTAAGTGATACTGACTAAACGTGAGGATAGAGAATCGTCTTCTTCTTCAGCGATCTCTGGTCATGCACTTAGTTCCATTTATCTGGTCCTGGAGGAAGGATCTTCCTGACATCATTTAGCGCTTGGCATCTGAGGAGGTGGTGGTGAACGGTTTCATGATAATGTACACACAGCTGGCACACTAGAGTGTGTTGTGGTTGAATTCTGTTTATGTGAGTATCAAGTATTGGGTTCGGAGTCGAAAAAGGATGCTCTGATCTCTCATTGATAGATGGTTGATGTTGTCCTTGGGGTTGGCCATGTTTTCTTCTTCGAACACTCCATATCGACCACTTGTTAAACACTATTTGTGATTTGTATGTGATCCGAGCCACTATTATTTACTATTATATTACATTTTCCACTATTTACTTCTATATATGAGCGGAGTTTTTTTGGGAGGATGCGGGAGAGATGAAGTGATCTAGTGTATTCTTGTTCCAAAACACTTTGTAAGCTGTTATTTATTTTCATAAAGATGTTCCTGGTGCCGTCGCTCCATCTTTTGCGTGGTCTTATTTTAAATACCCCTTCTTCGTTTTTCAGACTTCCACGTCAACAACTGACAAAGATATCATCATCATCCTGACGCTGACGCAACATTTTTCGTGAAAGAAGTGTATTTGCTGTGGAGGCCAAAAAAATCATCCGGATTACATGAGTAAATACGGTATTCTATTTTGGTTGGGGAGAGAACGAAAACATTCACCCCCATAACAGCCTCACCCTTGTTATAGACGTCACCCCAACCTGTGACAGAATGTCGATTGTTGGACTATAGCTGGTCGGTCACCTGATAACTATTCTGTAACACAGGAATCGTTATCTGTTACGGAGGTTTGTCTCGTGAAGGACAATCACAGACAGACGTTACGTCACGGAAGATTGAAATGCGAAAAAAGGTGGATACCAAGGAGGAATATAGCTATTGTTTTTCCCCAGGTGGGTGATGGAATTGGTTGTCCACTCTTGCCGTTAAGCGTATGGGTCGGAGCTTTAATTTGCGTTCCAGGGTCAGATTCGCATATGTTGCGTTATATCAGAACCAACTGTAAACTTATGGCCCTTCGGACTCGGGTAGGAATTATGGGAAATCAGACCATGACTACACCACGTGACCTCGCATTCTGGTATTGGTGTATATAGAGGAATTCATTTTAAAATCAAAACAAAATGCTAAATCGAAGTTATATTATTCAACAAGTTAAGTTTAACAATAAGGAATATCAATATTATGAATATTTTTCACCAATAAATAACCATAGATTCACAGAATTGAGTAAAATTGCAAAAAGTGTGCAGTGTTCTATCAAACATCTATAATTTCCAGCCTTTTCTCTGATCCAGCTCAGGGCTTTCCCGGTCAGTTGTCCGTGGTTATATCCGTGTTTATTTAGTGCGGTCTTGATATTGTCTTTCCCCAGGTGAATGATGGAAGTGGCTGTCCACTCTTGCCTTTAAGCGTAGGGGTGCTTTAATTTGCGTTCCAGGGCCAGATTCTTAGAACGATCCATATCGATCACTTGTAAACCACTCTGTGTGATTTGTATGTGATCTGAGCATAACAGTGATTGTACGTTGTGTCAGTAATGCACCTACAAGTAGGTCAACACATCCGATTTCTGCGATGCTTTTATTTACTAAGGTAGCTTCCCTAGGTCCTACATCAGACGCCTCTTTCGACATGCCTTGTAAGTCGCAGTGGTACTATTCTTTGCTTCCCTTGCGGGCCCCGGCACCACACAGGTGACAGGGCCAGATGAGTTGCCCTTGTGTTATATCTGTAATTAGTATTGTCTATCCATCTTTTCTTGGTCTTCCCTTGGCTCTAGTACCTGATCTCTTTTTATTGAATGCTGTTATTGGTGGTTGTTTGTATTTCATTCTCATTAAATGTCCAAACCACTGCATTTGTTGTCTTTCGATGTATTCGGTGCAAGAAATTATGCCCACTCTACTTCTGATGTCCTCATTTTGTAGTCCTTTCCTGGTGACTCCGACTGCCTTCCTCGAGCATTTCATTTCACACGTGGTGAGCATTCTGTGGTGTGTTGCTGTAAGAGACCAAGTTGGCACTGGTAAAACAATTTTGGTAGAATAATACTTTTTATCATCTGTCTTTTCACTTCAATCTTGATCTTTGGTTGTTGTAAGTAATGGTGCCAGCTGGTATTCACTGCATTCTCGGAATATAGCGAGCTGTGATAAGAGAGAGAAGACAAGATAGTGGTGAATAAGAGGAAGTGACGACATGAAAGGAAGTGACGACATGAAAGCCACTGACGAGATTGAATGGACCACCATCATTGCACTTCATCCAGGAAAATGATCTGGAGAAAAACAATTGGAGGATACAACCCAGAGCACGACAGTATAAATACACTAAACAGAAAAGCACAGACCACAGTCTTAGAACGGGACATTGCAGTCTCAGAGCACACCTCCACAGAATGGGTCCCAGGGACTCGGCAGCCTGCACCTGTGGAGCACCAAAGCAGTCCCCAGAGCACATCCTGCAAGACTGTCCTAGTCTGAGTAGTGAGAGATTGGAGATCTGGCCAACAGAAACAACACTACAGGACAAACTATGGGGAACCGGTGAAGACCTCAAGGCACCGCCCTGTTTATGACACATACCGGAGTAGTCGCATAGCAAAAGTTGATCGCAGAAGAAGAAGATGAGTAACCATGTGTGCTGCGATCTCTTACTACAAGGAAGATCTCAGCGACAGTGCACGTACTCCGTAGCACCGGCTAGGGTCCCGATGCAATTTAGAAAATGGTGACGATATTTTGTAGGAATTTTATTTCGAATATTTTTTCTAATGAATTTTGCAAGGGCAGCGGCTTTCCAGTCTGCTCTTCTCGCTTTTGAACTGCCCCGAGTTCTTTTACGTGCTCAACTTGAAAACGGGACCTACGTGTTATCGTCCATCTCCGATAGGACTAGGATTCACCTACACTGAGATCAGAGATCTCTGGAAAAATAGTCGGATGGCTCCACGAGGGAACGAATCGAGTGCTTTTGTAACGAGAGGCGATCACCTAACCTCTACGCCACAGAGACCATCTTGTGAATGTGAGGAAGGGAGAAGACGCGAAAACCTCTGACGAGAAAAAAACACGAAAAACAGAGGGTTTCTGTGGCGTGGAGGTAAGGTATTAGACTCTCACTCCATAGATAAGCATGGGGTCTCTGTGACTAAGTGGTTCTGCCATTGCCTCAAGTTCCGAAGGTCATGGATTCGAATCCGGACAGCGTCGTTGTGTTCATGAGTGCATTTTCCCACAGAAACCCATAGGATTGTTTCCAGAGCTACGGAGATCGTGCTTTGTGCAATACCCTGGACAAACTACCAGTTCTACGGAGAGAGACCGAGCCATAATGGGGTAAATCCCAGTGCAATGAAGTCAATCCTTCGGGTTTAGACTCTTTGGGTACTCGATTCCTCCTCCCGCGTGGAGCGAAAAAGAGGTCGTAGTGGGCTAGATTTGTGGACGGCGTTCAATTCCAAGTACTGCCGATTGTCCACTCAACCCGCTGAAAATAATAGGTACCTGAACTTTCTGCGTCGGAAAACTAAAAACATCATAGGTATTGTTTGCTTTTAAGGATAGGGGGATTATTAGTTGATTAGTGAACTGATGATTTAGTGGCCAAGCCACAACACTGAAGGTATATCGAGCTGTCGTGCTCCCAGTCCTTCTTCACGCATGCGAAACTTGGACTGTATATCAGAGACACGCAAGGAAGTTAAACCACTTTCACACAGTCTGCCTTAGGAAAATAATGAACATCAAATGGCAGGATATGATCCCAGATACAGATGTCCTAAAAAGAGCTGCTCTCCCTAGCATCTACACAATCTTGATGCAATCACAGACAAGATGGGCAGAACATGTGGCTCGAATGCCAGATTTCAGAATACCCAAACGACTCTTGTATGGTGAGCTGCAAAGTGGTAAACGCTCACAGGGGGCCAGAAAAAGCTAGATTCAGAGATACACTCAAGAACTCGATGAAATCTTTTGGCATAGATGTCAACAACTGGGAGAATGCTGCTCAAGTCAGATCAGCCTGGCGCATACTTCTTCGACACGGTTCCTCGGCCTGCGAGGCAGATAGAACAGCACGGATGGAGCAAAGACGTCAAAACAGAAAGGCAGTAAAACTTCCCACAAGTGCAAATATACCTTGCCCACAGTGTACACGAACATTTCAAGCCCGTATCGGGCTCACTAGTCATCTACGCACACACAGACAAACATAGCGCAACTACATTCCATTGGATGAAAATTTGTGTGGTCATCATCACCCGTGATGGACGAGCATCAGTGAACTGATAACTCCAGGCTGATCCATAGGTATGTCCCCATAGATACATGATCTAAACACAAGATACACGAAGAGTACTTAGAATATCATGGACAGAGAAAAGAACAAATGCTTCTGTTCTGCAACATCTTGATATTAAAGAGAGTTGGTGGCTATTAAAGAGCATAACATCAAGGAAAATTAAATATTCTTGACAAGTCAAACGACATTAGTGCCTAGAGATGATCATTGGAGGGAATGATGCCTGGAAGAAGAATGAGAGGAAGACCTAGAAGACGATGGGTAAAAGATGTCATTGACGATCTGAGAATGTCTGCTGCTGACGTCTGTCAACTTGCACAGAACAGAGAGTTTTAGCCTCAACTGGGTACCAGACATGCTCTGGGAAAGTAAAGGCGGCTGGCGTGATGCTGACCACATCACCCATCGTGTGCCGACGGTCAATGAAAATACAGGCCTAACACTGTATTGACCTATATACCACGAGGTATGAAAGGGTTCCTTTACTGTCATGGGAGCCAAGTTCCGGAAGGACAAACTACCTGATGATGATGACAACAGACAACAAGAATAGGCAGAGTTTCATGGACAGAAAAACAGACAAATAAACAAGTTTTATGAAAACTAGGCATGAAGAAACAATTATTAAGAGAAATAAAATTCAGACAAGTAAAGTATTTTGGGCACATAAAAAGACACGACACCATGATAAAACATTTACTAGAGGGGAAAGTTGAGGGGGAAGAGCAAGAGGAAGACAGAGAGATAAGTGGGAGGGAAACTTTAAGAAATGGACAGGTTACAGTCTGGCAGTGTGCAACACCAAGACGAAAGACAGAGGATGCTGGAGATTCATTGCAGCCAACCTTCGATGTGGAGACGGCACCTGATGATAATGATGATGACAATATGATCTAAATATAGGTGAGGTCGAGTTTCTAGGCCTATCGGAGATGGACGACAAAACACAGGTCCGTGTTCAAATTGAGCGCTTAAAAGAGCACTTAACAATTGAAAATGGATGAGTGTTGGATGCAAAGCCGCTATCCATGAAAAATTCATTCTAAAAGTGTTAATAAAAATTATAATTATTTTCTCACATGGTAACACATTACACCGGGAACCATAACCGGTGCTACGTAGTGCGTGCACTACCGCTGATATATTCATGCGTAGAGGAAGGAAGAAGGAGAAAAGTAAGCGGTGACCGAGGGAGGAAGAAACAAGAAGATAGGCAATGAATGCCAGAGAAAGGAAGAAGAAAAAGATATCGATTTGGGTGTGGACATTTTTTCATTCAATGAAGCTAGGCTCAACTGCGTGGTGCCGGGGCCCGCAAGGGAAGCAAAGGGTAGTACCACTGCGACCTACAAGGCACGTCATAAGAGGCGACTGAGGTAGGGGCCTAGGGAAGTTACACTAGTAAATAAAAAGCGTCGCAGAAATCGAATGTGCTGACCTACTTCTAGGCGCATAACTGACACAATGTATAATCGCTCTTAGGCTCCGATCACATACAAATGACACAGCGTGGTTAACAAGTGGTCGATATGGAACGTTCGAAATAGTAGAAGACAGGACGTAGCCATCAACCACAATAAACGAGTCGTCGATTCTCTAGCCACCACTTATACGTTTGCCACTGCTTTCTGAAAGGTGAGGTCTATTTTTATCGTTCGTAAAAATCCAAGGAATTAATTTGCTTCCAAACTGCCTGCCGCGGTGTTTGAACCAGGTACGCTTGGGTTGTGATCGAGCTCACTACTGCTTAAGCTACAGACGCCCACTGAAAAATTCTATGAGGACACTATATATATATATATATATAAATACACACATGCACGTGAGGGCAATGAAAAATGACACGAATAACCAAAATTGCAAATATGTGATTAGAACGGGGGAATAGCGGTTTAGACTAACGACTGTTATAATCAGGCAGGCGCAAGCAGACGGCGCTAACCACTGGGCACGAGCTGGTAGCGTCCCACACGCATACATACACACACGCACGCCTTCAAATCGCACACGTCAGGGACGGGTAGCGAAAATCGATGAGCGGTTTTTCGACTGTCTCGCATACACCGCACGCGCATTCAGATCCAAAACTATCGGTGACCAATTCCTAAAAGAGATGGCGGGTACATAACAAGAAAACAACGGCGTACAACCTCCGTCCCTCTCCCCCACCGCATACACACAAACAAGACGGCTAACGACAAGCACTACACGGAAGCACGCATTATTCTCTCCCTGTACAAAAATATACACAGAAGCAAAGATCCCCTAGCGGATACAAGAACATCACATTGTAAGCTAGACATTCATTTGGCTGGAACCCACAATGGAATGGGACAAAACAGCGGGGAAGCCAACATAATATATGGGGAAGAAAAGCAGGAGAGGAGGTGAAAGACCTATAGGCAGGGCTGAAGAAGATGACCCAGAGTAGAATTCAATGGTGGGCAAGAGTTGCAGTTCTATGTTCCACTTGAACAGAAAGTAGTAGCAGCAGCAGAAGATGTAGTAGTTGTAGCAGTAGTAGTTGTAGCAGTAGTAGCAGCAGTGTAGCAGAATGCAGTAGTAGAGATGTAGCAGTAGGTAGCAGTAGTAGTTGTAGCAGTAGTAGTAGTAATGTATGAGTAGTAGAATGTAGAGTAGTAGCAAGTAGTAGTAGTAGTAGTAGTAGCACATGTAGTAGTAGTAGTAGTAGACAGTAGTAGTAGATAGTAGCACATGTAGTGTAGCAATGTAGTGAGAAATGTAGTAGTAGTAGATGTAGAGTAGTAGTAGCACATGTAGTAGTAGTAGCACAGTAGTAGTAGTAGTAGATATGTAGTAGTAGTAGTAGTAGCACATGTAGTAGTAGTAGTAGCAAATGTAGTAGTAGAGATGTAGTAGTAGTAGCACATGTAGTAGTAAGTAGCACATGTAGTAGTAGTAGTAGAGCACATGTAGTAGTAGTAGTAGTAGTTATAGCACATGTAGTAGTAGTAGTAGTACAGTAGAGAGTCATGTAGTAGCAGTAGTAGTAGTAGTAGCACATGTAGTAGTAAGTAGTAGTAGTAGATGTAGTAGTAGTAGCAGTAGTAGTAGTAGTAGTAGTAGTAGTAGTAGCACATGTAGTAGTAGTAGTAGTAGTAGCACAGTAGAGTAGTAGTAGGCACATGTAGTAGTAGACAGTAGTAGTAGTAGTAGTAGTATAAGTGGGAGTCTGTAACTTGAGCGGTAAGGAGATCGATTACAAACCAAGAGTACCTGGTTCAAATTCACCGCGGAGGGCAGTTTGGAGGCAAATTTGTTAACGTTGATTTTTACGAACGGTAAAAATAGACCGCACCGTTCAAAAAGCAATGGCAACTACTGAACTAGTGGTCGCCTGTGTGGTGCCGGGGCCCGCAAGGGAAGCAAATAATAGTACCACTGCCACCTACAATGCATGTCCTAAGAGGCGACTGGTGTAGGCCCTAGGGATGCTACCCTAGTAGATAAAAAGCAGTGCAGAAATCGGATGTGCTGGCCTACTTGTAGACGCATAACTGGCACAACGTACAATCGCTCTTGGGCTCAGATCACATACAAATCATACAGTGGTTGACAAGTGGTCGATATGGAACGTTCGAAGAAGAATTAGTGGTGTCTAGATTATCAAATGCCACGATTTCAGTAATAGTAGTATTTGTACGAGGGGGAAGTCAATAAGTAAGCCACAAAGTTATGTGAGATGGTAGGTAAATGTAGTTGGTGTTTTCTAAAAGTGTCATTAGGTGACAGCAACATCCAACTTTATATTCCCGTTCGCCAGGTGGCGCTATGTGTCTCATGCGCATGCGCAGCGCATACACAAAATGGCGAATGTACTTACGGAGAGTACAACCAAAGAGCAACGTGCTGTTGTGCGTTTTTGTGGGCAAAAGGACTGCCTGCAAAGGACATTCATAAGGAAATGCTCCTGTTTATGCTGACAAATGTTTGTCCCGTAAAACGGTGCATAGTTGGGTAGAAACATTTTCTCAAGGACGCTCTAAAATTGTTGATGAAATCCGATCTGGTCGTCCTGTTGAGATTGCAACAGAAGCATCAGTGCAGCGGGTGGAGGAGATGATTGGAGGTGACAGACGAGTAACGATAGACTCTGTAGCATCTGCAATAGGGTGCTCACATGGTTCAGCATACAGCATAATCGATTGAAATTTAAGAAAGTGTGCTCAAGGTGGGTACCCAGACAATTGAAAGAGGAACACAAAATGAACCGATTTGGCCTGTCCTTGCATCATCTCTGTCGATACGAAGATGAAGGAGAAGAGATGCTGAACAGGATTGTTACTGGGGATGAATCATGGGTGCATCACTACCAGCCCGAATCAAAGCGTGTTTCAATGCAGTGGAAACATCCTTCTTCGCCTTGTGTCCAAAAATTCAAGGTTACGCCATCAGCAGGGAAGGTTATGTTGACAGTGTTCTGGAATTGTCAGGGATTGCTTTTAACCAATTTCATGAAGAAAGGTGACAATGTGAATTCCGAATCGTACTGTGAAGTTCTATCGATGCTTCATGATGCAATTCGAAAAAACGTCCAGGGTTGCTGACGAGGAGTGTTGCTTCTTCATGACAATGCCAGACCACATACGGCTCGATTAACTCAGGAGAAAATTAACCAAGGTGGGAAGTTCTGGAACATCCACCTCTTTGGTCCACTGAAAACCCACCTTGGCGGGAGACATTTCGTGAATGACGCCGAAGTTGAATGTGAAAACGTGGTTTAGAAAACAGAGCCCGCAGTTCTATGCAGCCGGTTTGGGAGGATTGATAAAACGATGGGATAAGTGCATCAATGTTGGTGGAAATTATGTTGAGAAATAAAGGAACAATGTATGTATAAAAATAAACTGGTTTCAAGTTGTTATCATGTTTACTTATTTTTCTAAAGCCATTTGTGGCTTACTTATTGACTTCCCCTCGTACTAATAGCATCAGCAGTAGAAGCAACAAAAGTAGTAGTAGTAGTAGTAGAAGTGGTAGTAGTAGTAATAGAAGTATTTTTTATTGATCCCAAAGGGCGTACCAAGAACAAAACAGTGAGGGTCTCTAGGCAGAAATGGTTACGGCGTTTGGCTTTGATTCACGAAGTGTATTTAGCTTGTATGGTAGCGAATCATGGACAATAAACAAACAATCAAAAAGATCATAGGAAGCCAATGAGATGTTTCACAGAAGAATGCTGAAAATTCTATGGACAGCGAAGAAATCAAATGATGAGGTTTTAAATCAGGCCCGCACACAAAGAAACCTTATCAAAAGAATAAGAATCCGACAATCAAGGTTCTTCGGGTATATAATGCGAAGAGAAGGTTTAGAACATTTGGTGACAACAGGTAAAATTCAGGAAGGAGAGATCGTGGAAGACAAAGGGAGAAGATGTTGGATGGCCTGACATCATGGTTCGACACAAGATCGATGTCAGAACTGATTACATGCACCAAGCAGAGAGAGTTGTGGAGAGATATGATCGCCTACGCCGGCAGGCATGGCACTTGATTGATTTAGCTAGTATACATATGACGCAATCTTTGACCAGTGTTCCAGAGAGTCTGTAATAAGTAATATCCCTTGCCTCCTACCGCTCTATCCCGGACAACTTGTTCAATCTCTTCTACGGAATTCAGTCCAATATTTCTCACCTCTCTCAGCAAATTTCCCTTCAGTGTTTCCCTAAGGGAAAGAAAGCCCTTTCTTTCTTGAACCATTTGCCTTATTACTGTCTTGTAGTTTGATTGGGGACAATCAAAGGCTAGTGGAACAAACCTTTCAAAAAACTTGGACGGGAGGAAAACCAAGTAAACCAAAAAAAGACTGGTAACCTGGGCAGATGACGCTCAACAACCCATGAGAGAAGGTTGTCTAAGGGTAGCTACCCTAAAAGAAAATAGCAACCTGCTGCCTTGCAGGTCGGCTGAGGACAGCCCAAGGCTAACGGAGAGTGAACCCAGTAAACGCTGGCTAAAACCGGACACATTGGCGAAGGATAAGCACCAGAGCTCCAAATGGCGCTGGAGATGTGACTAACACAACCATGCTAAGACAGCATGAATCAGATTTCCACATGAATACAAATTTATGGGTAAATCTGGTACATCAGTCTAAGCGGTGATCAAAGAGAGAGAGAGAACCATTTGCCTGTCACTTCAATGCATACTCTGTGATTCTTACATCATTTCTTCTCAGAGTGTCCTCAACATATCTCCATCTCTATCATTCATATGGTAGCCTCCACATTAGCCTATCTTACCATGGTTGGAGGGTTTGTGTTTTGATAATCCTTCAGGCTATGTCGGCCGGAGTCCAACTTATGGCAGGTATAACCAAGCTGAACAGACTGAAGGTGAAAGGCCAGACAAAAGGCGGGGAACAGATTGATGTCCATAAGATGACAGTGCAAAACCCACCGGAAAGTGGCATATTCAAGCTATGGGATAAATGGCATTCCTCCTCTCTCTTGAGGAGGGCATCTTTTTCTTGTCTTATCTCCTACTGCTATTACAACTTTTCTATCCTGTGAGTTAGACCTCAGTCTGCCCCAGAAAAAAGAGTGCTGAAGCCAAAGGCAACCAGCCAAGAGGCGCACAATGAGTTTGTCTATGTATTCCATACGTTATGGCGCTTGTCCCGTCACCGACACACAGGCAGGTGCAGTGTCGGACACTCTACCTCGAGAGGACATGGACCTCTGTGTGAGCTACAAAAGACAGCGTAGTTTATACAAGAGACAATGGAGAATATATAGACCGCCCATGTGTTCCTGGCTGCAAGGAAGCAAAGAATAATAACACTGTGTCTTACAAGGCATGTGTAAGAGACAACTGAGGTAGGGGCCTAGGGAAGGCACCCTAGTAAATAAACAGCATCGCAGAAATTGGATAGGCTGACCTACTTGTAGGCGCATAACTGGCACAGCGTACAATCGTTCTTAGGCTCAGATCCCATACAAATCACAAAGAGTGGTTTAACAAGTGGTCGATATGAAGCGTCCGAGTAAGAAGAATAAAAAAGTAAAAGTAAAGGAACCCTTTCATACCTGGTGGTATATAGGACAATACAGTGTTAAGCCTGTATCGTTCATTGACTGTCGGCACACGATGGGTGATATGGTCAGCATCACGCTGGCCGCCTTCACTTTCTCAGAGCATGTCTGGTACCCAGTTGAGGCTGGGTCGACCTGAGAGCCGCCGAGGAAGAAGAATATATAGGCGATATTTCATACAAACGAACAAAAGGAAGGAAGGATCAATATGGTACGAAAAAAGTGTTATGTTAGGAACATCTTACTAGTAGCTCAATTGCCCAAACTTGTGCCCTTTTGGGCATTTCTCCAAGGTGTCAGTTGAGGGATTGGGGCAAATATACCAAACAGCATCACGAGACAGACCCTCCGATGGAACCCCCAGGGTAATAGAGGTAAGGAAAGAACCAGGAACACCAGGAGGAGGGAGTTGGAAACGGAATGCAAGAAAATGGGGAGATAGTGGAGATATCTAGAAAAGATGGCCTTGGATAGTAGGGTTGGAAAAGCCTTGGTTGTGGACTTATGCCTCCCAAGGGGATGAAGGGTGAAGAAGATTACCAAATCTATAAAAATGGTTTTGTTACAAAAACTGCAAAGAAAGCTGACACAGTGTTAGAAACAATTTTAGTACAATGTTTTATTGACAACGAAAAGAAATAAGTGAGAAAGAGATATATTACTTGTGTTAAACAAACAAAACATGTCTGATGCTGGAGCAAGGCTTGACTGAATGGCAAGGGACACTGGTGATAAGGAAAGCAAGTTTTCACGCAAGATCGGTCAGAGGTACCGTATAAGACGCCACGACTCCCACTGGATTCATAGCGGCGAACACACACAAAAAAAAGATATTTTTGAAAACAAGTTAGTCCCAATACAAGGGATGTAATCGTGGTATTATTTTCACTGAGGAATCATGGCTGCATTGTCTACCCTTGGAATGTTATTCACTGCGAGCTACATATCAATGTTGCGTAGATACTCTAGAACAAAATCTATGATATTCAACTCCAATGTTAAAGCAGTTCTGCTGTATGGTTCAGAAATATGGAGAACGACTAAAATAATAATGCATAAATTGCAAATATTCGTCAACTGGTGTCTGTGCAGAATAGAGCGACTGAGATGGTATGATATGGTCACAAATGAGGAATTTATGGAGAGACGGAACAGGTTCTAATGAACCAAGAAGTTGAAGAAAAAAATACGCTGGTGCTGGATAGGACACACTTTGAGAAAACCAGAGGGGAATATAACAATAATGGTCATTTCCTGGAACCCACAAGGATAGCAAAAGAAAGGAAGGCTTAGAAATGATGCAGACAAGATTTGGAGGCAGAGATCAACAATATAAAGAAGAGCTGGAGGGAGCTGTAGGAGATAGCTAGAGAAAGGAAGACTTGGCATGGTTGGTTGTGGGCTTTTTTTTTTTTTTGATCCAGAAGCACTTGTACTGAGAGCTCATCGACTCAGTGTCATGGACATCGTAACCCTTCCGTTCGGTGCCACGAACACCGTAAATCTGGGAACCTGTGGCTTTTCTGTCAGTCCGCGGAGTTGAACCCGCACACACAGAGGACTTGTCACCCGTAGTCCAACGCGCTACGAACATGCTGGAGCAAGGTTGTGGGCTTATGCCCCAATCTGGGTTAAAAAGCAGAGAGAAAGAGAGATAGACACTATCAAGGTTGCATAGACACTATTAAAGTTGCACAATGCAACTTTGATGGTGTCCATGCAACTTTGCGTGTCTATCTAACTATGATAGTGTCTATGCAAGCGTGCAATATGCATTTGTGATTAACAGATTTTGCAACTAAACACACAAGTCAGAAAATACAATCAGGTTCGAAAGGTATTTAGACATACAAAAATTCCAATGGATCTTCTTCTTCTTTGCATTCGTTCTTTACGACAATTTGAATCACTCTTTGTGATATGTTTGATCTTTGCCAGAACGTGCACATTGCACATTGGTTTGGTAGGCCCCTAAACATATAGATTTCTACACGTTTAGGACATGTGCGTCCGATTTCAACCAAACCTCCTTAGTCGCCTCTTACGACATGCATGGTAGGTAACAGTGGTTCTATTCTTTACACCCCAAATTTGGGCATCAGTAACCACTTGGGCAAATGCCAATGGTGATCTGAATTTGTTCTTTCATCCTCTCTACTCACCTGCCGTATAAAACTATTGGAACTGTCAGAAAAACTGCCATCTGATCGTTTGTTAAACTTTCCTTTTCTCCTTCCACCTTTACCCTGAAAAAGATCAAAACATCGATGAAAATTAAAGCTACAAAAAATAATTTGTTAATAGTGTTGGGTGGGGGACAAGTCAGTGTAAAGCATAAATGTTCACCTATCAACTTTGACACATGAGGGTTGAATCAAACACACATAAGGAAAGGAGTTGGTCCTCATACCTGCACACTAAGAATAGGAATATGAAGTAACAGGCACCTCAAACCCTAATGTCTAACAAGGCTACAGAAAATTTACGTAAAGTGTTGGGTGCATTAGCAAAATGCATAGAGCATTGGCTTAATGAATTTATTTACAAGAGGACTGTGGGTTTAGTCCCACACTCACCGATTCACACGTGAGGAAAGGAATTGGTACCCTCCTACCTCTTGCACACTTGGGTCTAGATACCTTAAGATCTGAAATGGCTACGGACCATTTTACTTACACAATTTTTATTTATTAGTGTGAATGGTTGTGAATCATGCACCATGAACACAAATATTAAAGAACAAAACAGAAACTTTCGAAACAAGGTGTTACAAAAAAGTTTGTAGAATATCTTGGACAGAGAAGAGAAAAAAAAAACATATTACAAGATCGAGAAGCATTGAATCATAAATAACATCATGTCCTGGAAGATGGAATATTTTGGTCACGTTAAACATCACAGTGGTTTGGAGAGAATGGTAATGGAAAGCATGGTTCATGGAGTACAAGGTAGGGGACGACCAAGAGAAAGATGGCAGCAGGACATCATAGGGTTCTTGAACATGATGTTGAAGGAGGTGGGATTGCTTGCTAGAAGCAGATAATTGTTCAGGAGGGCTGTGATTAAAGGGAAGTTCTGAAAGGGACATGCTACTTGATGACAAGTACAGGTAGAACTGGATGCCTGAGGAGCAGAGTGAGGAGTGTTTAACTAGCGAGCCACAGAAACCATCTGTATGCATACTCTTTGATATCTGTTGGGGGAAACTGAGCACCAATGGGTCTTCCCGGAGTGCAATGACGTCAGTCCAGTAACCAATAGTTGTAGTAAATCTGTAGAAATGAGTGTCCTGTTGAACAAAATGCATGCACACTCTGTGGTTAGAAATAAGCCAGAATGATATTGGCTAGTCTCTCTCTCTCGATCACCGCCCAGACCGATGTACCAGATCGCCCCATAAATTCTATTCATGTGGAAATCTGATTCATGCAGCCTTAGCATTGGTGTGTTTTACGTCACATCTTCAGCACCATTTGGAGCTTTGGTGCTTATCCTTTGTCGATGTGTCCGGTTTCAGTCAGCGTTTACTCTGCTCACTCTCCGTTCTGTAACCATCTAGTGTTTTTTACAGTGTGAGGTAGCTAGTCCCACGCCAAACCTCCTTAGTCGCCTCTTACAACATGCGTGGCAGGTAACAGTGGTTGTTCTATTCTTTACACCCCAATTTGGGCCCAGGTAACCACTCGGGCGATATTGACTAGTCTGAAGATCATCATCAACATCAAACAGATTCTCCTGAGCAGAACTTTGCCACCCTAAAAGTTCTTCAGAATTTCTCTCTCATTGGCCAGAAGTCCCACCTCTGCAGAAGTCATGGCCAAATCATCAGTTTATCAGTGTATCTTTCTTTTCTCCACTTTGCTGGCATGCCTCCTTCCATAATGGTTTTCTCCAACCCTTCATGTATTTTTATGCACAAAGTACTTCAATTTTCTCAGTCATATTTGTAGCATCAGCAAGTTTTCTCTGATATTTAGTTCTTTCTGGATAGATCTATTTGTTCTCTTCTCTGTCCATGATATTCAGGACTCTTCTGTAACATTTATATTCAAAATAATCAATATATGAGCTAGATTTGAAGATAGTGACCAATATGTGCAGATTTATGATGATTGACATTCATTGTAAAGGAGCAGTGACTCACTATTCGATGATCCTTTTACCATGAACATTTGGACACCATGCCTAGAATATAGTCAAACTTGGCATAACCTGCAGACAATATGCAGACAGGGAATGGATGGACACAGTGAGTTTTACCTTGGCTGAGGTTGGTGTGGTTCTGAAAAGGGCTGGTGTTCAATTCTTGTAGTGATTAGCCTGTCAGTTACCCAATGAATGGGTGCTATAAATTTCTGAGTTGATTGTGTTCTTTCCTACATCACTGTGTAAATATTAGCTGAATTAGACTGATGAGGCATACTCTCTCTCTCTCTCTCCAATCTGTGATGCCCCTGGTGCTTAGCGCAGCAACAAATGTCCACCATTCTTCTTTACTATTGGCCATTCTCTGAACTGTGTCCCAGCCCTGGCTCATTTTCCCCTGCTCTCCTTGGTCCTTCACGCCTTCGCCCACCCCAGCATCCATTTCAGAGCAGCCTTTGTGATAGAGATGTGCGCATCACAGGCCCAATCCATTTCCAGCATCTCCCCAGATGATAGTGCTCATATTCCCCTGCTGACACTGTACAAGCAGTTATTGGTTAGAGATAGTACTTGGCCAGAACAAGCACAAGATCCCTCGCAAACAAGCCATATGGAAGGCGGAGAGTCTGGTCATATCTTGTTCTGCCATTCTCTAGTATTCTGATCCGCAAAGTAAAGTTGATAGCACACATCTGTAGTAGATATCAATCCTGGCTTCGATGCTGTATTGGACTGAGTTCCAGACCGTCTGAAGGGTCATGAATGCACTTCATGTATTACATAGTCTGCTTTTAATGTCAGATCCAGTTTCTTGCAATTAAGGCTTATAACACCTCCATGATATTTGAAAGCATGTGCATTTGACTATGAGGCACGCCGAGTGGTTACCGCGTCCCAAATTTGGGGTGTAAAGAATAGAACCACTGTTACTTGAAACGCATGTCGTAAGAGGCGCCTAAGAGGTTTGGCTGAAATCGGATGCACGTGTCCTAAACGTGTAGAAGTCTATGCGTTTAAGGGCCTACCAAACCAATATGCAACGTATGCACATTCTTGGCAAAGATGAAACATATCACAAAGAGTGATTAAAATTGGTCGTAAGAACGAACGCAAAGAAGAAGACTATGAGGCATTCCATGCATAAAGGTAGATTTTGAAAAGTTACACAACAGAGGGGTCTTGATAGCATAGTTCATAACACACTGACAACATGTCAAAGAAATTTTGGTTTTTAGTGGCCAGCTGAGGCCAGATATTCTGTGTTGACATAGTTGAACTACAGGTTTCTTGATCCTTTACTTCATCATCAAATAGCTTGTCCAGACCAGAACTTTGCCACCCCAACAGTCCTCTTTCATAGACCAGATGGTCTCTGCAGCCGTCATGTTCAACCCATCAGTGACATACTGAATACATCCCCTGTGGTCTTCCTCTTCTTCTTTTTGCGGGTATGCCTCCTTCCATGATGGTCTTCTCCAACCCTTCATATGTTCAAAATACCTCAATTTTCTCTTTCTTATTTGTAGCATCAGCCAGTTTTCTTTGATTTTGAGTTCTTTCTGGATAGATCTATTTTTCTCTTCTCTGTCCATGAAGGACTATTCTGTAACACTTATATTCAAAAGCATATATGTTTTTCCACTGCCTTATTAAATGTCCATGCTTCCCACCCATACGTTGCCACTGGGAATATGCATGCTCTTAGTATTCTGATCTTTGTTTTCTTACCAGTTCCATTCCATATTGTTTTTCGTTGTTTAATTTTTTGTACAGCCATGTTTGTTCTTTACTTGGGAATCTAAACTACTACCTATGATGTCAGTGTGCGGCTAGATTGAATGACGAGTTACACCGGTTATAAGGAAAGCAAACCTTCACCCAAAAATCAGTCAGAGGTGCATATTGGGTGCAAAGACTAGCCTAAATATTTAGAGGGAAAAAAAAAAAATGCAAAGCTTAAAAACAATAAAAAATAAATTAAGTTTATCACTAGCACAATGTCCCATCTTCTCCAGGTCATGTTAGTTCATTAAATTTGCTACAAAGACAAATGTCCCATCTTATCCAGGTTATGTTAGTTCATTAAGTTTGCTACAAGGACAAATGTCCATTTTCCAGGTCATGCTAGATCATTAGTTTGTCACAAGGACCACCCATGTGTTGCAGGCACCCGCAATTGGAGCAGACATTAGTAGCAATGCTACCTACAAGGCATGTCGTTAGAGGCGACTGAGAAAGGGTCCTAGGAAGCTCCCCTAGTAAATAAAAAGTGTCTCATAAATCGGATGTGCTGACCTGCTTGTAGATGCATAACTGGCACAACTTACAATCGCTCTTAGGCTAGGATCATATACAAATCACAAAGAGTGGTTTAACAAGTGGTTAATATCGAGGGTACGAAGAAGAATCTAATAGTTCCAGCAATGATTAAGAATCTTCACACCTCCCCAACTCAGAAAACTTTGTCCCCCAAACTTAAATGGGCGACTGGGAAATTAATGGTGTCTAGTTTCAATACATCAAGACATGTTTGTTCAGATATTACTAACGCGGCTATGACATATGTTAGGATTAAACATCATACAGAATGCTGCAGTTTCCAAGGATTGACTTGGTTTTCCAGCCACTGGTGGCTGTACTTGCGCAAACTCCACATAAAGTTGATCAAGGTTTAACTTTGATAATATTGTATTCTGCAACTAATTCTTTGAATCAGCTGGATATTGGGGGGCTCTTAAAATCGTAGGTAAGATGTTGGGCTACATTTTTTATTTGATAAGTAAGAAGCAACTTTTCAGAGTGAGGTACCATAACCATTTGTTCAACAAGCTGAAGACAGGCAACGTCTGGTGAGAGTGACTGTGCACAGTATGGCACTAGTTTGTTGCAAAGGTGTCTCAGGTATGAAGTACAGTACCAGTCAAAACGGAACCGTATGTGCTCCTTATAAACCCATGCCAGACAATACGAGTCTCTTTGACAACTCTAACAAGTCTCACTCACTGACCACTCACTTTCATTCATCTTCTTTGACGTCTCTACGTATGATGAAGAAAAACACATATGTCAAAGGATTAAACCAGACTGAAAGAAAAGACTATTCGTACAATATAGGACTACAAAAACGTGACATGCAATATTGTTTGAATTCTCAACTTTACCCGAGTCACTTGCGGCAGAGCGGTCTCTACAAATTCCTGAAAGTGAGAAGATGCGAGCGCCATCTTTTTTGCCATTGAAGACGTTTTGTAGCATTACATGATTTATTAAAAGAGGAAGCCATAGAAGCAGCTTCCCTTTATGTATAAAACTAGTCTATTCACATACTGTCGAGTAAGTTCTTTTGTTTTAACCGAATTTAAGAAACTTAGGGCAACTTGATAATTTCTGAAGATAATCCCGCAACTTTTCCCTCCGCGAACATGTATGTTGACTTCCAGTTAAGTGTTAGAAAGGATAAAAGATGTACTTTGTATTTCGCAATAAATTAAATTAAATTATTTTAATACGAAATCATAGTATGTACCTATATTACATAGCAAATTTTATAATAATAAATATTTGATATTGTAAATCTATTAATTATGCTTCCAATTCATTAAAATAATGATAAATTTGTACAATTATTTCCTTTCGATATCAACTTAGAAGTAAAATATTACGAAAGAGGTGAATGTAACCTATGCTCTCATTGGTCTATTTTGATATGATAAATAAACAAAGCTTGGGTAACTATGCATATTATTCTTCTTCGTCTCCAACTTCATTCGCTTTCAAATAGATATGTACATTATAAGTGACAAATGGTGTCTATGAAGTGAAGAGGTTAGGTGTTCGTCTCTAGTGCTAATGTTAGCAGGTTCGCTCCCACATGGAGGCGTCTGTATATTTTCTCGAGATCCTAATCTAAGTGGAGGTGAGATCGAGTTCCTAGTCCTATCGGAGATGAACGATAAAACGTAGATCCCGTGTTCAATTTGAGCACGTAAAAGAACCCTCGGCAGTTCAAAATCGAGAAGAGCAGACTGGAAAGCCGCTACCCTGGCAAATTTATTAGAAAAGATTTTAAAAATACAATTCCTACAAAAATATCTTCACCACTTTCAAAATTACATTGGGAACTCTCGTCGGTGCCAGGAGTTTGTGCACTGCAGCTGAGATCTTCCCTGTAAGAAAGAGATCGAAGCACACATGGTTACTCACCAAAGTGCAATGATGATGGTTCTATCAATCAATCAGTTAAGTAACACATTTACCACCATTGTCATTTCTGTTTAGTTTGTTGTTAGACTTAGAGCTTATTGATTCGGACTCAACTAACAATCTTATATGTTTTTATTTTTGCCTTTTTTCTTCTTTACAGACGGTGTGTTACTGTGCCATTTTCTCAGTTTGCGTTTGTTTCTCTTGCCTTCAAGCGCATCCCTTTATGGGACAATGCATTCTGTTCTCCGGACTGTTATTGGTCACTAAACTGACGTCATTACACTCCGGGCAGACCCATAGGTGCTCAGTCTCCCCCAACAGAAATCGAAGAGTATGCATACCAATGGTTCTTGTGGATCGCTGATTAAACACACATCTCACTCAGATATTTTGGACATTTAAAAAGACATGAAGGGATGGAGAAGACCATCATGGGAGGAGGCATACCGGTAACTGATGGGTTGAACATGACGGCTGCAGAAGTAGGACATCTGGCCTATGAGAGCAAAAAATTCCGGAGGACTGTTCTGCTCATTACACGCTATTTGATGATGAGTGGTATTTCAAATTTAGTTTCCCACTTATCGAAACCCATTAACACTTAGTGGACCTGATCAAAAACCCCGTTTTACAGGCCACATATTTTATTATACATTTTTATATCGACAGCTGATATTGGTTTTGTCATAAAACTGCTATTTTAATTTATGAAACATACCGTAGATCAACGTGTTTAGAAATGAAGAATCTGTTTAATTGCATTGATGATATATCTTTAAATAATACAACTCAAATGCAAAATGATTTATAGTAAGAAGGAAAACAGGCAATAATTAAAAAAACGAGAATAAAATTGTCACTGACCACTCAATTTGAATATATTCAATACATTTGAAAACAAAAAACGTGCTTCTTCTTCTTCTTAGAACACTCCATACCGACCATTTGTCAACCACTCTGTGTGATTTGTATGTGATCTGAGCCCAAGAGCGATTGTACGTTGTGCCAGTTATGCGCCTACAAGTAGGCCAGCACATCCCATTTCTGCGCTGCTATTTATTTACTAAGATGAGCACAAGGAGTTTTCTTACAAGAACCCCAGAGGAAGCAACGGAAGTAACGAATATGATCAACAAATAAACAGATACAGGTATTAAGAGCTTCCGAAAAACAAATAGACAAACACGGGACTCGAACCACTTACCCTAGTCCTTACGACACCAATCGCCTAGCCTAGCAATACATGTGTGTATGTATGATATGGTCTCGTCTCTAATATATACAGGCACAACAAACTTATAGCATGTGCCTGTGCAAACACTATTAACGAACCCTACCTGATTGTTTCTGTGTCTGGTAATAACAAGCGTCTGAGAAAGACACTCCCCGTGAGTCATTTTTTTTAGAATGGCTCATTGGTTGTGTACGTAAGGACGCTCGTATTGCTAGGCTAGGCGATTGGTGTCGTAAGGACTAGGGTAAGTGGTTCGAGTCCCGTGTTTGTCTATTTGTTATTTCGGAAGCTCTTAATACCTGTATCTGTTTATTTGTTGATCATATTTATTTACTAGGGTAGCATCCAAAGGGCCTACATCAGTCGCCTCTTACAACATGCATTTTATGTTGCAGTGGTACTATTCTTTGATTCCCTTGTGGGCCCCGTCACCACACGGGCGAAAAACGTGTTTCTACGCATCTACATCCATATTTTCACCATCCAGGAAAGTGACATAAGTTTTTATGAGCAATTAATTATTGTTTTTACCATGTTTATGTCAGACGATGAAACCTATATTTCAAGTCAAAATTGTATGTAATCACAAATCGGCCGTTATGTTTACTACTGACTTTATCACAGTTTACTAAACTAAAATCCAAGAATGCTATGTACACCTGAGAAGCCGTAGATGAGTTATGACATTGGGTTTAATTAAATGTAGTATTTCCTGACAGAAAGATAGCGTTCGAAACCTTACGTTAAGGTCAACTGCTTTTTCTGCTAAGGAAAAAATAAAACCGATGACCCACACACGCGTGGCGACAGCTTTGACCAAGTGACCTTAATTCATCTGTCATATGCAATCCGCCATCGTACTCTCAGAAATGAAGCAACTTCGTGAAATGATGTTCCCCCACTAAAATGTCCTTCCACACTAAAATGGCTTTTCTTCTTCTTCTTCTTCTTCAGCGATCTCTGGTCATGCGCTTAATTTACTGTGGACCACAAACTGGGCAGACAGCTTCAGGTCTGTCAGGTTTCCCCAAAGCTTAGTTTTCAGGTCGACTGGGTGTGGCCACATGTTGCTTCTCAGCTCACACAGAAGAGGACAGTCTTGCAGGATATGCTCTGGTGTCTGTTCTGCCTGCTGACACTGGCAGAGAGCTGTGTGACTTATTCCTAGTCTGTATAAGTGTTTGTTGAGTCTGCAGTGTCCGGAGCGTAGTCGAAATATAATGACCTGGTCTGTTCTGCTTAGGTCTTTGAGGAGTCTTTTCCATAATCATATCCAGTGTTTGTCTTCCAGTCTACTGCAGATTTTCTCTGTATGAGGGTTTTGACCTCTTGAAAAGACAAGGGTTGGTAAATTTGCTCTTTGGCACTGCCCTCCTTAGCTAAGACATCAGCACTCTCATTGCCTGCAATGCCACAGTGAGATGGAATCCACTGCAAGTGAATTTCTGCCTTTTCTGAAAGCTGAGCAAGTTCTCTTTGTAGTTTTTGTACTGTGCTGTCAGTGGATTTAGCCTCCAGGGCTTGTATAGCTGACAATGAGTCTGTAAAAATACCATCTTGCTGCAGCTGCTTGCAGCTTATTCATGTGCTGTGCTGCCATCAGAAGGGCATGAGTTCTGCTTTGTAGTTGGAACATATTCTTCCAGTAGGAGCCGCTAGAGACACAGTGGTAGCATCTGGGTGCCTAATGTACACTCCTGCTCCACCATTCATAGTTGCTTCCATTGCCGATCCATCTGTGTAAATTCTTATCCAGCTGTCTTCTGGAAACATGTAATGAGATGTTCCATTGTAATTGCTTTTTCACTAGATTAGGCTCTGCATCTTTGCTTAATAATTTAGGGATGGAGGTTGAGAAGTTTAGTGGTACTGAGTCTGGTTCTCAGTGATCAAAAAGCAATTCTTCAGGTATGGAATTATGATTTAGTAGTTCAAGTATGACTTTCTATTTCTTGCTTTGTGGTTTAGACTTGTGCGCTTTAGTCTTCTATTGTTCTAGCTGCCATTTTTTCATGCAGTGGATGGTGAGGCATTCTTTTGATCCTTCAGTCTGTAGAATCACTTTTCTCCTTCTTCTGTCTTCAAGGGCTGGATGTTGGCTGCCTTTTCCATTTCTACAATTGGTGTAGATTTCATGCTCCCAAAATAGTACGCAGACACCTGTTTTGTTTTTTCCAGTATCGATTTGTTTGAATGGGCTGCTGATATCCATGTCGATGATGCATATTCGAGGTCAGTCTAACTGCACCGATGTACAACTGACTCAGGATTCGAATATCAGCTCCCAGGTAGTTCCAGCCAGCTTCCGCATCACACTTTGTTTCCTCATAGCCTTCTGTTTGTTTCCATTATGTGATGTTTCCATGTCAGACGACTGTCAAGCTTAACTCTCAAAAAGGTTGGAGTATGGGAACGGGGAACGATATCATCGTTAAATTCAGTCTGAAGTGTTCTTCCTTTGTTGACAATGAGAAAAGCGTTGCTATAGTTTTGCTCGTTTATTTCTGACCCCATTTACTTGCCCACATTATGACGCTTTCAGGCTGGCCTGGAGTTTAAAGATGGCAGGACCAGATACTGAGTGTACCACAGCTAGATCATCAGCATGGAGAGAGTGTGATACATGTCTGGGCAGAGTTTGTGACAGATCATTAATATATACCAGGAAAAGCAATGGGGACAGTACGCTGACCTGTGGGACTCCTGCTCTTAATTTGAATCTGGGACTGTGCACTCCATCCAATTTTACAGATGCTTGTCTATGGGTAAGAAAGTCTTTTATCCAATAGTACATTCTACCCGTATTCCACTGTGTAAGAGCTTGAGTAGCAAACCATCTTTCCAGACTTTGTCGAAGGCCTTAGACATGTCGGAAGAACACTGTGAGGGTTTTCTCTTTTCTTGGAAGCCATTTCTATGTCCTGTGCAGGTATGCCACTTGGTCATCAGTGCTTCTTGCTGCCTGTAGCCTGTCTAGGCCAAATGGCTTTTCAATTCTCTTCTTTCTAATTTAACACGGGAGCTAACAATGAAAAACATATCGTAGCAATAGTTATTTCGCAGTTTCGTACCTTAGAAAAAAAAAACTCGATGTGTTGGTCAAGGGAGCAGAGCGTCCACGCATAAACACCATTGGCTACGAATTGGAAGGGGTAGATATTTTCGTTTATATTATATGCAATCATCGACAACCTCTCGCTAGATATGAAACTGTAGGCATAAATGAGACTGGGCATGTCCTTAACGACCGTTGCGAATTTACTGCAGAAAGTGGTGGTGGGGAAGAAAGCTGAACACCATTGAACACCATTGAGATTGAACTCCTTCCTTTCGTTCGCTTGAAATATTGTCTATACATTCAATGTTGTCTCTTGTATAAACTTCACTGTCTTTTGTAATTCACACAGAGGTCCGTGTAGTTTTATGTCGAGTGTTGGTTCGTCAGAACAGTGAGTTTACTTCAGTATAGCATATTCGAGGCAATCTTGAAGTATGTGCTCTGCAGTCTGATATGTCTGTCTACATATACTCATGGCTGAATTGCCAATCTTGACTTTTGTATACATGTGACTGCGGAGTCGATTGTGTCCTGTTCTAAGGCGCAGAATGACAACTTGTTCTAATCTGCTCATATTATAGTAATCGTCTTGTGTTGGTATTTGTGGCTTTCTGATTGATTTAATCATCCTTTCTTTCCTTCTTATTCTTCTCCACCTTTCAACTCCCAACGGAGCACATGTCTTCAAAAAACTTCTTCCAGCTTTTTCTCTCTATTGCCATCTTTTCCAATTCTTTCCATGTTGAACCTATCCTTTTAATATCAGCATCCAGCCCTCTTCTCCAGGTCTGTCTAGGCCGTCCCCGACTCCTCTTTCCCTGCGGGTTTCAAAACAGTGCCTGTCGTGCAATGCTTCCGGTCGGTCTTCTCAATGTATGTCCTATCCATCCTTAACTTTTGATGGTAGGTAACTGGCACATCCGGTCGCTCTTCTGCAGCACCTTCCTTAGCCAGTCGGTCTGCTGTTTCATTCCTGGTATTCTACAATGAGAAGGTATCCACTGCAAGACGACCCTGCGCTCCATGCACAGTTTAGACAGTAGGGTTTGTAGATCTGACAATGTTATGGACTGGAGTGCTTGGAGTGCTGATTTTGCAACCAAGATTGATATGTAGAGAGCCCAATGTGCATACTAAGGACAATGAGCAAAGCGCAGTCAAACAAAATAACTACATGTGAAATGCGTTGCCTGCAAAAAGTTACTAACAACACCAGAAAAGACAAGAGTCACCAACATCAGCATAAGAAAGAAAGTTGACACTGAACCTTGCTTGAATTACATTGAGAAACAAAAAATGAAGTGGTTTGGCAACTTAATAAGAATACATCCAAACTCCACAGTATACAGAGTCTTCTACAACAGAACATCAGGAAAAAGGCGAGAGGGAGCCCACGAGCAAAATGGTTAGATGGCCTAGCACAGGGGTGGGCAAACTACGGCCCTGCGGCCGCATCCGGCCGCCATTGGATATTTTGCGGCCCTCAAACACATTTATCCATATTATAAAATATACTGTTATAGTGTAAGTCTGTTAGAAATATAATTTATTTCAGAAGTTATCTACATTATGTAAAACTACCTTTGTTTACAATAAAAATATTTAATTGATTACTTACCGAGAATTAAACAAAAATATACATAATATTATATGTGGCCCTCCAATAGTTTTACAATTTTCAATGTGGCCCTCTGCACAAAAAGTTTGCCCACCCCTGGCCTAGCAGAATCCTGTCAAAGAGCAAAAATAACAATCACCCAAGCCACCAGAACAGAGCAAAACAAAAACAGAAAAACCACAACACCGGGCAACAACCCGGTAGCAGTGGGAAGACAAAAGAAGAAGAAAGAAGGAGAGAGAGAGAGAGAGAGGTGTTGAGAGATATGATTGCATACGCCATCAATCATGTCGCTCGATTGTTTGACTGTGGAAACGAAAAAAGTTTGATAGGCTTTGCCAACTTTAGAATGTTAAATGCATGTCACTTAACATTCCCACGCCCAAGTACACAGGAGATCAGACAGGTCGTCAAGTTCTTTCATCACTTTTGAACGTTGGTCACTTGAGAGATAACCTGAAATAGGTTGTTCTATAGCAGTATACCTATATATATTTGAAATGGTTGAGTAAAATGACAGAACTGACAACTGAACTATTCAAAGTTGATGTCTTGAAAACAAATCCATCTTTTCAAGTTGGTTTAAGTGCTTTTATGTGTATTCTTAGTCCAGTTTTCTCATTCTTAATCAAATATTAGTTAAGTGTATAGTGTCACTATCAGAAAGCAAGACAGATAGTGACAACCACAGGTAACTTGATAATGGAGGTACGGGCGGTTACAGAGGCTGTGACGTGGTTGGCATCTCATGACTTCTTTCGTGTTATTATACTCAGTGACTCCATAAGTCTTTCTTTTCTTTTCTCGAATCCTGTTTGCCTCACAGCGGCAGGTCAAGAAGAGATTTCTAAAACGGGCCCTTGTGTGCGTTTCGTAGATAGTGTCTTTCGTCGCCTCTGTTATCTCTAAGGTCCATCTACAGAGTATGATTCGTAAAGTATGAACCAGAAAATGTTGATATAATTGATTGATTAATAGGACAGTCATCATTGCACTTCGGTGAGTAACCATGTGTGCTCCGATCACATTCTTACACATAAGATCTCAGTTTCAGTACACGAACTCCGTAGCACCGGCGAGGGTCGTCGATGTAATTTTGAAGTACATTCTGGAAAGGGTTGAAGATTCGCCACTATTATTTGAATCCGTTACATATCCTTTCTCCCTTAGAGAATTTAGAATATCAAGGTGAGAATATCAAGGTGAGACGAAACTGGGTAGAGGTACTGGTAGAAATCTAGTACATATCAGAGAAACCACCTTCAGTTTTGTTCCTGGGCACGCAGAAGTTAGTGGTAATGAGCGAGCTGATAAGGCTGACATGGCTACGATATCAGAGGGAGCTGCCACGGACCGAAATGACACTCTTAACACACTGAGAGAGCCCGCCTGCCCAGCGTGTTCGCAGCGTGTTGGGCAACGGGTGACAAGCTTCCTGTGAGTGTGGGTTCAATTCCGCGGGCTGGCAGAAAGCCACAGGTTCTCCAGATTTACGGTGTTCGTGGCACCGAACCGAAGGGTTACGATGTCCATGGCACCGAACTGAAGAGCTGAAAGCTCAAGTGCTCCTGGATCAGGAAAAAAAAACGCACTGAGAGAGGCTTTTCGAAAAGAAGAGTTTCAGGGTTGAGAGTCCCACTCACTGACCAGATTGAGAGAGATGGGTGTTAATATTGGTACAGCCCGAAAAGAACGACATACCAAATATACTTGCTAAAAGACTGATTAATCAACATCAAACTGAAGTGTTGAGCCGCTGGACGCTGCTGGATTTGTTGAGGCGGAGATGGGAGCACCTATGGACATGTCCGGAGTGCTATGATGATAGTCCTCATATAACTGATAACTGAAACGCCCGAGTGGTTACCGGGGCCCAAATTTGGGGTGTAAAGAATAGAACCACTGTTACCTGACACCATGTCGTTAGAGGCGACTAAGGAGGTTTGGTTGAAATCGGATGCACATATCCTAAACATGTAGAAGTCTATGTGTTTAGGAGCCTACCAAACCAATGTGCAACGTGTACACGTTCTTGGCAAAGATCAAACACATCACAGAGAGTGATTAAATTGGTCGTAAAGAACGAACGCAAAGAAGAAGAAGAAGATAACTAAAGACGCAATATCAAGCGAAAATACAAAGAGTTGTGTTGTCTGGAGCTCATCTCTGGTGGAATGTCGTTCTGAATGTAGAGTTCTGTTGCTGGTCCAGCTGTAGCAGGGAATATGACACCAGGTTCACCTTGCTTTATTCGTAGTCCCAAGCTGCAACTAAGCACGTATTTTCAATTAACCAAAGGGGTAACAGTATACCTGGGCTGTGGAACATATAATTACAGACCAGATATGTTAGCAAGGAGACTTCTTCTTAACTAGAAGAAAATTTATGCCCTGTTTTTTTCTTTCCTGGAGCCAGAGAGGTTAATTGTATTCTTTTTTGAACGTCTGGGTGATTGTCCGGTCACGATTGTCAAATTAGCTGGGTTTTTCCAGGCCAACTAAACAGATTTGACCGTGAGAATTTTACAAAAAGGACAATGACTGATTTAGAAACAAAGAAAATTGCCAGTGGATAAATAGAAAACACATTGTAGATTCGAAACACATCATCTTCACACACACTTGGCAGAGGGACAGTTGGCAGAAACTTTAGATAGGCGATTCGGATAGAAACAGAGGAGCAGAGAGGTACCCAGGGACAGACAGTGAGGGTAGTCAAATTCTCATTCATACAGAGGGACAGAGAGTAGGTAGTCTGAGTCTGAGACAGTTACAGACAGAAAGAGTGATGAGACAACTTTAGACAACTTCACAGAACTTCAGACAACTTTAGACACTTCATCGAAACATCTTCACACGCATTCGGATAGAGACAGAGGGACAGTAGAATTGAACTGAGTTGCAGACAGGGAGAGAGCCCAACTAAGACGTAGATGTAGAACTCCACGGAGATTTTTGTCCAAATCAGAGAGAGAGTTCCTGTTCAGAATTTGGTGAACCGGTTACATTAGAACCGGAGGACTAGTTGTCAGAGTTGGAAAACTAGGCGGTAGAGCTGAACTAAAGGGGTAGTGTAGTGGATAGCCAGTTTCCCACTCCCAGGTGGCAGCTGAGGAACAGACAGTTAGCCAGATAGTTAGTGTAGTATAATTAGATATTATATAGTAAATGTGTTGCACTCTCTAAGTAGAAGTGAAACACGTACAAACAAAGTACTATAGTTTTACAAAATACAGAAACAGTGACGATAAACAGCAACGTTTCGACCAACAAGGCCTTTATCAAGCAAACGAACAAACAGGAGTGACAAATTAAAATGAAACACAAATGGACGACCAAGTACAAACGTATCTAAGGAAAATCTGGAATAAAAACGAATAACGAAATAAATGTAACACAAAAACAGGAATAGAACGGAAAAGAAACAATGAAACATCTAGTAAATATATAACTTGAATACATGCAACATATACCCATATAGATTACAAAGCATGGGAAGAGAAAGTACTAAGAAGCATAAGAATGTAATACATGCAACATAAACCCATATAGATTACAAAGCATGGGAAGAGAAAGTACTAAGAAGCATAAGAATGTAATACGTTGAGCCCGCGTGGTCGCAAGGTACCATACAAAGAAATCAACCGATTCTCCAGAGCAAATCTACTACGATCATCAGAGGAACATGATCGGATGGCTGTGACCTGGACATCGCAAGCTCCTGAATGGCCAGTATCATTGAAATGGGTAGCTACAGGGGTCACAGAGCATTGGCGTATATCGCGCAAATGTTGGGCGAATCGGTCACTGAGTCTCCTGCCGGTTTCCCCAATATAGGACTTGTTGCACCGCTTGCAGATAATGGCATAGATAATATTACGGGACTCGCACGTGAAACTGTCTTCAACAACGAACGTGGCTTTAGGAAAAGACACCGTGCGGGTCTGTATTACATAAGCACAAGTGTTGCAGCGCCGACGGCCACACTGGATGGTGCCAAAATAACTATGGATATTAGGCTTGAGGCGACTGTGAACCAACATATCCCTAAGGCTTCTGTCCCGTCTGTACGCCACCAAAGGATAGTGTTGGAAGATTGAACGTGTCTCAGGATCAGACTGAAGAATGGAGAGATGACGGAATAAGACTTTCTTCACAAGGGAACTATGAGGGTGGAAAGTTAAGACAAGTTTCACCCTGTCAGAATTGGAAGTTCTATGCTGGTTAGAGAGAGCCTCCTGGCGAGAAATTTGCTGAACGCGCCGCATAGCAGAAGCAAGCACCTTATCTGGGTATAAGCGCTTACGAAAGAAATCCAGCATCTCGTGAGCTTTATCGAGAAAATCGTCGTCCTCGATAAAGCTCACATAAGTAGAAGTGCAACACATAACTACGAGACAATGACGTTTTTGTGTAGTGACAGTCAGTTAGTAACGATTTAGTAAACATAGGAGAGACAACAATAGGCATTGATCGTGTATGGACGTCCTTTCATGGGTTGTCCACACATGCACTTACGACATCCAATAAATAGATATAAATGCAACAAGATCATGGTTGTTCACTATATTATGAACTGTCTTGAAGATGTTCACTGTATTATAAGTATATAAGAATACCATCAACTAACGGCCTCCCTTTGAATACCATCTATGCAAGAATGTGAAAGGGAAACCATATAAAGAAGAAAGGAACTATACAAAAATGAAGGACTACCTGACTACAAATAACAAGGAGGAGTAATTGACTACAAACAACATGAAGCCCTGACTAACTACGGAATAAATGGAATAACTATCGATTACCATCAATCAATAATGAAAATCACAAGCCATCCTGACCTCCCCCTCCCCTAATACAATTTGGTGTCAGAAAAATGAAACAAGACCTGCCCGCTAAGTACGTTCGTGGACCAGAAGCAATGTGAGTCTGGTGTTGATTGTATGTTTTTATATATTTCATCTACACCTGCTACAACTTCCACGATATGCTCGTTTTTTTAATGATGATTGTCCTCGTATAATGATGTGAATGATATTGATTTCACAAGATCCTATTTTCGCCTTTCTGACTGGCATATAGATGGCTATGTTTTTTTTCGCATTCCTGGTCAGGATTGTATTTCAAATTACCATTTCTTCTATCAAGTTAGAGACCTAGAGCCAGCCCTTTGCTTGTCATTCGTTACATTTGGGCGACCGGTGTGGTGTGCTGCCCCGGTCAGGATCCTGCATTTCAAGTTCGGCGCTAACAGTTCTTCAATCAACCTTGGATCCCCCATGCTTGACTGTCTTAACCTGGCCTGGTATGCAATAATTACGTAAAACAAGTTCACTATTGGATTATACAAAACTATTGGACGGTTGAGGATGCTATCTCGGGATGATGTGCTGTATACAGGCCTATCTGCGTGGAACACCTGTGCTCATGTTTTTAATAGTGTGAGTACTTATTTCTACATCATTTTGATACACTATGCTTGCTCGATATGCTGATCACAATTTTTATGTGTACAGCCATTTCTGTTTGTACAGGTTTTTTTTTTTACCATCTGGTTTGCTAATTATTTTTCAGGGCATATATTTCTAACCACTATACTCTTTGTCGTTAAAATTTGTATACTATATATTTTGAAATATCACAATGGTATGCTATATGTTCTGATCGCCATTGCGTAATATTTATGATGGCTCATAGGTATGACAGAGGAGGTCATGGGTTAGATGTAGAGGCGCGGTGGGGGCCGGCGCCACAGGATTATCCTGGGAAAACCTTGAGTACATTCAGTGATGGTGACGGGCCCTCCATAGAGGATTTTGCCAGGAGCGTACGCTCTTATTGGAGACTTTACGGACTAACGGGTGAAGATAAACTGTATACCATCCTGGACAATGTGTCGGCCTCCGTCCGAAGTGAGCTACAAATCCAGATGCTCACCATACAAGACCCTGAGCAATTATTGATGACAATGGTCAGGTTGTATGGCGACAACAGGTCGCTCACTGAGCTCTTTTCTGTATTTTATAGGGCGTCCCAGGGGGCTGGGGAATCATGCCGCGATTATTCTCATCGCTTGGCTGATATATATGCTAAGATCACTGCGGCACAGAAAGAGGAAGGACAGGTGGTGATGGACCTCCAGTTATCATGACGCGATTATTCTCATCGCTTGGCTGATATATATGCTAAGATCACTGCAGCACAGAAAGAGGAAGGACAGGCGGTGATGGACCTCCAGTTATCATGACGCGATTATTCTCATCGCTTGGCTTATAGATATGATAAGATCACCGCGGCACAGAAAGAGGAAGGACAGGTGGTGATGGACCTCCAGTTATTACGCGACCGTTTTGTTGATTCATTGCGAGATCGCCTGTGTAAGGCCGTGTTATTGGAACAAATAGGGCAGTTTCCATCTACGACCTTCCTGCAGGTTCGTGATGCTGCATTGCGCTGGGAGCGGAATCCCATCCCAGCAGCATACCCAAGTGCTATTTCTGGGATGCAACGTCGCTTAGACGACCTAGAATCAAAGGTGGCAGATTTTCGTCAAAATCGACCTCGGGGTTACGCTAAGTTCAATAAGGGAGAGAATTTGGGGGGAAATTATGGTTGTTCTTCTCTCCACAGTCACTACTCAGGAGGGCGCGCACAACCCTGGGTGTCCGGGGGTAGGGACCATGAAAGCCGGCCCATTGACACATATGATGTGGTTGGGTATGAGGCGAGGGAGGATCAGCATTTCTCTCCCATTAGTCCCTCTTTATCGATAGGCAGTTGCCAGGTAGAGCCAAGATATACTCGTAATGATTTGTTCGGTAGTATGTCGAACGAACAACTGAATTTTTTCCAGGTTTCGAATGACGTGTGCCAGGCAAAACAAATGACTATTTCCGATGTTGATAAATTATGTACCATGCCAAATTTTTTATTAGATTTTCCCTGTGTAGCGGAAGACAATTATCAGGAAAATCACAAATTGATTTCAGTCATCAATGGTTCAGATGCAGAGCCGAATTTATTGCTACATTTCTCTGAATCATCTTTTAGAATCTGTTGTCGAGTGGTTCGATGGTGAGCCTAATGCTCTCCAATACTCTCCCGTTGTAGCAGAAGAGAGTATTCAGGACAAACATAACCATCCGTCATTCGTTTGTGAGACGAGTGATCGGCAGGCTATCAGACAGAACAACCCCTGTGTACCTGAGGATGGAGATCATGAAAAGAAAGATTGTGACATGAAGGATTCCGTCGTTGGTAGTTCAAGTGAGGAGCCGAAGATAGATCAGAGTTTTCAATCGCCACTCTCTGAAACGTCCCTCTGTGACAACAAACAGCACGCAAGACAATTTATTTCTGCAAATTTCCAGCGATCAGAATTAAGGCATAATGAGAAATATATACTACAACCTCATGGAACACGTAGATCAGAGTTGAAGAGTAGGAAAACAACTCGTGCGAGTTCTAGATTTACTCAAATAGGGTTTACTAAAACAAACAATGCTAAAGCAACCGAGAAACGGCAAGGACGTAAAAAAATGATACGTGTTAAGTCAAAGAAATTTAAACACGCATTGAATGGACCAAATAGAATGGTTAAACGAAAAGTTGCTGACCATAGTGGTCAGTCGGAAAGAGTGAGGGGCAAGGCAAGGTGGCCTAAGTCCATCTTTAGAGGAGTTACAGAAGAGTGGCAGCTGAGGAACAGGCAGTTAGCCAGATAGTTAGTGTAGTATAATTAGATATTATATAGTTGAGACTATGTGTTGCACTCTCTAAGTAGAAGTGCAACACATAACTACGAGACACTGACGTTTTTGTGTAGTGACAGTCAGTTAGTAACGATTTAGTAAACATAGGAGAGACAACAATAGGCATTGATCGTGTATGGACGTCCTTTCATGGGTTGTCCACACATGCACTTACGACATCCAATAAATATATATAAATGCAACAAAATCATGGTTGTTCACTATATTATGAACTGTCTTGAAGATGTTCACTGTATTATAAGTATATAAGAATACCATCAACTAACGGCCTCCCTTTGAATACCATCTATGCAAGAACGTGAAAGGGAAACCATATCAAGAAGAAAGGAACTATACAAAAATGAAGGACTACCTGACTACAAATAACAAGGAGGAGTAATTGACTACAAACAACATGAAGCCCTGACTAACTACGGAATAAATGGAATAACTATCGATTACCATCAATCAATAATGAAATAATAATCACAAGCCATCCTGACACCCCCGACTACAGGTAGGGCCAGACCCGACGGAGAGGCTATAACAGTATATGAGAGAGAGAGATGTCAGCCATTTTTTTCAGGATGCATTATTTTAACCAGTAGCAGAGACATTTCGTGTATACTATTAGGACAGCAACTCTAGCTAGAAGCGGTATAACGTATTGTGACTGAACAAGTATTTATTCTAAGGACATAGCAAGCAAGGTAAACAGTGAACAGTGAACATTTTTAGAGATAGGATGTCAGGGTATTAGATATCACTTAGGGAAGACAATCAATATTAGTTAGTAGGTATATTTTTTCAGCTATGTGCATTTGGTATGTGTTTTGAATTGTTGATTTTCTTTTCAGG